>JAFBJR010000446.1:0-89364 GCA_016785285.1 Brachirus orientalis
AGAGGTGTTATGATACAAAATTGTGAAATTAAAAAATTTAATTTTATTACTATGACGATTCATTTTTGATTACCATTATATTTATTGTTATCATTACTCTTCTTATTATTAATAAAATAATATTATTATATTGTTTTTAGTCAAAACGGTTTATTGAGGTGCAGCGTCATTCACTATCATTTCTCCTTTTAAATTATATGCATTTGCTTCTACCTGTAAAGTAAACTCCAGTATTCATAAGCACATTTTTTAATATTTATTTATTATTTATTCATTTATATTGACATTCCATATGACACAACCTTTACATATTAGCCTATAATGAAGAAAGTAATAGTTTGTTTATATTGATCATATAATTAGTAAATAATATTAAATAAATTAATTCAATTAAGTTTTACATTTTGTGCCAAATCACTTCATATAAGCACTGTATACATAAGCTATTAAAGACAAATCCATAGAATAGCAATAATTAATTATAATATAATAATATATTATTATTATTATTATTTTGCCAGGCCTGTGGTTCCATAAGGAGCAGATGTTCCTTTTGTATTAGATATTATTTTGTTATTTGGCTTCATTAAATCAAACATTAACAGTCCTGATAACCTGTGGTCATTAAGGTAACTTCTGATTTAACTTTGGTTTTTATCTTCTTCAATGCTGGTTCATCTCCTACTGGGTGAAATCACCAAAATAACTTAAAGATCAATCAATCAAACCAAAGGAACTACACCTGGACCTGTGTTTACATTGTGTCTCATCCACATATTAGACTGAAAGAGAGTCAGTGTCAGAGTCTTTTGAGTCTCCATCACTGTGTTTTGTGATGACAGTAGTATGACAGTATTTTATAGCAGAAACTGAAGATCTCTGATACCAGTGTGTGAGAATCTTCACACATAAATAAGAATATTTGACTCTGTGCATCAAATATGATGCACATGTTTGGTCTTGAATGCACAGATTCTCTCTCACTCACTCATTTTCTACCGCTTTATCCACTAGGGGTCGCGGGGGGCGCTGGTGCTTATCTCCAGCTGACATAGGGCGAGAGGCAGGGTACCCCCTGGACAGGTCGCCAGTCCATCACAGGGCCACACAGAGACAGACAACCATTCACTCTCACATTCATACCTACATGCAATTTAGAGTGTCCAATTAACCTAATCCCCAAATCTGCATGTTTTTGGACTGTGGGAGGAAGCCGGAGTACCCGGTGAGAACCCACGCACCACGGGGAGAACATGCAAACTCCTTGCAGAAACAGGAACAGAAGGAACAGAACATGTTGTGTTGAGCTCTGCTGTTTTTAAGATGCTACACATGAAACATCAGATTCATCCTGCAATTTTCTCTTTTAAACATTTTGTAAACAACTGCATGGAAATGAACAGAAAAACCTTGTAATATCATATTCACCCTTCAGTCAGCTCAACTACATGTTGACCATCTATTCAAATTAGTAGTTTAAAAGCTAAGTCACTTCCTCTGAGGGTAAGTATTAAAGTGTTTGATGATCAGTCAATTAATAACATTAAAACATGTTCTCTGTTTTAACATTATGGCTAATCAGTGTAAACTGAAGACATCC
This sequence comes from Brachirus orientalis, assembly GCA_016785285.1. Taxonomy (NCBI): domain Eukaryota; kingdom Metazoa; phylum Chordata; class Actinopteri; order Pleuronectiformes; family Soleidae; genus Brachirus; species Brachirus orientalis. Next base: position 1,601 of record JAFBJR010000446.1, read on the forward strand.
AAACTACAAAGGAACACACATTCAACTATGTAGTAAATAAAAAAAAGTGTTATTCTGGGTTCTTTAACACTTTTTTACTACATATTTCAGTATGTGCTCCTTCATAGTTTGGATGTATTTTATATTAATCTATGATGGGGCCTGAAGTTTTTTCTGCAGAAGAATAGGATGAGGAAGCAGACCACTGTTATAAATGATTGCTTTGATCTTCATCTCAGCAGGCACTTATTGCGGATGCCAAATACAGTAAAAACACTAAACACAAACGAAGAGGCGCAACATTTCAATTTAATTATTCCAGTTAACGTTCCAACTTTTAATTTGGTACATTTTGGTTAATCCCTTTGCGCACGCTCAGTCCAGCCCTAAAGCCGGTAGTGACGTAAAAATGGCGTCCTCCGCTGCCCGGCTGCCTACACGCTGGATAGTAGCATCAGCTTCTTCTGGACAGCTTAGCAGGCATTTTCTCCACGTCTCCACCAGACATGCAGGACTTACGTCGGGGACGGTGTCGCAGCGGCACCGGGGAGGGACAGCGGTCAGCGTGGTCTCCTGGAGACACGGGAATGTCGTGACATTGAGAGGAGTGACAGGTAAGGAAGCTAAATGTTAGCAATACACAAGTTAATTTTTTGCCTGGTCTGTGCTCTGTCACTTTTCTTTAGTAACGTCATCAGAGAGTTTGGATGTTCAGGGGCTTTTTTAATGTGGTAATGGTAAGTTAAGAGTGGACAGTCCATTAAAGTAGAGATGCTCAGAGTTCGGACGAATAATGACGTATGTAACTGCTGTCGGTGTTAGCAGCTTTGCATCAGTCTTAGCCTGACAGCAGCAGGTCGTTATGTGACATCTTTATCCCCAGCTGCGCCTTTATGTGTCATGCAGTCATTTAAACTTCAGTTGCTGGTAGTTTACATTCTAATTTAACAATCAAATTTTCCATCCAAGCCTGTTATGATACAGCTGTTGTGTACAGGAATTGTAAATGGTGTGTATTTATTTCTAGTCTTGATGAGCACTCAAACCTGTTTACACTCCAGTTTTGCCATTCACATAATGCCGGTACACCCATCAGAAGCAACATGGGATCAAGTGTCTTGCCCAAGGACACATCAGCATGTATACTTGCAGAACCAGGAATCAAACCCACAGCCTTGAAAGATGACCTTCTCTACCACTGAGCTACAGTCCCCGGTAGTGATGTGATTAGCTTTCCTTCTTTGGTGTAAATTCTGTGGATGAGAACACTTAGTCTAGGTACTATTAAGTGTCATTTTGGAAATGATAGATAGATGTGGGAAAAAAAAACACCAGAAACAGTTCAAACAGAGTTATAAGTTTGGATCTTGCTGATCAGAGCAGTTTAAGCCTCAACATACAGTATCTGATGCATATAAACATCTTTTAATAAACTGAAGATATCTCCCCAGGATCTGTAGGTGATTATCTTAAAGGTTTTTTTGATATTCTTTTTTTCTACAGGGGTAACATTTCCTCATGTCACTTCCTGCTATTCGCTCCACACCAGCAGCAGGCTGGCAAACAAGCAGGACTTCTATCAAGTTTTGGGTGTCTCCCGCTCAGCCTCACAAAAGGATATCAAAAAGGCATACTATCAGGTCAGAGACACATGTTAATGTATCTGTGTATAGTTTACCAGTTTCTCATTATTCAGTTAAATATACTGTAGATTGGAAGGGGCTAAATGTTTTTTGGTACTTAATGAGATGAGAAGAAACAAAAATATGACAGACTGCCACAAGATGGCAGTAATGCAACATTATGAAGATGCTGCTAAACCCCATAAAAGAGGAGATGTAATTGAGCAACAGGAACATGGGGCTCACTGAAGGAACGTAATCTAATCTGATGCCTTCTCACTTCCTGCTCTTATCTTTCTATGTTTTTCTTGGTAAAATTTCAAAAGATGGCAAAGAAGTACCACCCAGATACCAACCCAGATGACCCAGAAGCCAAAGAGAAGTTTGCCAAACTGGCTGAAGCCTATGAGGTACAAGACAAACTAAGAACTTCTCCTCTGGTCACATGTAAGATAGTCATTAAGCAGCAGTATTAAAATGTGTTAGTCACTTTTTTGATGTATTTGTGTTTAGGTGTTGAGTGACGAGGTGAAGAGGAAGCAGTACGACACATATGGAGCAGCAGGCTTTGACCCCAGTCGAGCTGAAGCTGGCCAACAGCAGTACTACAGAACTGGGGGGACCAGCATCGATCCAGAGGAGCTCTTCAGGAAGATCTTTGGAGAGTTTACTGGAGGAATGGGCTTTGGAGATATTCATAGCATGTTTGAACAAAGACCTGAGGTGAACACTTGTGTCAAATTGTGTCAAATGTACGGCCTTGAATCTAAAATATATTAAATGCAGATATCCATTAAGGTAAATGCTATTCCCAATTTGTCCACTGGATGTCGCACTAAGACTAACTGACATAACACAACCCAGAATGTTCTGAAACTGGAAGTCTTAAAAACTTTGCACCAATGTTAAACATAATCCTTTATATAGACCTTTTTTGATGTCAGTTATTTATTAAACACACTCTACATGCAATAAATGGAAATTTCAGTTTAAACTGCAAAAATAAATCTCTTTTCTCTCTTTCCATAGTATGTGATGGAGCTAACATTTACAGAGGCAGCTAAGGGTGCAAAGAAGGAGCTGAGTGTGAACATTGATGATATTTGCCCAAGGTGTGATGGAAAGGGCAGTGAGCCAGGAACCAGGGTCCCACAGTGTCATTACTGTAATGGCACTGGAATGGTGAGTACCACAGATATATATTCTTTTTGAATATTCATTTAATTTTCTTTACATTTTTGGATTATTGATTTGGTGTCTGTAGCACATCACATTCCTGCAGTTACTATACACCCAGTGACCCTATGAGTTTCTTAAAAATATGGAAGGGGGAAAAATTGAAATGGCGAAAAAAAGATTAATATAAAAAAATAAATGTATGTCTTGAGCTCTTTCAGTTATGAACTCTGGAAAATGTTGGGAAAATTGTGTGTAGATGGAGTTTGCTGTTCATTATGAAGAATGCAGTAGGAGATTGTATGGGTCAGAGGAGTTTAGCAGGAGGATGTTGGAACATTCAGGCAAGGGGTGCTGCTTTGTTAGCAAATGCAAGATGATAGACACTTATCCATTCACAAAGCTCTGGAAAGTCTGGAGTGACATTTGCATTGTTGCATGCAGTTCCTCTCTGCATGATCAGGAACAAGTCCAGTTTACACTGCCTGTCCCAATAAGCAGCTGAAAATGGTTTTTGTCTCAGGACATGACTACACTCTTCCATTATGCTATCACTGTCTGTGTCGCCCCCTGCAGGAGTCAGTCAACACTGGTCCATTCATGATGCGCAGCACCTGCCGACGCTGTGGTGGAAAGGGATCCATAATAACGACGCCCTGTGTCTTGTGTCGAGGTTCAGGTCAGACCAAGAAGAGGCAGACGGTCACTGTGCCTGTACCTGCTGGTATGTTTTCTTGGTATTTAAACAAATAAAATTTGGGCTAAGCTAACTGATCCTTCGGGATGTTTTCTGTTAATAAATGTTGTGAGAAAAATGTGAATGTGTCAGTTGTAAGCTTAAAGTAGACTGGTTGTAATAACATGACAAACCCACTGAGTCAAAAATGATTAATCATGTTTTCTTACAGGTGTGGAAGATGGTCAAACAGTGCGCATGCCAGTAGGTACAAGAGAAATCCTCATCACATTCAGGGTGAGTAGTTAATATCCCTAGTCTCTGACACTTTTCATAGTAAATGTTAACATAATGACAAAATCAAATGTTTTTTTGATATTTGTAGTACTTTAGGTCTTTCTCAAATGTGTGTTGAAAAACTGAAGTTGAGGGGAAAAGTCAAAATATCTAAAAATTCTGTTATGAAGGTCATGCACCTTCCCATATGACTGCATGTGTGCAGTTAACCATCATTGTCATATCAGTCACACACTGTTTACAGTAAATGTAGGTTTTCTTACATTTAGAAGAAAAGAGCCCAAACTACAGTGCATTGCTTGCCAGAAGCACCACTTTTAAAGGCAAACTTAAAGCTGTAGTGTCTAGCTTTTTAGTATAAATTAATGTCTGTTATATTCAATCAATTGTCAAATGAGTTTACCCACTTCTCAGTGTATCAGTGTTTTGTTTTTATTTTGCCCAGGGAGGTGTGTTTTATGTCACAGCTGATAGAGAGATTAGGTCACACAGAATTTTGGTGACAGATGTTACACAATTCCCCTCCTTATTTCTTGGTTTTGCATTGTGCGTTACTGCACTATTTCTGTGAAATGAATCTGAGTGCTTAAAAAATGTGGGTTGCAACATATTGTCTCAGAATAAGTGCGGCTATGTGTTCTAGGTGACACAATAGGACGTGTCCTACAGAAGTGATCTGATTCCAAAATGTCTCTGCACAGGTCCAGAGGAGCCCAGTGTTCAGGCGTAATGGAGCAGACATCCACTCTGATGCAGCCATATCTATAGCTCAAGCTATCCTGGGGGGCACAGCCATCGCACAGGGCCTTTATCAACCCATCAATATAGTGGTGAGAAAGCTGCTTGGCAAATGGATGATGACTCACAGCACTAGTTCCGAGGTTCACAATCTTCTTTAGAGTGCAACTAAATTGCACCGGTGCAACTAATTTCCAGAATTTCCCATAGGTTGCTCATTAGTGGAGACAAAATTGGTGCTGACTGTCACAGACTGGTTGTTGTTTTTTACCTATGGGATTTAAAAACACAACATATGGTTCCATTCATTAACCTCCCTCTCTCGCAGCTCTCTCTCTCTCCTTCTCTCGTAGTTCTCTCTCTCTCTCTCTCTCTCTCTCTCTCTCTCTCTCTGTCATGCAGACTAACAGCTAATTTGTCTGCCTCCTCTCTCCTCATACAGTGCATGTAGCCTATAGGAGACAGTAACATGAAGAATGATGTTCAGGGTGTTTTCCCTTCTATGATTGTCTCAGTTTGCCACTTTGGTAGATAGCATAGCTAGTGCCCCTCTCTCTTGATTAAATCAGGTATTTAACAGGAGCAATATTGTCTCCCTCCCTGTTTAAGAGTAAAGCATCATCACAGGTTTGTAAGTGTGCGTAACTGTGCAGACGCACACCGTGCAGGTGACCGGTGGGGTAATGGCGGCTGACAGTATACTCGCTACAGTAGACCACACTACACAACAGTTTTCATTATAGAGTATAGTAGTTTTATATTTTCAGTAGAGTTAGTTAGTAATTATTGCCATTATTTAGCTTATCGTGTGTTTGTATGCGGCCCTATATACAGTACACAGTATAACTGGATTTTCCTTGTTTGTGTGTACACACAATATTTGTACTTTACAGTATGTGAAAACAAGCTTTTACCTATACCTTATTCTTGTTTACAATCCTTTACTTAAGAATTATTTTATTTATGAAATGGCAAAAAACGCAACCCTTAAAATTTCATTTTATTACCACTTTTTCACTGAGAACTGTCTTTATTATAAAATTATGGTTTTCAAATAAATAATTTTTGTTTCTTTCTCAGTGGAGGAAATCTCATGTTTTTTTTTTTTCCCAATTTTATTATCTCTGTTTTCAGATTCCGTCCAGTTGCCAGGCTGATCAGGTGATCCGACTTCAGGGCAAAGGCATTCGGTGGATGAACAGCTACAGCTATGGAGATCATTATGTTCATATCAAGATAAAAGTCCCAAAGTAAGACCAACACATATAATGTTAGTAAGATTATTGTGATAGTCCTGCTTGTTTTAGCAAATTATCATTGTCAGTGATTTTAGTTTCAACAAAATAGGCAGTTTTGGCATTTTAAATCAAACCATTAAAATCTAAGTTTTAGCTTTCAAAAGTTGTTTGTATTAAAATTAAAACATAAGCATGTACAGTTAATGTAATAGATTTTTCAGGTTTGTCTTCATGCACCATTCATTAGACTCCTTTCCTCAAGAGTTTGTCACTACAGCATAATGTTGTTTTTCCATCACTGTACGGATCGGTTTGGTACAGTACCTTTTGATTGGTAGACAGGGTGTGGGCTGTGCCCGTTCGGTTTGTGGCTGTTTAGTCTTAACAAGACGTCAAGCTTTGTATGAGAATAGACTGTGGACGTTAAAGAAACACTGGTTGCCCAATCAGCTGACTGTCATGGGTGGAGCTGCCCTAGCTCCACCCTGACTGTACTGTACCATTTTACTCTGGCACCCCAAGTACAGGGTGCCAAACATGGAACGGATGGGGCTGGTTTTGTTGGTATTCTTCCTAATAGATACATGCATAAATACATACCGTACCAAACCAAACTATTCCACTCTGTGGAACCATGGCTAAAGTCAATCAGTAGCTCTTTCGTTCCATCAACGTCATGCACGTTGTAAAAGACTGGTACATGATGACTGACTGGGGAGCAACATGTAGTCTGACATGTTTATAGGTCAGGATTGTGCAAGAATTAATGGCTCTATAAAACAAATTCTTGTAGTCTGACCACAGCACAATTGGATCTGTGAAAACTCACATGTGACTTTGTATTTGTAATATTTAATTTTGTGTCTGTGTCTGTCTGTTTACCCGCAGGAAATTGACTCAAAGGCAGCGCTCTCTTTTGCTGAGTTATGCTGAAGGCGAGACAGATGTGCAGGGAACTGTCAATGGTGTCAGTCCTTCTGCAGGTCAGGGTCAGAGTTCAACACCACCATTAAAATATAGATGTCACTTTAACCTAATATAATGACTCAAGTGCAGACTCTCATGCTCTCATGGTTTATGATGCTGTCAATAGTGGGATCAGTAGTTAGTTGAGTTGATCCTTTGTTTGTGTGTGTCTCTGTCCAGGAGGGGGCAGCAGCACTGCAGGAACTGCTCAGAGGACGTCCAGTTCAGAGGAGAAACAGGAAAAGCAACAGGAACAGAAGGAGGAGGAGGGAGGCTTCTTTTCTAAACTAAAGAAAATGTTCAGCTGACATTCAGGCTTCAGGTGGGAGCTTAAACATTTCATTCCTTACATGAGAGATTTATTGATTTGAACTGACTTAATTAGTACTTAAAGCTGGGGTATTTTTTGATCAGCAATCCCTTATACCTGTCAACATAATGTAAATCAAGGGGTTCAGTTTCCAGTCTTGTCAAAATCTGACTGTTGACAGGAGACCAATCAAAGCAGTTCAGAAAGACAGTGTGCTCCTATTGGCTGTTCTCCTTTATTGCAACTAGTGGAGTCTCCCCCTGCTGGTTAAATGCTGCACCCATTATACTTCTTTGGCTTTGCTTTTCAAGCCAAAAGACTCAATTTTTATATGCAGATTTTATATAAATCGTAAATCTTAAAAATAAAGCACAGTACAGAAATGTGCGCATCAACTGTTAGTGGTAGTGCTTCTCACAGCAGAATGAGCTAATGCTAGTGTTGCTATGCTGTTAATGTGTTGGTTATATACTGTATATAAGCATGGGACTGAGTTCTCCATTCATTTCTTCATTGATCATGCCTGGGCCAGCAAACACTGTTTGATGCCATAGACATGTGAGGAGTTCTGGGACATTGGGTTTTGGCTGTTGTTGTTGTTGTTGACACATCTTGGTTGTTGCATATGGTTTTCATTGGTTTAACTCATTAAGGCCCATTTTTTTTCAGGTCTCAGTCAGGATTGGCTCTTTGAACTGGTAGTGACAGCAAAAACACATCTGGATTAATATCAATATGAGAAACAGGATTCTAAATGAGAGACAATAAATGCAATGAGACACATTTTAATACAGAGTAAGTGAAGAAAGAAGGGATGTGCATGTCCATCCTTGTCTAATGGAAAAAGCTTGGTGACGAACTTTACTCTGCAATGATGGATGAGACTTATAGTCAACAATGTTTCTAGTCATCCCTCCTATAGCTTTAATAAAAGTAATTTTCTGCAGGATGACTTGTGACTGTGCTGTATCACCACTGTAGTTGTTTTTTTCATAAAAGAAGCTTCAGTTTGATTTAGTTTTAACACGACTTACAGGTAAAAAGAAGGAGAAGAAGGCAAAAAGAATAAGGAATGTCCACTGACTGGGCCAGCATGCTGTTGACTCTTGTGAGGAGGAGGAGGAGGAGGAGGAGGAACAGGAAGAAAGACATAGTCGGGTTTGTGTTGACACAGTCACACACCGTCGAAGTTGCAGTTGACAAAGAGGCCACATACAGTAAATGTCACATCCGCCTACACACCCACTGGCTCAGGTGCTGGGCTGAGTCAGGTCAAACAAGGCAGTGACCACAGATGACTGCTCTTGTTTACCACTCCTCCATGTGTTTGAATCATCACTGGTCCTTTGTGTCACACGGTTGTTGACGCACCGTCACTGTCTGTTAAATAAAACCACCTAAGATAAACCTGTCAGAGACTGACTGAAATGACAATCAGGACATTTATGCAGGTGATTAAAATGGATGGAGACTACATTCATATAAAGGATTGAGGAAGTCAATAAAAGCATTTTAATGTTTTTTGTTTGGTGCCTCTATTTATGGGGCACACTGTGATTTAATTATGTACTAGAAAACTAATATTTCTAAACCAGTGTATAATTTGGAATTTGGTACTTAGTTGATTTAATGTTGTAGTTTAATTGTGACTACTATTCCACAAATGGAAAGTCTGCCAATACATCACTGCAGCATATTCATGTCGGAAAATAATAAAAATTATATGAATCAGATAGTTTGCCCCTGAGTGAATGTTGAATAAGCCAGCTGGCGTTAACTTTCCTCACCAAAGTAGGACATTCATATTAATAACATTTAATCTTCAGCCAGTCAAATTATGTTGACTCTATGCAAAGCATGTTGAAAGTTTGAATCTAAGTCAACAAATTCCAATGTTTTCTGTTTTATAATTAACTGACACTTTAACTAAAATCTTGATAAACAAGTGGGGATTTATTGTGTTTTTTTATATTTTATTTTCATCATAATTTGCATAAATTACTTAATTTTATTGTAGGACATTATGTTCTCTCTTATATATTTGTTACCCATTTCCCTGACACAACACATTTCAGTATAAAATCTGAGATGGTGTTCCATTGTTTTCACAAGGAATATTTGTTACTGTCAGAACCAGTAGTAGTTGTTTTCAATATGGTTTCTTGCACCTGTGTGGCAAGGGAGTGCAGGAGAAACTCACCTAAATAAAGTATTCAAAGCTATTTGTTTCATGTCTTTGGTGTTTCGTTTAGAATTGTAATGCAGAAACATAGCAGTAGAGTGCAGTGTTGAGCCAGTGCAGTGACCCTCCTAACCTCCTGTCCAGCAGTCTATCACAGTGTGCAGAACAGAAGCTTTTGTGCGGATCAGCAGGAACATTTCTGACCAGGGGTTTTCCTGCTTGAAACACTTGAGGTGGTCAGTCCTCACAAACACGGTTTATGGTGCCTCCCACGGGAGAGCTAGGATTTTATATGAAGTCATACTTTGATTCAGAGCAAGTCATCGGTGAAGATTTCCTATCTCTGCCACAGCAGTTTTACACATCTTATAACATAGAAATTGGACAATGGAAGAGGAGGATGAAGTAGTTAAATATATATTACTCCTACAACCTTTCTACTTCCACTCACGCAAATGTCAAAATACGTGAAAGTTCCTCAAATGTTCTCCATTTGCAAACCTCAGCACCATCAGATGTTTTGGGCTTTTATTCACAAGACAGTCTCAGCTAAAGCACGCCACGTACAGTATACTGTAGATCAAATTTAGTTGTGTGTCACTTGCAGGTCTCCTTGCAGGAGCCAAAACCTCAGTTTAGTTCATTCTGATTTGTGTACAGTATGCCACCCCTAAAGTTGATAAAGTTGATGAGTTTGTCTCTAGGTAATTTTTCTGTTGTTATCTGTTGTACAGTATGGCTTTGTTTCGTTATCAATATGTTTCATCAGTTACACTGTTGTTTAACACACGCGTCACAGTGAAGGTCCACTCAGCCTTGTAGCAGCGTTTCTCATTGCTGCACTCCTTTTGATCCACAAACATCTAGTAAATTCACACTTCTTATAACAGTCCTTGCTGTTTTTGTTTTTTTTTTCCCCCTGTGCAAGTCTGGTATCTGTAGATTTCTGTGTATTTGAGCAAACTGATAAATGAAGTTACAATAAAGCTCCTGCAGCTTATCTTCAGATTTCTTTGCTTCCTTTCTTTGAACTTTGTCATCAGTAATCTGTATAAATGTAAATATATAAATATAAAAAAAAAAAATGAATGAAAAAAATTTAATTAAATAATAAATACTAGTCCCACGACCTCAAGTACATGAGGCTGAAGCACAGCTGTCAGTGAGGGTCGTAGAATATAGACAGTATATAATACTAAATATGTTTGCTAGCAATATTTTTCTATCATAGTAACAATAAGACGTTCTGTTGTAATTATCGCATAATTAAATATGTTACATTCAACATTAAAGTTACATATTTGATCTTGTTTGGTGCTTGTTGCAGTCGTCCATGTTATTACTTCATTTCAGATTTATTTCACAGTTTTTTTTATTTTTGATGTTTATTTTGCATCTTGAATATGTTTCTATCATGAAGTATACATCCTTACCGAAACAAGCACTAATGACTAATGACTAATAACTGTGATGATATGATGGAATACTGTGTTATAATATGGGCCCCAGGTCATTTGAGTTTGCCACCCCTGCCTTACAGCAAAAAAGAGCTGGGACTGCAAATCAGTCTGACGGAGGATCTTTCTGTGTGGAGTTTGAATGTTCCCTGTGTGCACGCGTGGGTTTTCTCCAGGTGTTTCCTCCCACAGTCCAAAGACATGCAAAGATTAACTGGACAATTTAAACTGTCTGCAGGTGTGAATGTGATAGTTAATTGTTGTTGGTTGCTGGACTGGCGACCTGTTCGTGACTTCCTGTTCAGTTGTCACTGAAGGACAAGTATAGTTTCATTTCAATGTATGATTAATGCACAGATACCTTCCCTGCTAATATGTGGAGCGTATTGTTTCAGTGGTGGTGCATAAAAAAATTACCGGGCCATAAGAGCCGTACTTGCCCGTAGAAATCCTGCATTTTGCCATTTTGGCCATTAATACTTTTCTTTTTATAGTTCTACTTCACCTCTACTTTCCAACCAACATCTAAAAATTAGATAAACAAAAATATAGAGCTCTGATAGCCACTATGTTAAAGGATTAAACACTTAGATCTTGGACATGGAAGTATGTAAATGACTCTTCCTCTTCTTGTTTCACTGCAAGCTGCTGCATTCAGGCTCTGACCGCTTCACTTTCAAGAAGAAAGTGGAGCGCAGAAGCTAAAAAGGAACCTTTTTGACATCACACAAGAAACTGAGCTTCCTTCTGCCCTGTCTAAGATATCGGGATGTTGCCACTTCCTGTCATTATAATCTGATGTTGAATGTTTTAAATCACTCCTGCTCACTTATAAAGTAGGATTAAACAAAGTTTCCTCTTTATTCTGCTGATTCTGATTTTGAAAAAACAAAACAAAACAGCTTTTGTGTAAGAAATCATTTTCATTGGCTCTGTCTGTCACTACACATTAAACGAAATGTAAATATAAAATGCTTTAAGTGAAGGAATTAAGTGTTAGAGCTGTACACGACATTGCACTGCAAATGTAACACATGCACAGTATTTATGAAAGTCGTGTACCACAAAAACACTTCCACCACAGTTTAGTTAAATGGGTGAGTTTGTTCCTTGAGACTGCAGACTGTGGAACTGATTGTAACATTTTTATGAAAAGCCTGAAATCTGAGGATGTAATAATGCAGACAATAGGCTGTAAAATGCATTTCATTTTCAAAAAGGCAACATTTTGAATCCTCCACTGGAAGACATTCCTCATTCAGATGTGTCAGTTTGTGGGTGAAATAATGTTCTAGATCAGTCATTCCCACAGAGTGGTAAGGACCCACTAATGAGTTGTGGGAGATTTTCTTTTTTTTCCCCCCAACAAATATTTTTGCTGAATTTGTAGAATACAGAAATGCAATATAATGTTAAGAGGCTGGAAAATAAAAACTTCTGGTTTAGTCCCTTCCTGCTGGTCGCTGCCTCTGTCAGACATTTATGTAATTATCAAAAATCAGTATTCAAGTTCAAAAAAAGAGTTGTAATGTTCCTCTGAACATTTTTGGTATTATTGCATAAAATCCTAATTCTGCTTAGGATTAGGCTGCCGGACCATTTCAACCCCTCCTTATTGACAGTACAGGTAATTTGGGTGTAACGTCATGCAATTAAACCTTAATTTGTTGATTGACTGATGACACAAATTATATTTGTTTGTCCCTGCGTGTGTGTACTTACATTCATCTTTACTTAACGGTTTTGTGTGTGTAATTATGTTTATATTTACTTCTTCTACAACTGTATAAATAATGTTCACAACCAGAACAGCAAACACTACAAGTGCGTTAGACATTGTGGCGGTCATGATGATGATGATGATGATGACACATAGTGAAAGGCTCTTTTGTAGTCAATGCCATGACAAAATATTTTTTTAATTAGCCTTACTGTTATTATTAACACACTCTGCAATGCCTGTTAGTTATTAGGATTTTGCCTGATATGGCAATCTGATATAAACTACCTCATGTTTTATCTCCACATCTCCTGAAGTCATTATTTACATATTTAAACAGATGAGAAATTGGCTCCATATGTTCATTATTGCTCATAGTTTAAAATTACATCACCACTGAAACCTATTCAGTTACATGCAGTCTTTTGTGAATGTGAACACGTATATATGTGGTGTCGCTGTTTTCTTAGTATGAGATTGAAGTGTTGTTTTGCTTTAAATATTTATCTCAAGGAAATTCTTTTCACCGTCCGGCTCTTCCTTTGTTTGTCGTCAGGTTTATGGAAAAACTGTTTTTACTTAAAGATTTTCATGTGCCTTTGTGGACAGATGGTTCAAGGAAAACTTAAACTAAATTTTGTTCAGGATCTGTATGAGGTGGAAAATCCAAGAGAACTGGGAACTGTTGGGCCTTAGTGGAGTTATACACTGTGCTGGGTTTATTCTCTCTTGTAATTATTCTAACATGACTAACTCTTTATTTTTTCCTCTTTCAGTTAAGTGAATACATGTTTCTCTTAGGCTACAGATAATCTTTGACCTTTTCAGCCTGCAGAAAGTCTTTTCAAACCTAAACTTGACAGTGTCAAAGACTGGCGACTAATTAAAAGCAACTTCTTGAAAAGTCCAACAGTGCAGTAGATTCAAGGCTTTCAATTAACACATGTATGCACTATGTTAAATTCTGAGTGGGAACATACAACAGCGCCCTTTGCAACATGATGAAGTGACAGTTTTTTGTTCTGGAGACTAAGACTCAATCAAAGTCAACAAAAGGTGGAAAATCACAGACAGGATGACTGACATAAAGACTTTATTTGACCTTGTGTTGCCGCAAAGGCTGATGCCCATATAGACTCTCGGCTATACAAACAGATAAAACATCTCTCTGCCAGTCATGTGTGACTGACAGCTGGTTGCTGTGAGTAACTGGGAAAAGCTAGATGGAATCGTGTTGAGTGATAATAGAGTTTTTCACTTTAGCCTTACAGTACAAACAGCTTCTCACAGGGCAGCACAAGCAAGTTGGAGGGTAACTGGCGTTGTTTGGGGGCTTATTTGGGCGATAATTATATTTTAGAGAATGCTTGGAGACAGCGATTGATTGTATGCTGTAATTGCCAGTTGGTGACAGGAGGCCCTGTTTGCACTGTAGAGCATGAATGTATAGAAGTCTTCCAGCTGGTGACAGTGTGTGAGATTTAAAAGACTCCATGCCTGGAAGCAGCCGATCATAATCCTGGTTTACCAGATCTGTTCACTGGGAAAAGGGGGTTTGTTTCATGCGGACGGCACTAAGCCTGGGATTTTTTCTGTTTTGATCCCCAGTGGGAACGTGGAGTCCCGAGGACACATGAGGACACTCAAGGTTGTAAATCGTTGTGTTAAAAGACCCCTTTCGTTTTTTTGGAAGTACGTGAGATGGAAGATGACACCTGGGCGCTGAATAATTCCTCCAAAATGTGAATGACCCAAAAACCTTATGCACATTACCCAAATTAAGGGGATTTAGATGAACCATTGTGAGATTCTCAAGTGCTGACTTTATTCAGTGGTAAAGCTGGCATCCTTTTTTCCGAAGGGGTCACACACATTTCCAACAGTTGTTTTGTCATGTAAAATTGGAAGCTGGGTTTCTCACTAGCATAGTATGGTTCAGTACAGTACGGTACGGTTTGGAATGGTTAACCCCTGGGTCAGGCTTGAGTTTGGACTGAGAGCAGTGCCTCTATTTGGTAGGCGGGGTGTGGGCGATGCCTGATGGCCTCATAGGATAACATCATACCGACTGCTAATGATGACATCAAGCTTTGTATGAGAATAGACTTCCATGGGACTTTTACACAGATTGCAAGAGAGTATTATATTTCTGTCATCCAATCAGCTGACTGTCATGGGTGGAGCCATGGGTGGAGCCACCCTGACTGTACCTCTGGTACCCCAAGGGAAGGATAACAAATAATGGAACTGTTGGGGCTGGCTAGTTTGGTGCTATCCCTAATGGAAACGCAAAAAATACGTACTGTAGTGTACCCAACGCAAGCATTCCAATCGGTGGAAACACGGCTAAACTGATACCTGCCTGTTGAATTATTGAATAGCTCAAACCTACATCCTCCACCACAGAGTTTTCCAATATGATGAAATATTTCCAGTCAAGAGAGTAGACTGGATCTGAATTTGTTCTGCTTAAATAAGCGTACTTCAAAAGACACTGTAAAAATGCTTGTCCCCTTCAAAACTGAATACCCTCAGCCATGTAACACTAGAGCCAGGACACAGTAATCTTGCAAAAAAAGATGAAAATTCCTCCAAGTCCATTTCTGTGGCCGGTGTAGAAGAGCTTTATTTAACCGTGCAGTGGAGAAAGACGGCAACCGCAGAGCAGCACAATTCTATCTCTGGATCGACATTTGAACAAAGGTTTTATAGAAAACGATTAAGGGAAAGGAGATGGTTTACTAAATTTGACATAAAAATTGGAGTCATGGGGATACAGCTAGCTTGTTAAGTTTACCAGAACCCATAAGGTCACAAATGAATGCTATTTTCCACCAAAAATAACCATTTTTTTTGTTTTTTTTTTTGTTTAATTTCAGTTGCTTCGTTCAGTCTTGAAGAGATAATGTGCTTCATGGCATCATGTGAAACCACACAAAAACAAGTGTGGGTGAATTATCTGCATATGTAGGTTTTTTTTTTAATCGTATAAGTGTTTCATCCCCACAGAAACAGTGTTTTGGAAGCCCTGAAATGCTTCAGAATGGGAAAATCTCAAAATGCCACCTTTTCCCCCTAATTTGGGAAAATGATGATGTCAGGGTTCCACCTCGGTCTTGCACTGGCATTCACTGTCACTATTCTTGGTCAACTCATGTCGGATGACCAAACCTTTTATTTCCTTCTTTTATTTCCTTGGTTCATTCTGTCTCTGTTGCTGTGATTGTAAACACTGAAACATGTACTCACTTGAATAAAGCTTTATTTACACACAGCACACATGCTTTATGCACACGCTCAACTTATTCTTCTCTGTTTTTGGTGTAGCAGCGTTGCAGCACCACATACAGGCCTGGCATATGTACTACAGTTTAGAGTTTAGAATCCTTTTGGGCATTTTCTGAAAGACATTTCCTGAAAGGACGCTCTGTGTTCGCGGACAACTATTTTAAAACAACAAAGGAAAAAGGTGTTTAGATTTTCTCGTGTTTCCATGTGGATGGGGCCTAAAAGTTGTTTCTCATATAAAATGGCTTTAATTGGTAAGTGTTAGAGGTTTTCAGTAACTATACTGTAACAAATTGCTTTAAAAATACTGACCTGTTTGACTCGTGCATTTTGCGTGCTGCCTTCACACCTCGGATACCTTTGCCTGCCTGTTTTTGACCTCTGTGTACTGAACTTGGACTGAATTAAAGGACATTGATTTCACCCATCGTAGGGGTTTTTGCATTTTGCACTGAGTCCTTCTCTCCTCGACCCAGTTCTTGACGGTATGAACTGGCCAAGCATGGACTCAGCAGACCCCGAAACTTTGTTGTCAGCACTTGGAGGGAGGAAGATCCATCATCAGGAGGAACAACTTTCTCAGATCCAACTGATGTATTCAGTGACAAGTGAATACACTCCTGTGCTTTTCTGTTCCAGAAATTATCCTCTGCGGAGAGGCACTATGACATTGGGGACTGTGAGCCCTTAGCCATAAAAGTGGCTTTGGAGGAGTGGTGCCATTGGCTGGAAGGGACGGAACAAGCCAGGTGGGCCTTGTTTTCAATCGATTCATTTTCAATGTGTCCTATCGACCTGGGTCAAAAAAAGGTGAAGCCCGATGTCCCACCTCTTTGTCTCCGTTTTCTCCACCTCTGATGCTCCCTCACACATTCTATCACCCTTGTGTGTGTTGGGAGATATATCATGGAGTGTGGAGGCCACTGTGGGTTCACGAGCTCCGGTCTTTGTCCCTCCAGAGCTGTGCTCCCAAGTCATCTACTGGCGTGGTGGTCTTCTGTGAGTAAGGATGTCAAAGAATACATTTCTGCCTGTCCTGTCTTAGCCCAGAACAAGCCCTACCATCAGCTTTCCCCGCGCCTGCTTTAACCACTCCTGGTTCCACATCGACCATGGTCTCAGCTCTCCCTGGACTTCTTTCGATCAATGGTTTCCTTCTGGACATTGTGTCAGATAGGATTTCACAGTTTTGGAAAGCATTCTGTTCTCTGGTTGGAGAGTCTGTCAGCCTTTCCTTAGGTTACCATCCCCAATCCAATCGACAGACAGTACGCCTAAACCAGGAGCTGGAGACTGGTCTCCATATCTTGGCCACCCAGATGGCCTTCCTGGAGTAAACAATTCATCTGGGTGGAATTTGCCTACAACACCTCCCCCTTCCGCTGTGTTCATGGGTTCCAGCCCCCCCGTTTCCTGCCATAGAGAGAGAGAGATCAATGTGCCTCTTGCATTGGTCCACTGCTGTCAGAATATCTAGGCCAGACTCTCCTTCAACACACACTTACATATACATTTACTGCGCAGAGCCCCAGCCCCAGGGTACTCTGTGGGACAAAGAGTTCGGCTCTCCACCCGGAACATTCACCTGCACGTCACCTCCCGTAAGTTGGCTCCTAAATTTATTGGACCATTTCCTTAAATTATTAAGTCTGTGGCTATGTGATGCAGTTCCCAGGTCCATGAGGTGTCATCCCACTTTTCATGTCAGCCAACTAAAATCAGTGCCAAGTAAAACCAAATCCCTCCTCCACACCCCTCCTCCCCCCCAGGTTGTGGACGGCGGTGCGGTTTACACAGTTCCACAGGGCCGGGGCTGCCAGTTTACCATCCTGAGGCGAGATTCTTGGAGCCTGCTGGAAACATTTTGGACCCTAAACTCATTCAAGACTTCTACGACCAACATCCAGGTCCGTCAGGAGCTGTACTGGGGGGGGGGGGACCTCACTTACAACCCATGTCCCGTGAAACTGAGTTACAAAGGGAAGTGTTGCGACTAATTTTATTCAGGTATGAGGATAATGGCCTATAAAATAATGAGGATGAAAACAAAGATGCATGTGTCCATTTTTCTCATCAAAAGTATTTACAGTAAAGATATATAAACACTGTTGTTAATAGTAAATAATAGAACAGTCATTTTTTTTAAAAGGAATCAAATTAATACAAAAATAGTTAAGGCTTAACTTTTTTTTTAATTCATTTTTTGTTTAGGCACTTCCTGTTTTATTTTGTACACTGTCTTGTCTTGTTTCAGGTAGCTTCACTTCCTCTAATCAACATCTACCCCGCCCTAATGTTTTTCACTTGTGCCCAATTTACCTTCCCCTGTCTGTGTATATATACACCTCCCCTTGCACTCCTTCCCTGCCAGTTCACCTGAGATTCTCTGTCCAGCATTTTCTTAGTGTTTGCCCATAGTGCCTGTTTTCCTCGTGAATTTTGCCTACTCCCTTCACTGCATGAATACCTCTGCCTGTTTTTGACCTCTGTATACTGAACTTGGACTGAATTAAAGGGCATTCATCGCAGGGGTTTTTGCATTTGAGTCCTGCTCTCCTTGTGACCCTGCTCTTCTTGACATGTAGTAATACATTTACATTATGAAAGTGTGGTTTTACTGAGTGCTCAACAGTTTTTAGGACACACATTTATCACCATAAAGATAGATAAAGTAGGACTGTGGACGTAGCATGCCATATTGATTTGATTTGATGAGGTTCATTATTCAATATTTTATTCTGTATTTTAACATGTGAAGGCACTTTGTCGGTTTTAACCCTAAAAGGGGTACAAAGGCCAGCCAGTGTTCAAGAAGACAAGGAAACTGGTCCAGAAAAAGGCAACAACTGTAAATCCCCACATGGCCACCCACATCAAAAAACTTCAACAAGCTGTTCATGTTGTTCAAGATAATTATTGACCATACAGTTGATATAGTGTATAGTCAGTATTGAGTTCTATTTAGTTCAGGATTGATTTGTCTCAATTGTGCAGTTCCTGTGTGTGATCACAGGTTGTTCTCAAGGATTGTTTGCTATTTCATTATTTAAAATTTGTTAGCTTCTAAATGTATGATTGAGGACTACGTTCACTGGATACTCTAAATTGTCCATAGGTGTGAGTGTGATTGGTTGTTTGTATTTTGGCCCTATGATGAACTGGTAACCTGTCCAGGGTGTACTACGCCTTTCACCCTAAATAAACTGGGATTGGCTCAGCTCAGTCCGTGACTCTCATGTAGAGGATAAAACGGTTGAGAATTAATAAATGAATGTAACCACTGTGTGCAGGCTTCATTTAAAATGGCCATCCCTTACCATAGTTAACAAAATAATTTGCTGAAATGCAGAGCACACATGCAGACTGAGGTGTTACCACCCAAGGAATTTATGTTTTGTGTTTTAAATAATGTAATAACTTTACATTTGTCAGTTGCTGAAAGTGTTGTAATGCACTGGCTTTAATAAAAGCACTTTTTGTAACCAGATACCAGTGTAGTCATTAGTTTAGTCTAAATGATTGTTGTATGTAGTTCTATATTTAACATAACCATAACCATGACATATTTAACAAATATTTCCTTCACTAGAGCTTTTGTCTTGGTGTGGAATTTAATAATGTCCTTCATCTTGAAGGTGCTTTAAATCTCACTTTATATGTATTTCTTGACATATTTTCGTATTTTCACTGTGCTAAAGCAACTCTTTTAGGCCTATGAAAGCTGTGTCTTACTGCAGAGCAACATGCTTACTGACACTCCATCAGTCAGTAGGCTGGCTCAGATGGAGCTGGAACCCGTTTCTGCTCATCCACCACCCCCTCACGGTCAGGCTGTGTGTTCCCACATGTCCTGCCCTATAAAGCCTTGTTTTAAGGTTTGACCTTTGCCTCCTTATTTGTTACCATTATCTAAACAGTAGTGTCATTTTCTTATTTGTATAAAAGGCTTATTATACTAGTCATCCGAGAGCGCAAACCACAGAAAGGAAGGCTGGAGTGAGTAATCATATCGGATTAGTCAGTGATTCAATCTGTAATCACAGCCTCCAAAACTTTTTTTTTTTTTCTGAACCAACTATATTGGCATTCAGGGAGTGGAGGCTGTAATCATAGGGAACAGATCTGCACCGAGCAGTTGGCCAACTCTGAACAATTTCAATACTGATCCAGTAACCACACACACACACGCACACATGTGTGTGTAAGGCTAAAGGGCAAGGTTGGTTTATGCCTGTTTCCCATTTCCCCTCAATCAGAGAAACCTCTTTTCCAATTTCACCCTCCCCTTCCTTCCACTGCCATCCTCTGCTAATTGGGGTTCCAGATCACTGCCACATGGATGTGGGCTGACAGCGGTGTTGTGTGTGTGTGTGTGTGTGTGTGTGTGGGGGGGGGGAATGAGCATGCACGTACGTATATTTACGTCCATCTCACGGGGTCAAGAAATGTTCCTTTCCTTGCCAACTATTAAAAGACTGACCCCAGATTTTAGTCTCAGATTACCAGATTGCCAAATGCTTTCCATATGGTCTTTCTATATCAACCCGTACCTCATTTGGCTGATGTTCTGGCTCACCCCCAGTCCTCCCTGCTGCCATCCAACTCCAAAAACACAATGACAGATAGCACACAAATGGATGACCTCACGCCTGGTAATGTTTTACCGACATTTCCCTCAGATCTGTCATGCTTGCTGAGTGGCCCTGTTCACTTTTAACCCAGCTACTAATTTGCAGGCCTGAAAACAACCTACATTCTGAGGTTTTTGGTTGAGCTATATTCCTGCCGTGAAAATGAGGATATCTGGGTGAAGGTTCCTTGTGGTTGGCTGAATATTATATGAAACTAGCCACCATTTACACAAGAGTACTGGGAGTCCCTCAGTTTAGACATAAAAGAATGTGCTGAAAAGATTTGGAACTGGATGGAGGTAGCTCTGCACATGTGTATGTGTGTAGTCAATATGCGTAGTGAAATTGATGTGACATTCCTAACAGAAAAATAAAGTTCTTTGAATTGAATTGAATTGAATAGTACAGCACGTTTTACCCCTATAATTTATTTCAATTGTGATGTTTTTACATAATTAAAATTTTCCATCTACATTATTGTCAGTCATTTCTACATGACAGTGTAAGATCTTTACAGAGAAAAAAAAAATACTCCACATACTACATACACAAATGGAGTATATGTCAAATAATTATTGAAATATCGTGCATACATTAGCAGAACTGGAATGGCTTTCATTTCAAGTTATAATTTATGAACCAGGGGATCACTTACATACATCTGTAGATATTATTATATATCACTATTGAGCAATATGTACTCAACCCTTACAATTTGCACATTTGTGAAACTTGTTAGATTGGTACATTATAATTAAGTAAACGTAGAAATGTATCTTTCGTAAAATATAGAAGATACTAATGGATTACACAACTCAAGCAAGTTTAAAAGTTTATATAATAATCTATGTGTGTTTTGTAGGAAATAAATGTGAAAAGAGTCAAGCATGACTTCAGTAAAACTGTGGGCCAGTAAGCAGTAACTGCAGAATGATTATATTACAGCCATTCATAGCTAAATATAATTTACAGTAAACTGCATATGCTGGCGTGTTTGCAGTGCATGAAGCCACGTGTACATTCATTAGCGTACATGTGTACAAGTGTTATGTGCACGCTCATCGTATGTCTACGTGCAACTCTACATCTGTCACAACTGTTGGTCTCTGAGAGAAGCTGCCCGGACTGCACTACAACACACTAATCATCCAGGAACTGGGGAAATGTCCCCTGCTGTCTCTGCTGTCTCACCCCCCCCCCCCCCCCCCCCCCCCCCCCCCCCCCCCCCCCCCCCCCCCCCCCCCCCCCCCCCCCCCCCCCCTGACTCAGAGTCTCCTCTGGTGGTTTGTGTAGACCTCATGGCAAACAGCCCCCGCCATAAATCATACAGTGGACGCAGCGTGGTCAGCAACAGGCACGGCATCCATTATTATTACTAGAACTGCAGCCACTGATGGTGCATCTGAAGGAGGCTCCGTGGTCTTTCAGAGGATTCGTGTGGGTTGTTAGTAATGGATGTAGTTTTGGAAAACTGATTGTCCCTCACACCAACTTCTTTGACTCCAACCAAGTTAAAGCCAAAAGACTATTTGATATTTATAGGGACTCAATGTACGGCTGGGCAATATTAATATTACATGAGACATTTGGGATATCTTCATATCTTTATAAGTTATGTTTGATGGCTGATAATCATTATATTTATCATACTGAATCAAGATAATATAATATAAAAGATAATATAATATAAAGATAATATAAAAAAAGAACAAATACAAAACATGGATTTGACAAAATTATATCTTAAAGAGTCTCTTAATAACAATAATCTTTAATTATTTGTACTATAGCGGAATTTGAGCCAAATAACTATTATCTGAAATGAAAGATAATAACTGATAATAAAGAGGTCAACTTAACAAACTCTACTCAAAAATACAGATTAATCAGACCCAAGAAGGAACATATATACTGGCTGATCAGACCATTTTAAAGCAAGAGGTGAAACTAAATACACAATAACTACAGTGCAAAACACAATAAACCCCCCTTTTTTGTCAGCTGTTGGTTGGGTCCAGTTCTAAGGCCTCTGTATTTAGCCAGGCTCCAACCTCAGCCACATTTCTCAACAATGAAATGACCAACAGTAAACTAAATGTGTGCACTTCATTTAGAGCACTGCACAGTGACAAATGTACAAATAAATATATACTTTTAAAACAAAATGTTTGTGCTTGTATTTGTTAATTTTTGTGACTGCAAAATAAAGTTTGACATAATGATGTTTGTTTATGAAAATATTGGTATGTGAAATAGAGAGATTACCAGATTTTCTGTTACACACACTCGCACACTCTCTGTGTTTCCCCTGTCTCGTCAACTACCATAAATATTCAAGCCTTTCCACAGTGTTTATGTTCATAGGCCTTGGCTGAAACCCTAGGTGAGAAATGATTCACGGTTGCACAAGATTATTTTTTAAAAAAGGAAAGAAGAGGAAAAAGAAGGAAAATAAAACATGGTATTCTGTGGTTAATCTAAAACTGGCATATTGAGGTCCGTTATTCTGCTTTTAGCTCTGTTAACATTGAATTGTATTCTACAGAGGATTAGTTTATATTAGCAACCAGACAATCTGCTGCTGCTGTCAGCTTCATAACATCCACAACACTGCAGCTGTGAAATCTATAAGCTAAACAAGAATAACGGATTATGTAGTTCTTTGCTCAAGCTACATTAAGGGAAAAAAAGGACTCATTTTTTAAATGTTTGAAATCACAGGTTTCCACAAATGAGCAGCCGAGAGGTCTTGTAGCTGAATGGGTGGGTGGGGTCTGTTGATTTATCGCCACTTCAACGAGCCAGATCTGTTCTGTTGGGTCAGGAACGCAACCCTGCCCCGTCTGATTGTTCCCAGGCTGCAGGTGTGGTTCTGCTCCAATTTCAATGGCAATTTTTTTTTCTTTTTTTTTTTTTTTCTAAATTTATTTGACCTGTATTTAACCAGGGCCATCAATTAAAACAAATTCTTTCCAATGATGGTCTGGTTAGAATCAAGTCTGGCTCTGTAGAAATTAGGGGGAAAGGGGACAAAAAAAAATAGACAAAGGGAAAAACACCAATAGGAGAAAATCAACAAAACCTAGAGGGACACTGTTAAAGAATTTGAGACATTAAAAGTAATAAAATCCACCAATAAAGGATATGCAAAGGGACAAGTCAATCATTTTTACTGGAAGAGACTATTACTTATATTACTTATCTGCTTTTCAAGGTTTTCTCTTAGAGTTATGGCATGTATAGACAGAAGTGGAGACAAGGACGGTGGTTTTAACTCGGAGAACCTTTGATGGGATGAGAAACCCCATTTCTGCTTCCCCTAGATGTGAGTCCCTCACATACAAATGTTTTATTTCTGTTTTCCATTATTCTGTTTTTCACAGTAACAAGGTTCTCGGTGTGAATCTGTGTGTTCATGTTTTCTGAAAGCCTGTGTTTTGGGCTCCTCCTACATTCCAAAGACTTGCAGAATGGAGTTAAAATGATTGGAGACAGGGGTGGACATCAACATCAACATCAACATCAACATCAACATCAACATCAACATCAATATCAATAATATTAATTATTACACAGAATATTACATAATTAAAGACATATTTTTATTCCTAAAGAAAACAGTATAAACTAGTTAATTGTGGTTTTAAAAATCTTTTAATAGACAGAAAACAAAACAAAAAAGCTAAACTGACACATTTCACACATCATTTATTTATTCAGTCATTCACAAAAATAAGCGGGAATACAAAGCGACTTCAGAAGGACTGCAGATCCCACACTTAGTGAGTGAGATAAATAAATAAATGAATTAAACTGGTGAGAGACGATGAGGACTAATTCTGCCAGCATCACAGCTGATTGTTAGCAGTTGTTAATGTTGCACTCCTGTACAATAATCTGACCGACCCTAATGCACAGCCTAAGGGAAGACAACTAGACTGGAACTCTGGCAAACTGCTAATACTGTTGCATTAGCATTTCTGATATTGTGTTACCTCAGGTCTATTGCACTTCTTTTGATTTATAATTATCAAATAAAATCCAAAAGTCATGTTCACAAAGTAACTTTCTTTGCATTCATTTGATTCCCAATCAAGCTATATGGGTAGAATTTGCCGTTCATTATTAACATTAGTCGTCTATAAATTGCAAAAAGATACAATTTTGAATGTGCAATATAAAAAAGAGTAATCTTGATTGACTGACTAATAAGACTAATAATATTGTAAATGGTGGTAAAAATGGTGTTAAAAAACTAAATGACACACACACACAAAAAAATTGTTCCCAAATTATTTAGTGATGTCAGTGCTTGAGCTGAGTTAGCTCTAAATGTCTGAGAGCTCTGACAAAACACCATCATGCCACTGGAAGGAAAACATTTGTATGTTTTCAAGTTTTTCCAGTAAATAAAGTTGTTTCTATCCATTTGGTATCACCATCATTCTGCATTGGGCTTCTCTTTTCCCTTTTCTTATGATAATTACTAGACTCAGAGTGAAGCGATGTGCCAAACTAACCAACATTTCATGGCCTCATGTTCAGAACGGATGGGAATCTTCCTTGAGTTGCCTTTAATTACAGGGACACACAAGTGCAAAGACACAAAGGTCTTTAATTACATGGATTGGAAATAGTCGCGCCGTGTTCTTCTGAATGGATTATTTAAGACAAAGGTGTGAGAATGCCTAGTGAAAATAAAGTCCTCCCACTTTCTCATTTTGGCATCTCAACTCTGTCATTTGTGCTGCAGACATGTATAAATGTTTAAATTGCAGACGACGACACCCGTTTAACTTTTCAACACAGCCCAGGGTGTAAATCGACTTCTGTGTTGTAACCATGTCCTTATGAAGATGTCCTCGATGTCTCAGCCTTCATTTCATGTCATGTCACATCCACCTATATACTGTATATATATATATATATACAGTACTATGCATAAGTCTTAGGCCACCACCAGCTTTGTTGTTTTTATGTCAGTTTTGTGATCATTGGCGTTTAGATTGAAAAGATGTGACTAAAAGTCAGTCTTATACTATATGATCAACCTGTCAGTGAGTTGAACTTGTGCAACATGTGTATGTAATGCTCCAACATGTCTTGAGTAAACCAGGTATAATAGACCTTTTTACAGCAGCTATTTGTTGGCATGAACTAGTAGAAGAAACACAGGGTTTACCAACATTAGGGTTCCATTCCAGGTTTTAAAGAGCCATGGTTGTGTTATTGTTCAAGTGGAAATGTAGGTCACACTAAATATTTGATATTGTTTGTTTTTTTCTGAAAAAGATGTTATTTTCAAACTGCATATGTGTTTCTCCATATTTTCAGGATATGTTCCAATAAAGTGAGAAATAATTGTACAGGATGGTCATTATAGCGTTGCTAAAACAATAAATCTAATGGTGGCCTAAGACTTATGCATAGTACTGTATATATATATATATATATATATATATATGTATATATGGGTTTTTTACGTAAGAAAAAAAATTGTTTTGAATTTGAGTTATTTTTCTCTTAACCATGGTTTGATTTTGGGTCACATTTTGAGTCAACATGGTGTCACACTGCTGTGGGAACCATCATGTTGTACAGAGAGGTGTGGCCTTAAACAACCTTGTAAACCCTTAGAATGACCTTTGACCTGCTGGGTCCTGAATAGTCATATGTCACGTGGTGGTTATTTATAGTGGTGGGACACATCAAGTTGCATATAAGCCACTTCCATAGATGCCAGTGATTTCAGTTTTACTAATATGGGATGAGGTGAACATGAGCTTTAAAAAAATATTTTCAGTGCAACATATGGTAACTACTAACCTAACAGGAAAACATCTTTGGACAAAACGTCACAACCTCCTACCTATACTTATCCCAAACTAAGTAGCTTTTCTCAGGATGAGTGATTAATTGTTTATAATATTGACTTCTTTAATATGCCTTTTGGTTAAGCTACAGAAAATAGAAACCTCTAAATTAATGTTATTTATATGATTATTAAGGGGAGAATGTTTTCTAATACAACAAAATACTCTCGCTGGCCACTTTACTAAATACACAGGACACATTAAAATGGAATCCACTGCTGTGGCTCATCTGTCTCAAGGTTTGATGTGTGCTTGGTTGTAACGAGTGGCTACTTGAGTTACTGTTGCCTTTCAATCATCAACACTCTGGTCATTCTCCCCTGACTTCAACAATACATTTATGCCCAGGGAACTGGTGATTACTGGATATAGTCTTTTTTGGATCATTCTCTGTAAACCTTTGAGATAGTTGTGTGTGAAAATCCCAGCACATCAGCATCTTCTGAAATATTCAGACCAGCTGACACTAACAACCACTAACAACCACGCCACGTTCAAAGTAACTTCAATCACCTGTTTTCCTCATGTTGATACTTGGTTTCAACTTCAGTGGTTCATCTTGTCTTCATGTCTGAATGCATTTGGTTCCATGTGGTTGGTTGATTAGATAATTACATTAGTTAAACAGGTGTACCTATTAAAGTGATTGGTGATTATGATCTGCTATTCTTTTCAGCAGTGGTGGAGATCTCAAACAGATTGAAATTTTAAATTTTCTGGTTTCTTGCAAACCATCATAATCTTGATCAGATTTATATGGCCAAGTTCAGTGGTTCCCTAACTAGACACACACACACACACGCACACACACACAATGTTTTTTCATTTAATTTTGCTACTTCCTGCCTCCTGCCTCCTTCAGACTTCAGCTAAACACCTGCAATGCACACTTTAAAGTGTTTACAAATATCCCCACTGACTTTGCTTACTCCCTCTCAATGTTTGTGACACACAAACACAGTGACATCAGGGACATGTATTAAAAAAATGTCCATTACTTGGTCAGCTGTTAGACAATTGTCCCTGCATCACACAGACGGACCCGTATGAGCTGTGATGATGATGATGAAGTGTGTATCCCAAAATATAGCAAATCATGTTCCTATGTGAGAGTGTTTCTATATGGACATGTGTATGGGAACAGTGGTGGCTTTTCATTTGGTCGACTCAGCGTTTTCCACTGACAACTTAGTCATGGCCACAAGAATGTGGACAAACTGTGCTTAAACATACACTACTGTTCAAAAGTTTGGGGTCACCCAGACAATTTTGTGTTTTCCATGAAAACTCACACTTTTATTTATCAAATGAGTTGCAACATGAATAGAAAATATAGTCAAGACATTGACAAAGTTAGATTGAACCCACAAATGTGATGCTCTAAATACTCAACTGGCTCAAAAGAAGGTCAGTTTTATAGCTTCTCTAAGCAGCTAAACTGTTTCAGCTGTGCTAACATAATTGCACAAGGGTTTTCTAATCATCCATTAGCCTTCTAACGCAATTAGCAAACACAATGTACCATTAGAACACTGGAGTGATGGTTGCTGGAAATGGGCCTCTATACACCTATGTAGATATTGTATTAAAAACCAGACGTTTGCAGCTAGAATAGTCATTTACCACATTAACAATATATAAAGTGTATTTCTGATTAGTTTAATGTTCATTGAAAAACAGTGCTTTTCTTTCAAAAATAAGGACATTTCTAAGTGACCCCAAACTTTTGAATGGTAGTGTATTATATCACGATGCCACTTTAAAGCAACATCATGTACTATTACAACCTTTGAATAATGTCTCCAAATATATTTAAACTTGTTGTCTACTTATAACAGTTTGCATAGTGCCCTTGTTAGAGTCTGAGAGGGTCTCCATCACCTGTACTGGCACTATGTAACTTTGGTTCGGGTCACTCAGAACGGAAGCGAAACCAACTTCACTGCTTTGACTGCTTACTGCATACGTCACAGTGCCCGAGCAAGCGAAACTAGTGCAAGACTGGGGGCGAAAGTTATACAGGAGTTGTTCTTTCATTGGAAATGTGAAGTCTTTGTCAGAGGAGTCAAAGAAAAAGTGATAGGATAAGATGTTGGACAAGGGTGAATATTGGTCCTGCATTCGCTCGCCAGCGTCAGCTGAGAGACGCCGAGGGATGTCGGAGTGATAGTGACCTGGCTCTGTTACTGTTGGACTAGTAAGTAGACATTGATTGATTACAGCTGCTGTGTGTCAGGTGGTGCTATTGAAGTCATGTGATTCCACGTTCATGTTCAGAATTCAAAGGTATTCAAGTAGTAGAGCGTTTTTCCCCCATAGCTGCTGGTTATGGCTAACATGCTTGTTGAAGACATGGCTAGAGTTCTCTGCTATCATTGGTTTGTCAACTAATGCACATTACCATTTTTAACAACAGTTGCGACAGACAGTACTGTTTTCCAACTTTAGAGGGATCCCAAGCGCAAAAACTAGACTGTGTTGCTTTAACACAACTTGAGATGAACCCTAACATATATGGTACTTTTCCGCTACACAGTTCCAGCACGGTTCGACTCTACTCGGTTTGGTATCCGTAATGTCCTTTTCCATTACTATAGTATGGTACTTTTCCGCTACACAGTTCCAGCACGGTTCGACTCTACTCAGTTTGGTATCCATAATGTCCTTTTCCATTACTATAGTATGGTACTTTTCCGCTACACAGTTCCAGCACGGTTCGACTCTACTCGGTTTGGTATCCGTAATGTCCTTTTCCATTACTATAGTACCTTCTTGATGTTGGCCGGGTCGTCATAGCAGGCTGCACAGAACTGCTGTGACATTGTATTATACACAATACAAACACAAGCTAATGACGAGCAAAGCAGTCCTTTACAGTGAATCATTACAGTCAGTTAATTAAAAGGATTAGTTAAATACTTCCTGCGGGACTGGAGCACAGACTCCGTCTGACACAGTCACTGAACTAAAATACAGCGGATTGTGATGCGGCTCACAATCGTGGCTCATGATCACTTTAGCAACGGCTTTCAGCAGTGCTGTTGCTAAATACACCAGACTCTTCTGTTAAATAATGAGATTTTAGAAATTTACTTATTAAATGTTAAGTGTCAGACGTCATGCTCATGAATTTTCCGGTCAGGGGCCGAGATGTCACATTTAGTATTGGTTCAGCTCGCTTGGATCCTTGCCAGAGCATGTACTAAAAAGGAATCAGGTACCAGGTTAAATTGCTAGTGGAGAAGGAAAAAAAAAAGGAAATCAGTAAAGTCAAGCCATGCTGTGCTGGGTGTCATAAACCACCTTGCTCCTCCCTTGCCTGCCCCAGTCTGCAATCAACTCACCTGCGCTGGGAGCTCACCTGCTCTCAATCATCTCATCAGCCACTGCCTTCTTATACCCTGGGGTCGCAGACACTCATTGCCAGTTTGTTGTTGATACTTCATGCAGTAACCTCATGATACCTTTGACTCATTCTCGCCACTCCAAGCCTGGTTTGTTGTTTATATGCGTTTGGATTAATCTGCGCTGTCCTCTACCACAGATTAGAAGTACTTGTCATTTTCACTGCCCTTTGCCACTGTTTGGGTTTGTACACTTGTCTTTACTGATCCCTATCTATCTTCACTGCCCTTCACCGTCAACTAGAAGCCCCTCATCATCTCCACCACCCTTCGCTTCAGTTGGAATAAGATCCACTTCACCTCTGCATGAACTTTGAATTGTTTCCTCACTCCTGTTTAGTGTACTTTAATAAATCTTTAAAGCTGCTCTTGCTTCCTAGCCTGCCTGCTCTTGGGTCCAGAATTACACACAAACATGACACTGGAACTATACAGTGGAAAAGCACCAAAAGATTTAAAGCAGAACCATGCAGGATTTTTACCCTGATTTAACAGCTTTGGAGTAATTTTGATGGGTAAGCGACTTGTTGCGTCGAGAGTTGGGGTTGTCTCTGTCTGTTAGCAGAAAACCAAACTTGCATGATCAGGGCTACAAACCTGGTGTCCTCAGAAACAGGAGGTCTTGTGAAGTCTAGGGTCATGCAACAAATACAAATTGCCACACACACACACACAGGGTGTGCCATGTACGAGATCAAGGCAGCAATAGCTTTAATTTAGATGTTCATCATGGCAGAGCTGTATGACCGAGCGAGGGGTCACACACAAGTACCGTAAATTCTGCACTATAGAGCGCACCTGACTATAAGCCGCACCACCCAAATTTCATAAAATTTAAGAAAAAATACACATATAAGCCGCACCTGACTATAAGCTGCAGGTGGCCACGCTGAAACATGAGCTCTTTATGGTACACAGAAAAATTATTTTAAATGTTTAATTACTAAACACGACAGTAACACGTTAAGTGTTGTAATTTGATGGCGCCCTTACTCTCTATATTACGGTAGATTTACGGTACGTACAAGACTGATGTCAACACATTCCCTATGAGCGCCAGTTGTTGTTGCATGTGAGCCATGCTGATTAAGTTTTGTGCTGATGAGATGGTCGCATTTTACAGTTTAATAAATATGCCAAGAGGCAACATATAGAAGTCGAGTATGTTCTACTTATTCCCCCTACACAGTCGAAGACTACGCGCTGCAATAAATAACCTCCCCCCTCAACAACACAGCTGTAATACGACAGTAAAATGAGATAACCATCTCTAATACGGCAGTTCTTCTTTGCGCATTACAGTATTTCTTCAACCTGTCTGTCTTGCTCCTGCGCTGCTCGAGCGCCCTCTGGTGGCCACTCAGCTGTAAATATCCATTCAGATTCAGAAAATTTTATTTATCCCGGTGGGGTTATTGAGGAAATCATAAAAATCCATAAATAAGCCACATCACTCTATAACCTGCAGGGGTCAAAGCGTGGGGAAAAAAGTAGCGGCTTATAGAGCGGAATTTACAGTAAACATACTGTAAACATCACCTTTTTTCAAATGGTAAGAATTGAAAAACACAGGAGCACGCCAAATGGTTGGAAGGATGTTTACGGTGGTGTCATAAAAATATGTATTCCGAGACTGTAGCAGGAACTCCGTAGAGGAAAAAGTGAAAAAACAACTACTGTTCCGCTTTAAAGGAATCATATTTTATGTAGACTTTCTCCAAATATTCCTACTTCCTCCACAATGCAGACTGTTAGTAAAGGCTAAAAAACTGTGTAAAACAAATTTAAAGTGCAATATCCAAGCCTCATCTTCCTCCACTGTCTACATGTTATAACTGTGGTGTGACGACCAATTCACTGTGGCCTCTGTAGTAACTATGGCACAAAATACGATATGTAAACACTCCAAGCACTTCTGGTTTTATAGTTTACCATTCAGTGTGTGGCTTGAGTGTGCGTGTTTCATCCTTTAAACCACTGCAAATGTCAGTTGTGTAAATGAAGGGTGTGAGTGTTTTAAACTCACAAACCACTATAGACTCAAAGTGTGTGCCTGCGTGTGTGTGTGCCTGCGTGTGTGACTGTCCGTGGCAGCAGTGTAAGTCGAGGTTAAGAGGGTCCTGCTGTCTCTCTCCTCCCCTGTCAGTTTTACAGCAGACGCCTGCCTTCATCACAGCTTTGTGGCGCACTCGGCACATCTTTTGTTTAGGCAAAATGTACACAGATGGTGACACCATGGTGTAAGCACGATTGGGCCCGGGGGATTCATGAAGGGATCCTGTCAGGGAGGTGAGATGTGTGATAATGCAGCTGCTTGAATAGAAGCTAACTTAACCCAGGTGATGTCTTTCACAAAGACATCCTATTTAACAGTTTTTACACCTGGAAGCTACTGTATTAATGTAAACCAGAGAGCTGCTCCACTGGACCAAGGTTCTATAAGTCTATGGACTAAGGTCTATAAGTCTGTAAAAGCTGTAGCAGGCTATTCTTTGATGAGATATTCCCATAGACCTATTCTCATAGGTATATATATATATATATATATATAGATGCTAATGTTTTTGATAACTCATGTACATATAAAACAAAGCAATTCTATTTGTCAAGCAAATATGTCTTGGAAGTGGCTGGATTATGTGTTAAAAATTTTACATTCACTGTAAATTATGGGCTACTATAGTTTAATCCTGGATTTCACCGAGTCTTTGACCAAGGAAATGTGATTTATTGTCATTCACTCAGGATCAGTGGTAACGTAAGACCCAGTTGAACAGTATTGCCATGGCTACATGCATTTCAAAACCGACAAAACTTTACTAACCTTCTTTATCCGCAAATTGAGGAGGATTTCAACAAACAATTAACCAAGCCAAGCTTTAAGTGGTCTGCTCACAAGAAACCTGATGATAGAAGTTTAGAGACATGAGGTTTTCTGTCTTGTAAATGTGGCAGTTAAACCTGCATCACTTGATTCTTTTTTTTTTTTTTTTTAGCTTTTTGCAGGCTCGACACAAATTGTAAACAACACTGACATATAAAGCTGATATTGTGAACGTGAACTTTGTTGCATGCCAAAGAGCAATTTAAGCACATGTCAGAAAGGGAGCAAATTTTCGAACTCTTCACACTTTCTTTCACTCATTTCTCCTTGTGGCTTCTTTACTGGGGTGGAAAGTCGAGTAAAACATTAAAAACCCATAGAGTAACTGTATGTGGCACAGTGATGTGGAAATAGGTTTTCAATGTGCCTCTTAGTCTTTCCATATGGATAAAAGCAGCTACACCATTGTTTCTCCACACCATTAGGTGTCAGTTGATCACATATAATATAATATAATATAATATAATATAATATAATATAATATAATATAATATAATATAATATAATATAATATAATATAATATAATATAATATAATATAATATAATATAATATAATATAATATAATATAATATAATATAATATAATATAATATAATATAATATAATATAATATAATATAATATAATATAATATAATATAATATAATATAATATAATATAATATAATATAATATAATATAATATAATATAATATAATATAATATAATATAATATAATATAATATAATATAATATAATATAATATAATATAATATAATATAATATAATATAATATAATATAATATAATATAATATAATATAATATAATATAATATAATATAATATAATATAATATAATATAATATAATATAATATAATATAATATAATATAATATAATATAATATAATATAATATAATATAATATAATATAATATAATATAATATAATATAATATAATATAATATAATATAATATAATATAATATAATATAATATAATATAATATAATATAATATAATATAATATAATATAATATAATATAATATAATATAATATAATATAATATAATATAATATAATATAATATAATATAATATAATATAATATAATATAATATAATATAATTTTTTTTTTTTTTTAATGATGAACAAGATCTGGTGGTTAAATGTTACATTGTTACTGATAAAGAATAATAACAAAACTCACCAAAAGTTATGTACTGTAGCTTTAAATACGTTGTGTTTAAAGCACACACTGTAAGAGTCTGGAAAACACTGTGATGACAAACTGCATTGTCAACAGATGGATAGAGCCACTGAATAGTATTTTAGTTTTTGGCTTTCACTAATAACTCTTTCATATGTGGATGGGCATTCATAAACTTGTAATTTTAACCTAGTAACAAACATCTACTCTATATATTATAAATATTATAATACAATATAAATAGATTATAATATAATCTATTTTGTTTTACTCATATATATATATATATATATATATCAGTTTTTTTTTTAATGTATAGCACCTTTTCACAACAGTCATTTAAATGGTAAAGGTCATGACCTATTACAATACAGAGAAATCCCACATTGAGCAGTCACCCACTGACAGTGGAGACAGAGAGAGAGAGAGAGAAAGAGAATACAGTAACAGCATTACAAAATGCTGTAAACCTGTCCCTGTGGGGACTGTTGTAGCCAGCGGTTCAGACGTCTGCACTCAGGCTACTTTTAAAAAAGAGTGCTTTATTCTTGTATCGTGGCATCTCAGAATAATCTCGTCCCTGTCTCTCATTCTGTTTTTTCCCCTGTTAAGCAACAGAAAAAAAAACTCTCGTTGCCTCTGGCTGAATTTCTTAGGTGAAAACCTTCCAATCCTCGGGGGTGTTTACACCCACGGTGTGTGCTCCCTCTCCCTCTGTAAATCCTGCTGAGCAGTGGGTTTCAAGACAATACCACCTGTTATTTTGCTGTTTAGAAAAAGGTGAACTTAACAGCAAAGCTGTTTCAGATTGTCGTGTCTGCTCTACATCTAAATGACCACTGTGTGTAATTGAGAATGACCACAAATGAGCCTTTTTTTATTTAACATACAAGCCAGGGTCATTGTGAATCAAATTAGCTGAATGTGTCCGTACACATGTTTAAATTACACAGGATCTGCTGGAAACCCTGCTCATACCTGTGATTCTGTGTTGGCAGAAGAGACAGGGCGTGTGTGGTGAGGGACGGGGGGGGGGGGGGGGGGGGCGGGGGGGAAGGGGGGAGGGGCCCGGGATAATATAATATAATATAATATAATTTATATTATAGGATATTATAGGGGGAGGAGGGAGGCGCCCGGGGAGAATACGAACTGAAGCATAGCCCAACATTTCAACATTGCTCTATCTAACGCATGCGGTTTTGGGTTTGGTTAGTTCCAACTGGCAATCCATTGTGACGAGTTTCACTGTTTGCCCAGTGCTACCTTGGTATTTCAAAAATCCTGAGGAGACTCTTTTTGGATGAGTAGGGAAGAAAACCAAAGAATGGATCTGGAACAAAATAACCATTTTATCTGAATAACAACAACAAAATGGACATCGTGGTAGCACCAACAAAACCTGCAACTGGTGACTAAGACCATAAACCCTTCAAGAAAATGTTTACTGGTGTCATAGATCAAGTGAGAAGTAGTCTCATTTTCTCTAAAGACGCATACAAACTGGCATGGTAGCCAGTGGAAATGCTCTGATGGTCATTTAACAGAATACAGGTTTCAGGCACTTCCACATTGGCATCACTGTGTAGGCCCAGAGACTACATCTATTTTTATGTAGTTTATGGTTTATCCTCATATCTTTGAGTAGAAATGCTCTCATTTTAATATTTTAACTATGTGATTAATATAAATGTTATGTTTATATGTTGTAAATCTCTGGTTAGAACTCTCTCGGACTTGGTCAGGTTCAGGCAGAGCAATGGATGTGTCCTGAGCTGCCCTCTAATATGTGACCCGTTGCATACACAAAAGTAAATAAAAGACAGTGATGCAGAGGTGTAAGACAGAGAGGGTTAAAAAAAGAGAGAAAGGAAAAAAGGGCTGCCTACTAAACTCAGACGGGGGTTTGTTTTTCTCTTGCATAACCACAGCTGTTACAACACAAGAGCAGAGAGTCATCACCGCATATTAACATATCGCTGCGTTGGGCCTTTTCATATGACAGAAGTCTTGATTATCACGATTGCACATAAGAAAGGAAGAGAAACCCATGCACACTTCAAGATTTGTTTATAGGCTGCACATTCCTGCAACTCCCAGCAGTGGATAATTTTGGCTGTCTAAATGGAGTATACAAAGACTAAATGTTAATTACCCACTACAGGGACTGCTGAAAGTTAAAAGACAAAAGAAAATACAGAATAAAAAGAATTTCATCCAAAATCAACTTGGGTAAATTACATCTGCATAACCTGATGAAAAGCTGTCCCAAGGGCAGAGCAATACCTAACAACTGGTTTGGTTCCAGCGCAGACTTGGGGAACTGTTGCCAAGTTCTGCCTTGAATCAACTTGGATAAATGTTTGTTTCTGCAATCAAGAGATGTGAATGTGAGATTTAGTTGGACTCTTGTCTCCCTGAAGTCATAACACAGATCTTTATGCATGTGTTACCTTTTGACTTCTGGAAAACGGCAGGAGATCTGGCTTGTACTGTTCTGTTTTGCCTCATGTACTGCACCACTGTGCAAAAGCCATTCATCTTTCATTAGCATCATTTAAATGTCAACATTTAAAAACAATCCATGTTTTTACACTTTTACCTCAACTTAACACAAGTAACCATCACTCACTGGATGTGGCTAGATTGATTTTGAAGTCTGGTCCACATCTGTCTTATTACTCAGAGTCTGTTTTTTTTTTGTTTTTTTTTAATGGCACAGATTTGGGCTTAATTATCAAAATCTGGTATTTTGAAACAGTCTGCAGTGTCCCAACACACCTAAGTGGTGCTTGTTGCCACAGTGACCAAATAATGAATAAAATGTACCGTCTGTTGAGTGAATGACCTTCCTCTTTCCAGGCACCTATAAACACCAGGACAGCAGTTCCCACAACATTAAACAGGAGCCCAGCTCAGTGAAAGGTTTACGACGTGTCCATCCCCAGTTTACCAAGCTATCATCCTGTTTGTTTTGCCCACGTCGTCCGTGATTCATTCAGCGTCATTACATAGGCAGGTGGGATACGGGAGGGCTGTCCGGCAGTGTCTATCTCCCCTCTATATCTGTCTGTGTTTGCCGATGACACTTTATGATTCCCTTCAGAGGATTTGCAGGTGTTTTGATGCGGCGTGCGCAGCTCTGCCTGGACTGACGGGTACAGAAGGATGGAAACAAGGAGAAGCGCCGCCAGTCCATCTGCAGCGAGGACTGTTATGTGTCTGAAAGAGGAACTAAAACTTCATTTTGAAAACATGTGAGCTCGTCATGTTCAGAGCTGTGAGGGAACTTTTTTTTTTGCTGGCACTGGAGATTGTTTTGTATGCATGTGTTTATTTTTAGAGCAAGGTGTAGTCATTTTTTTTTAGGAAAGCAAAACTTTTAGAATTCATTCTCTACATTCTACAACACAGCGGATGTAAGTGGAGAGATTACACTCGGCTGATTTTTGACAGCTTGGCGAATCATGCTGAAATTTGGTGCAGCCATTCATATTCCCCAGAGGATTAGCCTTGGAGATTTTGTTTTTTTAAATTTGTAGTTTTCGGGTAAATTTTTATTGAACCCAAAACAGGACAAACCTACTCATGCTATTATGTGAACTGTAGTCCCAAAAATATTTGATTATCAGTTGAATAAATCAGTTTGTCCGGTATTATTTATTACAGTATATCTACAACTAGCTCAGATGATATACTTTACATTATACCTGACAACAAACAGACTCTTTTCCATCTCCAAGTCAGAACTACTTTTTACGGTTCTTGAATGTTTAAAATGCTTTAAAAATACATTGATTATAGATTAATTTATTTATTTTTACATGTTAGTAAAAGCTTGTTTTTAATTATTTTATCATAAAACCTGTCTATTGGCTCCCCCCAAAATCCTCAAAATTTAGTTCAGTTCACTTTTGCTGATTTGAGATGAAACTGTGAGTTTTGTTGAGTTTCAAAACAGTAACTGTATCTGGGAGGATATTTGGAGGTTTGGGAGCTCTCACATGAAACCAAGGACTTTTTCTTTAATCTCTCAAACCTCACTTGCTCAAACGTCACTTGCTCTTCCTCTGGGATACTATAAAACTACAAAAAAGAAGCTTTTAAGTACTTTTATTGGAGCACTTGAAGATACCAAAGACACAAAAATATGCCAGGTTGAAATGAAGGGAGATTGGTATTCAGTTCCTAAAAAAAAAGGAATTTTCATTTTAAAAGTTTCATTTTATCTTAGAGTCATAGCTTTAGACAGATGATTTAATCTGGAATAAAATGACTCGCCGAACAAAAAGGGAAAAAAAGAAAGAAAAAGAGTCAGGGGTTAACTGTATGCCACATAAACAGATTTCTTTAATTAATCCTTAGTGGCATCGAGCCTTGACACACCATTAAACTTAAAACGGTAATAATTAAACAAAAATCATGAAACCCATTGTGTGCTGAGCTTAAAAAAGAAATCCCTTTGTTTTTATGCTTAAACTTCTCGTAAGTGGCAGCTATTTCAAAGGTCAGTTTTAATGTTTCCTGAAATACAACACGACTTTAGTCATTGTCAGAGCGGCTGCTGACCCAGAAATTCCTTAGGGAAGGTGTTTGAAACGCACTGCTTTATGTATTACAGTGACAGGAGCATGCTTTAATTATTGCACTGCTGCATTGATGAATATGCAGTATGCTGATTTTTAGGATTGATTGTGCGGGACAGAGCTGAGGAGAAGAGATGATATTTATGCAAGAACTTGATAAAAGTGTGTCTGTGTGTGTGTGTGAGGGAGAGAGAGAGTGGACCCACACTGGTCCATCCATTCCTCTCTCAGACATTAACTCTGGCCAGATGTGACCGTTGCCCTTTAACGCTGTTCATCTCTTTCTTTCTTCCAGTCTGTCCACCGTTCCTCCCTCCTTTGGTAAAACTTCCTTGACTCTCAGTCTCTCGTCACCTTTTCCTCCTGTTAACCTTTCCTGCCACATTGAATCCTTCTCATATGGCTCCTAATGGATGCGGCATATAAAGCATACTGTACAAGAGAGATCGCATGCACAAACGTTCACACTTTAACACTCGCTCATACACACAAATATGGATATTAAGGTTCAGTAAAGGGTAATGAGAGAAGTGACTCTGTGACCCAACTGAAAAACTCTTGCATCAGATGTTGATTAGTGTGTGTGTGTGTGTGTGTGTTTACCCTGGGTGTTCACGTGGTAACAGGACCGTTGCTATGACTGATCCAGCTCATTTCCTCTCCACAAAGACTCATCATCTATCATCTGACGGGTGGTGGTGTACGTATGTGTGTCTACTCGAAACATATGGTCTCTGAGTGTATGTGTGTGTTTTTAATATGAAGTCATGCAAACACCTTTGTTAGATATAATCTAGTTTAAATACAAAGAAGCTGGTGTTCTTTCAAACCTGAAACGCTCATTATTATTATTGTTATTATAAAAACCTTTATTTAAAAATCTTTTTTGAAAGTTCCCTGGCAAAGACAGACAGCAGTATATGTAGGTTAGGGCACAGATACAAGCACTCCAGCATACACAAACAAAATAAACAGAATCAAATATATGTGTGATATTAAATACACATACGACA
The DNA here is from genome assembly GCA_016785285.1 of Brachirus orientalis. Lineage (NCBI taxonomy): Eukaryota > Metazoa > Chordata > Actinopteri > Pleuronectiformes > Soleidae > Brachirus > Brachirus orientalis. The sequence goes on from JAFBJR010000446.1 coordinate 40,824, forward strand.
CATCACCATAGTGAAGGACAGACATAAATGTTGCGGCAGCAGCAAGCATCTTTCTGGCCTCAAAGGACAGACGGGACTTAATTTGAAGATAAAAACCCAGAAAGAGACTCATCAATCAAGAAACCCAAATGTTTATACTGCGATACACAATCTGCGAACCCTGGAAAAGTGGCAGAATAAAAACAAGCTGCAGCTGGGAGAGACAGGTCAGGAGTGGATGCTGAACTATAAATTACAGTATCATCTGCGTAAAAATTTGTATTTAAGACCATTGCTATCAACATTACTGCTATACAATGAAAAGAAGCAGTCCTAGGACCAACCCCTGAGGAACAGCTGACCCCTGGGTGACAACTTTGGCACAATCAATTTAAAGGTCCAGTGTGAAACATTTTGTTAGCTTTACTGGCAGATATTGAAAATACTACCCATTTAAAAACATAACTTTTTGATTTAATTTTTGCATGACTGCTGTAAAGGCTGCTTCTCTGTGTGTGTGTGTGTGTGTGTGTGTGTGTGCGGACCTATTGGTGTTACGGTTCTTGACTGGAGGAGGTTGGTTAACTAAAACCCAAGTGATTTGGGGGTATACAAAGAGTAAACCTCGGGTATCAGCTTGGATTGTCCCTTTACCTGAACTGGGAACTCCCTCTCTAGTGTTGTTTGGATTGTGCTCTTTTTTTCCCGGACTTTAAAGTACCTGACTTAAAAAAAGACACACTCCCACAGACAATGTCAACTTATTTGTATCTGTGTTAAATGCTACCCTACTTATTTTTATTTAGTATGATCTGCACTTTCTTTTTTTTTAACCTGTAATGTCCAGTACCTTTGGCATGTAGTGTGGTTGCCTACATGCCTGGTGGTGTTGGACAGATTTGCTTTGCACAGAAAGAGTCTGTTTAAACTCGCCCTGTTATTTATCCATGAACTTATTATTGTTTTTATTCTTATTTATTTGTTTTTCTTTGTTGTGTCATGAGGGGGAACCGGACCGGTGGAGGGGATAAACATATGAGGGGAGGGGAAGAATAGTTTAATTATTTGAAGTATTTATGTACTGTTTATCATACCAGGTTTGATTTATTATTATCCTCTTAAATATTGTTAGTTTAGGTATTTATTTTCTGGTATTTTCTGCTGGTCCTGAGTAACAGTTTTCATTCTCCTAGTTTTTAACATGAATAATGACATAAATAAGGCGAACCTTGAACCTTGATACTGTGTGCAATAAAATAAACTAGGGAATGTAACAATTAAATAGTTTGTTACGAAATTATAAAATGAACCAATAACAATTTTAATAACCACTTTTTTATTTATATAAAAAAGTAAGTTCTGTGATTTTACCTTTTTAAAGGCAAACATTTTTATATATTTTTGCTCTTCTATGACAGTAAACTGATATCCTTGGGTTTTTAGACCAAAAAAACTGTAAAGGTTTGGGAAACACAGATCAGCATTTTACACAGTCTTCTGTACTTTAAGGACAAAACAAGTAACCAGTTGAATAAAAAAGTTACCAGATTCCTGGATTATACCAATAATCACTCAGGTCAACCACTGTACTCTCCATAGGAGGGTTGGTACAAGTATTTAAAGCAATCACTTTTTTATGTTGCATGAATGTGAGGACCAGTGACCGTTACTAACTACTGTCATGTCAACATGACTCCTCCAGGTTCCTCACCAAAGGGAATTAATGGAGCTACAGTGACTTGCTGATAACTCTGCACACACACTTGGGAGACATTAGCTTCAGGGATGACAAATGTAGGAGTGTGAGATAAATATAAGTCCCAGTGCTCTTTTTTTCTGCCTGGTGCAACTCCCAGGATCCAATACTGTATGAATGACATTTGAATTGTTCACAGTGCTGGAAGTCTGGGAAGATTTCTGCTTTCTTGACGGAAATGATCTCTTTGATTAATCGAGGCTAAATGCATCAAGCTATCATGGATCAATTAGTGGTTTCACCAAAGCATCAGTGACTCTTATTTGTGTGCTATTGTTACATAAGGAACAGTATGCCAGCAGTGCTGTTTAGATCCCCAGTGGTGGTCAGTGGTCTCCGTTACAAAGAACTCGGCGACCTCTAATGACTTAAATGCGTTTTAATGCCTGTTTTGACCTTGTAGATCATCTGGTGGTTTCAAACATAAAAACCATTTTCATGTCAGACCCTAATTAGTCTCCTTAGGCATTTTTCTCATTTTCTACATCTCTTCCACATTTTTGTTTGTTTTCATTTTGATATGTACTATACATTTTTTTGCCGTTGGTTAGGAAATACAGGGTGAAGCTCAAAAATCTATCCCAAATACCAAACAGAGACAAGTCAGTGGAATTGAGCTGCCCTAGAGCAATACAATGACTTGGTCTTGCATACGTAATCACACAAAGCATACAAATGTGGGCCAAAAAGCTAGGGAGAGTCAACTGATCCAAGGTTGGTCCACAATGGTGAGTTGTCCCCAAACTGATGGGATATAGATTATAATCCCTTTGGCAAAGTCTGGGTCTAACCTGGGGTGTCCTAGAAAGCTAAGGTGGTCAGCAATTTGCATCTGCACTCTTATTCTTTCAGTCACTGCCCAAAGCTCTTGACCACAGATGAGAGTTTGAACATCAGACGATTTGTAAATCAAAAGCTTTTTCATCCTGGCTTAGTTCTTTTCTCACCTCAGTGTTCTGGTACAATGCACGTGTTCCTGGTCACACTGCACCGATGTGTCCATGTCCCACTCCAAAACATCAGAGTGTTATACATATAGCCAACAAAGCTAAATGTATAACTATATGTATAAATATCACAAACAGGATTTGTCCCAGGAGGCACCTTTGGCCCAAAACCCAAAACCCACCAATTACTTCTCTGCAATTATGGAGACGACTCTGACTTTGGTAATACAAAGACCAGTTGGCATGTAGCTACAGCCCCAGTAGTCCATACTCTAAGGGGAATCACTTTAACCTTTTTAATAAAAGGGGGGGCTGAAATGAAGAACTGCTTAGCCTCCTTGGGAGACTCGGTTCCAGAGAAAATCTAGTCCCAGTTTAACCCTGACTAACCTTAATGGAGATGCCCCAGAAACACTGACAGCACTTTGGAACTACACTGGTGAGAAAGCAGCTTGGGCATAGTCATCATATCTGCATCGCAGACCACCCACCTCCACAGTGCAGCCCGCTCTCACATAAACAAGTATTTTTAGCAACTGATGAAGAAATACAGCCTGGATCTCATCTCATATCACTTTATTAATCAGTACTGATCCCTCTCTCCGTTCACAAATTTGTATAATGAATGTTTGCTATACATGGAGATTAAGATTAATCCATTCATCCATTGTCTATTGCTTTATCTTCCACATGACGGTCATGGGACCCCTAGTAACAATCCCAGCTGATACAGGGTGAAAGACAGGGTACACCCTGGACAAGTCACCAGTCCACTGCAGGGCCAACATATAGTGACACACAACTATTCACTTATACACTTAAACCTATGGGCAATTTATCGTGCCAGTAAACCTCTCTGCTTGTTTTCGGACATGTGGTAGGAAACTTGAGAACCTGGAGAAAACCCATGCACAAACGGGAAGAATATGCAAACTCAACACAGAAGGGCCCAGTCCGGGATGCAAACCAGCAACCCTCCTACTGTGAGCCCAGTAAAAATTCATGTGTAAGAATTAATCTAATGGCAAGACTGTAGATTGTAACAAATGGTGGACTCACCCATTCCTTTTTCAAAGCAGGAAATTAGGAAATAGGGTGGCCGTCACATACCACAGACAATATTGTGCTATTGTTTGTGCAGTAAGCCTCAGCTTTAAACTCAATATGCTCTGGTGGGGTTGTCCATTCAGATTACTGAAAATGACAAAACCAGGGCCTTCCCTAAATTTCATTTAAAGTTAATTTGTAAGGCTAGGAAAACCAAAAAAATTAATACTTATTTTACACTTTTGGGAGTACATTCAATTTCTTCCTATGTACCCTCCTAAATATTACACAATTGACCTGTAAAGCAGAAGGATGCAGGATTTTTACCCAAATGTATCAGCTAAGGAGTCATTGTGATGGTTAATGGCTTGTTCCGGGGAGATTGGTGGCTGTCTCCATTTGCCCTGGAGATTCTCAAAAGGTTTCCCAAAATTTCAGGTAAAGAAACAGAAACACGCAAAACAGAAGCCAACCAGCATGGACATAGCTCCACGGCTTGTGTTTGCCAGCTCTGTTGAAAACAAATGCATTTGGCTGGAGAGGGGGGAGGAAGCGTCAGTGCTGAGTGTTTACTACAGTGTGGCCGAAGCAGTAGACGGTGGAGGATGGATGTTTACGGCGGTGTCATAAAAATATGTACTCTGAACCTGTAGGGAGGAGCTCTGTAGAGAGAAAGGTGAAAAAGCAACATGCAAAGTTCTACTTTAAACATATCTATAGAGTCAAAATGTGAGGGATCGACAACAGAGGTAAATACAGTACATCAGGTAAGTGGGTAGTCAGAGACATGCATACAGATAAATCATTAGTATGAAGCCGCACACGTTGTAAAACGAACACTTGGCTGCCACTCTTTCTCCTTCGCTTTTTCCAACAATAACAAGGCCAGGCCTTGACTCACTTCTTCCTGCCTGATCCTTTTCTCTCTATCTTCACTTTTTGGGGACTTTCCCTTAATGTCATCTGTTCTCTTTTATGATTAATGTGAATTTAAACGACTCCCTCCACCCACTTGTTTCCTATATGTTTTCATTACTTTTTTCTTTACAGGTCACTCATCACCACATATGTGTATCAATCATAACCAGAGGCATGAGAGATGGTTTAAAAAATGAAGTGACGTGTTGGAGCTAAAAATCGGTTGTCACAGACAAGTCAAATCTCATCCGCTCCAACAGGATATACAATATGAATTTGGTACTTCAGTGCAAAAGTGTAAAACCCTTTCTTCATACACTTCAGTCAGGTTTTTCTTATGACATTGTGGGTAAACTGATTTACTTTCTGTCGTGGTTGGCCTTCCAACCCACAATCAGTCAGTCCCACATTAGCTACTGGCCACGAGAAGTACTTAACCTGTCTGCTTTAGTAAATACCCAAGTGTTTCCTCTGTAGACTCAACCACAATAATAAGAAGCTAAAAGTCACCCAGAGGTCTGCTCTAAAGTAATTAAACCCCAGTTTGGCTTTATTTTGCTGCAGAATTGTTTGGCACCACTCTGTTCATGTTATTATTTGTTATAAGAAAACAATAATCAAGAGTTGTGACACAATTGATTTATGAGCAGCAGTTGATGTATTGAAAGTTCTTACTTCCTTTAGTTCAAGTGTATGCAATTATGTTCAAGTGCATGGAAAGCAAATCTTTGGAGATCTTTGGAATACAGAATTATGGAATAAAGAAAAGAGTTTCTCTTCAGTCTTGTGTTCAGAATTTTTTTTAGGCATGTCTTAAAATAGCATAACTCCTCTTCAAATGCTGTAACACAATAAGAACCCTTTACACTACTGCTTTTGATTTGCTGCCAACTGAGATGTCTTTATCCTGAAAATGTGTTTTGCCTTGATGCACACATTGGGACTTGTCTTCCTCATGGGGACAAATATAAATCCTCATAACATAGACTGCTACATTTTAAGGTGTAGACATTTTTTAAAGTTAGGCTGGTTAGAGTTAGGTTAAGGTTAGGGTTATGGCACTAGTAATTATGGTTAAGGTTAGAGTAAGTCTCCAGGAAATGAATGCAAGTCAGTGTACTGTCCTCACTCTCAGTGTTTCCGGGCAGAGAATTTTGCTGATTTTTACATGATCTAAAATCAAATTTTCAAACACATCATCTTTTTAAAAAAATCCAATATGGCAAGGAGCTTAGTGACACATTTTCCTTTGGGGTGATCACTTTACATGCACTTGGGTGCTCAAAATGATATCTAAAATGTGTGATGATAGTCATAAACAACAAGATTTTTTCTCTTACCCAGAACAGACTTGCATTTTGCACTGATACACTAATACACTGATGAGCAGGCAGCTGCATTACTTAATGTTTATGAGTGAAGCCTACGGTATATAAAGTAAAGGTTCTTGTTGTAAAGCCCACCACTTCATGGATTTGACTGGCTGCCTGGACATGCTGTAACACTGTTAAACATCAACAACTGAAGAAAAATGTCCAGGGAAAAATGCTTTGCAAGATGTTTTGTAAGTGTGCTGACATTTCATTTTTAGTGGCATTGGATTGCCCTTTACAAACTTGTAATTATGTGGAGGTGGGGTTGTAGGAGAGCGAAACACGGGAGATGTGGCTCAGCAGGAGTAGGACCAGGTGAGTAGTTTAGCTCAGCTGAGCCGAGTTGACTAATCAACCCTCTGTGTCTCTGCAGTAGTGACTGGACAGGGAGAAGAGCTGCACACATACACAATATTCAAGTTTGCCTTCTGTGTAGACTTGATTATTAAATCTCTTAAAATTACACCTGATCTCTGCTATGGGTTAATTTAAAACACAGTTAAAAATGTTACATCATGTGGATGGGGTGACAATGGTGATGAGGCAGAACCAATATGAATTTGGCTCAGATGAATGTGTGAAGCCACTATCTTACTGTTAGTGTCGGGGGGATTTACAAGTGTTTGTGTGTACATCCTGTGTGTGTGTGCGCGTGTGTGTGTATTTGGGGGGATAAAGGAGGATGACCATTAGCGACACTCCTCCATTCTGATGTCTGTCTTCCTGGCTTTATCCCAGCAAGATCATGGGAAGTTACCCCTGCCAGAAAACAAAAATATATAGATAATTACAGTAAGATAAAGTCAATAAGCACTCTAAAAAATGCACAGGAAAAGCACGTGCAGTGGTACCCTTGCTCTGTGTGACCAAATGTGTTCATTGTGTGTGTAAAATATAACCTCAGAATCAAAAAAAAAACTCATTCATAGTGGGTTTTTTTTTTTTCAATTTCAAAATATTTATTTTTGTTCAAACGTTTTTCATGTCACATGACTCCCTGACTCCAAAATACCAACATTTATTGCTACTGTAGAAAACAGGCGCACTAAACAAATGCACGCACAATAACACACAGAAGCATTTGTGACAGTGGTCAGTCAAGTATTACATTAAACCTACCCAGCATCTGACAGCATGCATAACATGGCTGCCACCCACTTAACAAAAGCCTCACCTAAATAAATAAATAGAAACCTTTGCCCATGCTTACGAAGATTTATTCGTAAGGCCCTATGTGTATTTTGTGAGTTTGGTGTTTGATATCCATGATTTGGATTTATCTACGTGATATAAATAACTAAGGCCACAGTCAGCCAGCACCTCCACTGTCAAATGTAAGATAAAAACATTGATTTTCTAAATGGACTTTGATGCAGGAGAATGAACAATTTACCATCTTCTGTTTCCAGGTGGAAAGGTTGTCTAACAGGCAGATCAAGAGGTGAACTTATTCTTAAAATATTGTAAGCAGGTGTAGATTTTTTTGCGAACGTTTTAATAAGTTTTAAAAATCAGTTTTTCCCTGTAACACTGCTGGCACCAGTGTTTCCAGTGAGCGAGTATAGACAGCACAGACGAGCATAGTCAACAACAGTGCACTGTGTCTTAGAACTTTGAAGAACTAAGCTATAAATTACAAGCCCAATTCCAAAAACGCTGCGTAAAAAATATTAGTTTATGAGATTTTCAAATCATTGCATTCTGTTTTTATTTACATTTTACACAACTTCCCAACTTTTTTGGAATTGGAATTGTAAATAATTCTGTATTGAATAGTCAGCCAATGCAGCCAAAGCATCACAACTTCCTGCCTAAGATGCTGTTGCTCTCCTCATGTGCTACCACCGACTTAGGTTTGACCTGCTGAACCACAGTTTGAGTAAGACCTCTAAAGGCTGCTGGCATCAAGATGTAAGCAGCAGATCCCTCTAAGACCTGTAGGTTCTGAGGTGGAGCCACTGCAGATCAGAATTGTTGTTCCAGCCAACAGAGGCTTAATTAGATTGAATGCAGGGGAATATGGAGGCCTAGTGCAACACCTGGAACTATTACTGAGTAATATATGTGCAGTGTGGCAGAGCACATTAGCCTGGCATCAGCTGCTAGTGTAACTGTGGATTACTATTGCCAGGAAAAAATACTTGGTGTTGTGCTTGGTCTGCAACAATGTGACAAGTTGGCATCCATTTGAGTGTGGGGACTCAAAGCAGAATATTGTCTCACTTCCTTCAAGGCTTGGCTTTTTCCCACTGTGCATTTCTTGTACATCACTTTCTTGGGTATCCGGTGTATACACATGTGATGTACTTAAAGAAACCAGGACCAGGTGCTTGGACTTCCAGTCCTGTAGTTTGCATGCCAGTTATTGTTAAAATATCGAAAAGTCCATGACTCTAAACTGCCCAGACTGAAGCTGGAAACATCGGCGTGAAGTGTTGAGGTGATAAATGAAACAGATGGAAACAATGAGGAGACAGAGGGAAGGAGAAATGAGAGCAAGCTGTACAAAAGCAATGTGAGAGCAAGTACTGTTTCTAATAAAGAGAGATTTAGAGAGAGGAAATAAGTGGGTGAAATGCCTGGTTAGCATACATCACATTCCTCTCTACATACAGTATACTTTCCATGGTTCAAAAACAAATTTTAAATATGTTTTGGCTTTCCAGGCTGAAAATGTTGTTTTCTCCTCTAAATATCATGTACATAAGCCTTAGAAACCAGTAGGAACAATTTCCATCAAAAACCAGTGTTTTCATGTCTCAGTCATCTCATTAAACTAAATAAAACTACAGACTGGAATCAGTGTGGTTTATTATTTTCTATAGATGGAAATTTTGGCGGTATCCAAAGAGGACAAACATAAAAATCCTCCATAACTTCATATCCACCCTATAATTCTGAAAAAAAGTTATTTAATTATTGCTGTGTGTTTCAGTACAAACAAGAAATACCCCAAGGGTGTTCTAGGAGGATCAGGAGGCAAATGGGACTCAGGGGCCCGTCATCCAACCAAACTAAATTGAAGCAAGACAGTAGCATTGGGCCTGTAAACAGATATATCTTACAATTTGAAGAAGGCCTCAGAAGGTTGCTGTAGATTAATGTAATCATCTGTTCTCAAAGGCAACCGCTCATTTTCCACTGTACTCAAATATTCACTAAACATGGAACAATGTAAAAGAGACATTAGACTGCTTCAACCTGTCAGCTGTAACTGTAGACCTTGTAAATTAGCACAAGATTTCTAAGATTTCCTTGCAAAATTCTAAATATTTTGTTTTCACACACAGAGCCGTAGTCTTATAACCCAAAATGTAAAGATTAAAAATGGAAATTAACTAAGAATTTTGGGATGTCCTTACGTCTATCTTCCCGGCCAACCTGGGCATTTTTTTTTAACTGATTGGAGCTCACCAGTTGTCCTGATTACTTAAATCTAATATATATATATATATATATATATATATATATATATATTAAAGAAGTGAGGACCAGCCAAAATGTGCTGTCTCTGTATGGTTTATCAGATCTTTGGTCCTCACTCGGCAACAAATACAAGAACACACACACAGATTTTCATGACTTCACAGAACATTACATTGACTTACTTGAATTTCCTGGAGACCCACTCTAACCTTAAGAATAACTACTACTATCCTAACCCTAACCCTAACCTCATCCTAACCATACAACATGTATTCACCTTAATGGGGACTTTTTGCCCCTATAGGGAAGACAAGTCTCTATAATGTGAAGCAGCTGTGTAGCCAGTAATGGGCCTGGGCGGACCAGTGCCGGCCACACAGTCACAATCACAGTCAATGAATTGCTCTGTGATTGTACTGTGTGATTGATTATTAGAAAATGTGTTCTTTCCTAATTCAAATATTCCTCTGCTGGGTGTTTTCATTCTCTAATTTCCTTTTACTACTAAATTGTGCAAAATTAACACATTATCTGCTACTAGACAACTTTAATAGACAGCTTTGTTTGTTAAGCCTATATACAGTATGTAGGCAATATGTTGCTGTTATTGCCTTTGCACTGCATGATATGGCAAATTAAAATTAAGGCTGTTTTTTTTAGCCTGTTTATGTTTGCCTTTTTTCTACGTCTATGATTACTTTTTCTGTGACCAAATATGGTTCGCCCACTTTTGTATTGGCCCACCCTGATGTGAAGTAGTGCCTTTACATCATCACACACAGTGTTTGTACAGAATTTACATTTGAAAGTGAGCTACACGGCTTTTGTTGGAAATCAGATTTTTTTTTTTTAACCGTGAGCCACATTTCACAACAAAACAGTAAAAAAAAACCTTTTCACCTCAGTTTCAGCATCTAATCTGTCTCATGTGTCACAAACACACCACATCTTATCCCCGTTTCAAAGTAAAATGTAGCATTTCAGTTCCCTTAATTTTATTTTATTTTTTTCAACAATGATTTTATTGTGAAATATTTACCAGACCAACAAATGTACAGTTTCATATTGAAGAGTCCTGGTATTTGGTTATGTACAAAGAAGCATATGTATGTAAGTATATAAAAGTATAGTAGTCACACACTCCAGTATGTAGTTGAATAGTGTCATGTTCCCCGTCTGGCTTGAGTTGCCTCTCCTCTCTTGTTGTTTTCTGTTCCTGTTTTATTTTGTAATTTATCTGTGTTTCCTGGGGAAGTGTTATGTGTTTTATGTTTCAGGAGGCTGGCTGCCAGGTGAGGCGGGGATGGCAATCTTCGCAGGTGTTTCTGATCACGCTCCCCCTATTTAGTGGAGGATTTCCTGCTTCCTGGTGTCAGTGCGTCTCATTCAGTTCTTGGGTAACCTGCGTGACGCCACTCGATTGTGTGAAGCTTTTTTTTTTACTACTAGTTGTTTGTTCAGTCTGATTTTTGTTCATTTAGTGTGTAATAAACCGTGTTATTCCTTTTTCCTTCCGCCTCTGCCTTTTGGCCTCTTTAAATGATTTTACTAAATCATTACAAATAGTTCAATGTAATGTGGAAATGCTGGTAAACTGAATGCTAAGCAAAGTCATGAAATTAAGTGAAATAATCGTGAAATTAAGTATTAAATATTAAACCATCTCATATGATCAACATCATTTTATGGGTCATTAACAGTTGAGATACAGACACAGAATTGTTTAGTGGGATAAAAAGAAGGAATATGTCACCACTGACTAACTACCACTTGCACTCTTTTATCTTCAGTGCGTGCAGAGAACAAAAAACAAGGGACTTTGGTACCAAAGATGGACATCAAATCACCAAAAAAAAAGACACTTGTCCGTTGTTCTGAATCTCAGTGGGGGAGTTGGTTGAGAGGAGCAGCAGATGAGCTGCAAACAGAACATTAACTAGGGACAAATGCTGTTTACCATGGTGTGTGTAAGTGGAGAGTTTCTGTGTGAGCAGGCAGAGGGGAAAAGAGTGGGCGTCAGAGCCTGAGGCGAGTGGGACAATTTTCCAGGGGAGTTTACTGAAGTTTAGAGGGAGGAAAGAGAGAGAACCAGGGCAAAAGTGAAGGAAAATGAGTGCGGTGGGGGTGGGGTCGCTGAAGTGGGGAGATGTATTAGGCAGTGCATGAACGTGTGCAGGGGCGTCAGGGTGAAACTGCGAACAGTAAGGACGTTTGGAGGGAAAGAGAGAAAGTGGAGAAAGTTTATTATAAAAACAGGCCTTGTTCTCATTATTTCGCCCTTCTTTCTAACACACACACACGCACACTCACAGGGGAGGCAGAAAAAGATAACATGGTTACGAAAGTTACCACAAACTGGCTTTGTGTTCTTTTCTTCCCCCTCTCTCTCCATCTAACACACACATCTCATGCCACACGCCTCCTCACAGTGGGCCACACACAACCACATGCCGGGTCCACATGTTCTGCAAGAATCCAGAGTTTAAACCATCCACCTACACACACACACAAAATGAAAGTTTCACAAATAACTTGTGCACAAAAGACAGCACCTAAATACACACACTGGCAGCCAAGCTCAACAGGCTCAGTGTGCCAAACACACACAGACACACAGCTCCCAGCTTACTGTATGCTCATATCAGTCTATGCGCACACTCAGAGGCCCCGCACTGAGTTTGAGGGGATTTCCAGCCTGATGCTCCACAGCTGTGGGACGACAACCAGCGCGCCGCCAGCCTGACGCAGAGTGATGACCTCATCACCTGGGAGTCATTGAGAAGACAAACTGCACATGGTCCGAGGCAGAGCTAAGAATATGTGCTTAGAATAAATACAGTGAAATACAGAAGGGGAGACAGATGCACAATTTCAGTGGCTTTACAAAGAAAGTCCACAAAATGTTGTGTTTTGGTAATTTTTGAATCTGATTTCTAAAAAAATCCCCAAAAAGTTTTACTATTCGGTTTTATTAACAATTTATAATCAACAATATGATATGCTAAAGTAATTTCTTTCTCTCTGGAGTGTAAACTATAGTGCAAGTACAGTATGTGAGGCAGTGTATTGTACTAATGGAGCTTTTCCACTACACAGTTCCAGCACGGCTCAGCATCTGCTAGCAATACTGTAGTACCTGGTACCTGGTACTTTTTTAGTACCTGCTCTGGCAAGGTTCCAAGTGAGCTGAGCCGATACTAAATGTGAAGTTTCAGCCACTGATTGGGAACTTTGTAGTGGAAAAGCACCATATGTTTTCTCTGCCTCCCTCTAGTTTGTGCTCGTCCTCTCTGTCTCTCTCATTGTTCTTATTTTACAGGTAGCCCTGACTCCAGAGCTTAAACACCACAGCTCAGTTACTATAACTATTACTATTTCCATATATTAAATAGCTACTAATTACTGCTAATGCTATTGTCATCCCTATCCATGCTTCATCTAGGGCTTGCCCTTTCCTGAAGGTCACATGAAGAGCGTGTTAGAACCAATCACAGATAGCGTTGGGGCAAGAGGAATGATGTCGCACCCTGGACACGAGGAAGAAGGTGATAACAGAGGTGTCAAAAGTATTTACATTCATTACTCAGGTAGACATATAGATACCAGGGTTTAAAAAGACAAGCTTTTAACTAAAGTTTAACTAAGTATAAAAGTATCGGTTTCAAAACTACTTAAAGTATAAAAGTAAAAGTAATTTAAGGGGAAAAAATGTATTTAAGGACAAAAGCTCAGGCCGCACCACCTCCCCAAAAAACATTTTTATAAAGGTCATAATGACTAATGTTATATTAAAATGTCTTCCTGGCTACCGGCCTCCTCGCTGGTGCTTGGTTGGGACATAGACCTATCGCTCAAATCCTCTTGGTTCACAACCACGGACACCTTCATACAGCTGTCTGCTATGACTTGCTGAAGTTTTATGTGATTTGTCATGCGCGGGTGCGATGGACCGCCTATAAACCAAGGGGCCATAGGGTGTGAGAATGGTATATGTTTATACTTATCATCCAACCACAGTCAAATTCACTCTGCCACGATGGCGCGATTTGTCTGGATAGGTTTTTTTTTTTCCTCCTTTTTGAACGAAGCCCAAAAGAAAACAAGCCAATATGAAATAGGAGTAACAAGGCTATTTTTAAAATGTAAGGAGTAAAAAGTACAGATAATTTTTTTTTTTTTAAATTATTCCAGTAAAGTATTGTTGGGTTTAATAATTCTAAGGTCTTAAGCTTATCATTTAAAAACAGTGATGTTTTTGGCTTAATTTTTTGGTGATACAGAGTGGGATTCTGGATCTTTTTTAAATACAATTGTTATTGCGGAGTGTACTGACAAACCAGTGCTTTTCTTTTATTTTTGTGATTGAAAGTAATCAAGGATTTGCAGGATCATCCAGATGCCAAAACCGCCTCCAACAACCCATTGATCTACACATTATTTATCTATACCACTTGTCCTCACAGAGGGTGTTGGAGCAAATCACTGCTGACACTGAACAAAACACATAAGACAGCCTGGACAGCTCACCAAACTCCAAAACCACCCGTGTGGGAACCTAAATATCTCAGATGTGAAGTGAGTCCCCATGATGTAATAAATGAAGAAATACCTCCACTAGCCTCCTTTAATTTAATTCAAAACACCCTGTTTCTCAGTGGTAAATAAAATTATTTAAAAAATCCTTCTGACTCCCCCTTGGTCTTCCTTGGCCAATAACTCATATCCAAAAAAAAAAAAATTCATAAAAAATCTACTGTTTTCCATCAACCTGCATCCAAATACGGGTGAAAACATGACCTCCTTGGTTGAGGGAATAATGTTAAATAATATATGCACACAGTGTACCCTGTGATGCACAATAAAATCCACATTTTTCCCTGATAATTGGATGAGAACAGCAAAATGCACAATGAAAATCCCCATTAGGCACATCTGTGCAACTTTGTTCCAGTCTGTTGAAATATCTTCTTCCCTTTTGGACACCGCTGAATCCCCGCATACCTCATCTGCTAACTTTCCCAGGTCAATAAAACAAAAATACTGTGTCGTTAGATGGGAATACTATGGTTGTTGTTATTAGTAAAATGGGAGCAAGGGAGTAACAAGCTGCCTCCCCTGTTAGCCTTAATTCTTGACTGCAGAGTTTCCTCTTGGTTGTGATGATTCTTACCTTCCCTGTCTGCAGGAGAGCTCTCAACGGCCAAATAAGCAGCTTGGCTGCATAATATTTCACAATGGCTTAAATCACAATGCTTTGAATCAAAAGCTTAATGGTGAGTTTGATCATAGTCTTGGATTCCTGGCTCCACTACTCTACATGCCAATGTGCTCCGGGGCAAGACACTTCAACTCAAATTGCTCCTGGTGGCTGTGCCAGCAGTTTGTGAATGGGTGTGAATGATGTGTAATGGAGAAAGTGCTGTATGTACAGTATACTGTATATGTTTGAATGTGTGTGGATATGGGTGAATGGCGAAATTATTGTGTAAATATCTTTGAGTCGTCGTCATCAAGACTACAAAAAAAAACCCTGTTCGTGCTGAAACCAGGTGTTCTTTCATAACAGACCCTCACACCTGTACGGGGAAGGTGTTTCCTCCTGCTGAAAACTGATATACAATAGCAACGCAAGGTTTATTCACTGTCCAATAACACATTTAAGCAGTGCTGCCTGAATATACATGACTGATGAAAAAGAAAAGCAGTGAGGAATGGTTTAGGAAATTTCATGGAATAGATATAAAGAAAGTAAAGTGTCAGGATTTGGTTTCCAGTCTTTTAGTTTAGTAAATTTATTTGTTTCCTGTGGAGTTTTTTTTTTGTTTCTTGGGTGTGTGTGTTGCCAGTACGTCACTCAAGAAATATTAGTGGCATCACAAATACTGGCATGGCACGTATGAGTGGACACTAGTGTGGTTGACAGCTTCCAGTAGGTGCCTGGTTCAACATAGTGCCAGTCACATCTTGAGGCTTCAATATGGAGTTCAGTATGATATAGATGACATCATGACCAGCTGCTGCTTTTTGCAGGACCAGTGAGTGCATGGCTTGATACTGAAGAGTGCTGGCATTTAGGTGAGTAGAGAGAAAAAAAGTAGATCATTTTTGATTCCCAAAGACAAACCCTGTTAAGGAAAGCAGGAGCTCCATAATAGCTCTGTAGCAGACATGAGGAAAGGAAGGAAGAGCACTGGGAGGAGAAAGATGTCATTAAAGCATATAATTCAGAAATGTTAGTGTAAAAGACAGTACCCCCTCCCACAAAAAATAAAAAAATTGTTTACCCAAAAGTGTCCTTTTCATTTCTCACCTATCACAACTCAGCGCTCTTTGAACTTACCTTTTTCCTGAAGTTTCTTGCAAATTCTATTGTTTTTTCACTCACTTTGCCCAAAGAGCTGCCAGAATCCATGTAAGTACTCACACATGTCCAGCACTGGCTCAGAATGTCCACCTCTCACTGCTGGTTGCTTAAGAGTTTCACATTGCATGAAATTCAGAGCTGATCTCCATCTGTTTGTGTTGCTTTTAAAGGGCTAATCCAAGCAATGTGCTCTGATGAATAAACTTTTACAAGTTAGCTAGACAGTAGACTAATAAATAGAGAAGGAAGCCTTTTTCTGGATTTTTGCTGCAGGGAAGCATCAAAAGGTCTAATAATATCAAACTCTTAATAAGTTTGCTGTGAAGTAATTGGCTTGAAATGGGTTTTAGTAACAACAATTACAACAAAAGTAATTCCACTCAAAACCATTACAAATCTGGGAATCTTGTCATACCCACCACTTTGATATTCGACAAACTTTGACTATCAATAGGTAATTTTAAGAGAAGCAGTCTGATGTTGAAGTTGGAATTTCACAACTTACATTTATAAAGGTGATTCTATGTCTCTTCATGAATCATATTGAACAGCACCTTTAATGTCTTTCCTATGGTCAGCAAACTTCACTCCTCATGTGGCATACTCACACACTGAAGAAACACATACAAGTCCTGTCATTGATTTGTCCTGCATCCCACTATAAGACAGAAGAGAAACTATATGGATGAACTAGTTTCAGTCGTGCAGCAGAAAATAAACTTTAACATCAGTTTATTTGCCAAAGGTTTCTTTAATGGTGTACAATGTAATGAAGGAACAAGACGATTGATGGAATAACACACTGTTGAGATGGAAATTATGATTATTTGAAAGGAGATGGAACTTATGACTTCCTTACTTTCCAATATTGGTTAATTCCCTTTTTTTCTTGGCTGGATGCCAGCTCTAAAAACACAATCTTTTGCCCCTGACTGAGTAATGAAGTAATGGGGTTGCAAGTGGTGGTATTGCTCCATAAAGTCCATCCAAAAGCTTGGGGGGGGGGGGGGGGGGGGGGGATTGAAAGAACATCTCTTACCTTCAAAAGATACCAAAAAAGTGGATCGTTATCAGTACCATCACAAACTTTCTTTTTCTCCATACTCACAAGCAGTCAATAGATTATTTCAAAACTGGCATCCGAAAAATTTCAAAACAGATGAGGCAGGCTGTACTTTAAAGGCTAATTATTCATTATTATTTAGTATGAAGTACTTAAAATCAGTATGTATTACACAGTATGTTAAAGAGGACTGTGGTTGTACTGGGCATATTCCAAATGTGAATTTATTTAATGCATGGTGCTAAGCATAAACTTAAAACATGAAGAGTCAGGGTCACCTTACCACAAACAAGAGGGTTTAAGTTGGGTCATCCGCTTCTGCAAATATCAAACTGTTGACTCGAGGCCAAAGGTTTTTTCCTGACCACAGCATTTAGTAGTTCTTCAGAGCAGCCTTCACCATGATCAAAGTCATCATTTGGGGAAGATCGTGAGGCCCTTTGTTGTCTTTGGCCATTGGTTTCACAGCACATTGATAATAATGCTTGGTCTGGAGAAGCCACTACCACTCAGCATCACCAACATCATTGACACAGAGTCTGGGTGAAGTGAGAAGAGCGGAGACAGAGCTGCTTTGCAGGAAATATACCACGATGGTGTGACAGAAACTCAAGAACATGGAAAGGGAGATGATGATGATAATGATGGTAAATGTAAAGGAAAGATAAATACAACTGTAATTATCTTGGTGTAGCCTGCACAGAGCCAAGCTTGATCATCAAAACAGTGTATGCAGGTTTCACAGAGGGCACATTTGGGAAGGCGTCCAGTGATGTCACCCATAGAAAGGCGACCAGTGATGTCACCCATAGACCTCAGCTTTAGACTTCCATTTGAATTTAGAATAAGATATATGTACTTTAGGCAAGGGTCTTGCTTTACAGAGGCTGCCATCTTGCACAAACCAACCAGAACATGTGCTATGTGTTTTGAAGTCAAAGCTCACAATGCAAATGAAATGGTCCAAATGCTATATTCAAGATGGCTGCGGCATCTTTTGTACTGCTTGCATTTTCAGACAGATCTTTTAAATCTCTTACCTCATTGTTGTCCAAAACACCTCACTACTGAGTTTGAAACAACAAAGGAAAGCACTATAGGGTATGGGTAAGGTCACATCCACTTAGCTTCTGTTTACTTCGTTTTTCATATCATGAGCAGGAGAAGCTCTTGGTGGAACTCCATCCTTGGTCACTTGCTTATTCATGGATCTTTAAATGTGGCTGGTTTAGGCCAAGCTCCTTTACCCTCTTTTTCCCCATCAAGGGTACACAGTGCAAAAGGATTGTTTTTGCAAAGAAATAACTGAATTTTGCTCGCCATTGTCTCTTTGAGTACGTCCACTCTCTTTGGTTTGACTCTCATAATATGCTTATCGTTGACATTTGCGGTTGCGCATTTGCACAACAGGGGCGAGCGATTTTGACTGACAGGCTTGACAGCAGAGAGCTGCATCCCAGACTCTAGGTCTACGCGCAAGTATGTACAGTATGTTGTGATTTGGTGCTATAAAAATTAAATTGACTTGTATTGAACTGAACTGAAGAATAGTCCTTGTCATATACTATTTGTCTACAATTGAGTTTACATGCAGTTTAATGGTTTGTTCTGCTCACTGAATAAGCACTTTGTTTCTCATTGTATGTCCACTATGGCAGTCTGGTAGATTTTACTCTTCTGACCTTTGGTATAATCTGCTCTAATTAAATCAGTGGATCACTGTGCAGCTTTCATGGCATGGCTGTGTGGTCATGCCATGAAAATGTATAATAATTGAGTTAAGATATTATAATTCACTAAGAGGACTCAATGCTGAAGTGGCTGTACTGTCTCTAGCCAGGCTGCAATGAAAAAGAAAATCACAAGCATTTAATTTGAAGCCTTTGGATACATTTGGTTAAAGTCACCTTTTTCACTTTTGAGACAATTAAAGATTAGATATGACCAGCCTGGGGTTGTAGCATGTTTTTCTTCCAAATTATTACGTAAAGTTGCCTCAAAATGTAGCTTTATGTTACAAGGATAACATGATAAGAATTATAAATGATAAGTTGAAAAAGAGAGCTACAGCTGTCTAATATACAGTCTGACCAGCCAATCACATAGCAGCAAGTTAATACATTTAGTCAAACGGACAAGGTCGGGACAACCTGCAGACATTCAAATGGAGCATCAGAATGGGGCAGAAATGGGATTCAACTGACTTTGAATGCAGCATGGTTGTTGGTGCCAGACAGGTTAGTCTGAGTGTTACAGAAATTGTGGATCTACTGGGATCTTCATGCAGAGCCATCTCAAGGGTTTACAAAGAATATCTGAAAAAGAGCTGCATTAAAATGCCTAGTTGATTTCAGAGGTCAGGGGACAATATCAAGCCTGGTTCACAATGATACAAAGGCAAATCTTGACATTAACTCTAATAAGAACTAGTTACATCTAAAGTACGCAGAAGACCAACCTTGAAATGGGCAACAGCATTAGGAGACCACACCAGGTGCCACGACTGCCACTTATTTAGTTGTGTGTATTTAATTAAATGGCTGATTAGTGTATGCAGGGACTTTGCAAAAGTATATGCAAAGCAGGCAATACATTAGTGGATTACTAGAAACATTGGTCCACAGGAGGAACAATTTTCTCAGAACTCCCTTAAACTTCAGATATTAGCTATATACAGGAAACCACAATGATGTCATGACTGAGGTTCAAAGAGGTGAAGGAAGGTGAAGGAGGCAGTGACTGGAATGAATGGATGGATGGATTTAGTTAGAAATAAAATCTAAAAAACAAAAACAGGTGCAAAGTGGAGCTGTATTTATGATTGTGCAAGTGTGTGGTTGCTATATGGTCTAATAAAAATGTGTTATTACAAACATACATGTATGTATGATATCTCTGTTCAAACAAAGGCTTCAGTGTGTACTTGCCAGTGCCCTGTTTTTGAGCAATACACACAAATCTGAAAATCTTCCGTATTTTGCTGTGGAAAAAAAATCACCAAAAACACAATTTTACAGGAATGCAAACGAGTTGGTGCACATGTCATATTTTGTTATAAAAGTTTGCTTTGCCAACTCAAACAACACAGGTGGTCTAAACTATATACTACACAGTATGTGGGGTAAAATATACTTGTTTCACTCCAGTCAGAGATAAAACAGTGATGCCCTGAGGCTGTAGTTTATGCATGCATCACCGTACAGAGGTAAAGAAGCAGTTGGAGATGATGACAGATGATATTCTTCTACTGTCACTGTGTAATGGTTGTTTCATCTGCACAGCACACAAAGAAACTGCTGTTTGCCTGGATGATGATATTGTATTTATTTGAATACATGTCTGTGAGGGTCAAATAAGTCAAGATCTTTTTTTCCTTAAGACACCATTTTCTTCCAAATTGCCTCTAGCTCTTTCTTGAGAAGGGTATGGAGAACAAGTTCTAGATTGGTACGTTTCTCATTAGTAAGTGCCCAAGTGTGTGGACAAATGGTGCTATCATCAATATTTATATGACATATAAATATTGATGGGCTCCACATATGGCTAGCTTGGTGCCTCACAGTAAAAAGGTTGCTGGTTCGTGTCCCTATCTGGATTTTTCTGTGTGGAGGTTACATGTTTTCCCTCTGTGTGTCTTTCCCCCAGGTTCTCCACTTTTCTCCCATATGTCTTCCACATGCAGAGGTTAACTGGGCACTGCAAATTGCCCACAGGTGTGAGTGTGGGAGTGATTGGTTGTTTGCCTCTATATGTTGGCCCTGCGATGGACTGGCGACCTGTCCAGGTTCCCAGGATAGATAGTTGAAATTTGCCTCTGGTGAAAAATGCTACCAAACCTTGTGATTCCAAACTGACCTGTACTATGTGTTTACTCATAATAGCAGACAAGAAAATTCAGTGAGAACCAAGTTTATTGTAGGAGTTACAGCCTGCGTAAGTACAATGGACTATAAATTTGTTTATGAACAAATTTGTCTTTAAGAAGACACTGCCTTGTTGCTGGTGAGGTAATTTTCTCTGACTTCTCTCCAACACACTTTTGCTTTCAGGCATCTTCAGCAACAATTGAAGAGGATATTATTGAGAAGTGGTCCTGGTATCAGTATCACTATTAATAGCCATCCCTTTAATTCAGTCAGTGGACTCAGATATCCTTAAATAACATTTACATGTACATTGCAAGCAGATGTGAATGTAGTGATTGTAGAATGGATAGAGATCTCTTATAGGTCCCAAATGCAAAACTTGAAGACCACCAGTAGTTGTAGTTGAGCACCAGATGTGAGACCATAGCAATCGAGGTTGCAATCATGCAAACAGACCATGAATACAGACATGTACATTATGTATGCATAAAGGGTTTTATGAGTTCAGAAAGAGAATGGCTAATTCTGAATCATGTTGGAACCCTCTTGTAGCCAGACCAATATTAACACTGGTCTTATCTCTCTTCTTCTCTGAAGACATTTTCGCCCAAGAACAAGATTAATTTGGAAGTAAATCCAAAGAGTTGCCTTTGACTTGATTCTTTGAACTACAACAATTCCGAAAATGTTGGTATGCTGTGTTAAATGTAAATAAAAGCAGAATGCAATGATTTGGAAAATTCATCAACTCATATTTTATTCCCAGTAGAACATAAACAACATATCAGATGTTGAAACTAAGACTTTTTTTTTTTTTTATATTTTATTTTTGAATTTGATGGTAGCAACACACCTACCTAGAAAAGTTGGAACAGAGGGAACAAAAGGCTGGAAAAGTAAATAGCAAAAATTAAAAACAACTGGAAGAACATTTAATTAGTTAGGTTAATTGGCAAAAGGTCAGTAACCTGACTGGGTATAAAAGGAGGATTTCAGACAGAGCCTCGGATGCAAAGAGGCAGAGGATCACCAATCTGTGACAAACTGCATCTAAAAATTGTAAAGTAAAATTGCTAAGACTTTGAAGATCCCACCAACTACAGTGTATAATATCATCAAAAGATTCAGAGAATCAGGAGAAATCTCTGTGCACAAGGGACAAGGCCAAAGGTCAAAACTGGATGCTTGTGATCTTCAGGCCCTGACGCAGCACTGCATTAAAAACAGCCATGATTCTTTACTGGAAATCACTGCATGGGCTCAGAAACACTTCCAGAAATCACTGTCTGTGAACACAGTTCATAGTGTAATCCACAAATGCAAATTAAAGCCCTATCAAGCAAAGAAGAAGACATATGTGAACACGATCCAGGAACAATGCTGTCTTCTCTTGGTCAAAGTTAATTTAAAATGGTCTGAGGCAAAATGGCAAAATGTTGTTTGGTCAAATGAATCAAAACTGGAAATTCTTTTTGGAAACCAGGGACACTCTGTCCTCCAGACTAAAGAGGAGAGGGGACCATCCAGCTTGTTATCAGTGGACAGTTCAAAAGCCTGCATCTCTGATGGTATGGGGTTGCATTAGTGTCTATGGTGTGGGCAGCTTACACATCTGGATGGAACCATCAATGCTGAAAAGTACATAGAGGTTTTAGAGCAACATATGCTCACATTGAAGGCCTTGCATATTTTAGCAAAACAATGCTAAACCACATACTGTATCCATCACAACAGCATGGCTTCACAGGAGAAGAGTCTGGGTGATGAACTGTCCTGCCTGCAGTCCAGACCTTTCACCAAAAGAAAACATTTGGAGCATCATGAAAGGAAAAATCCTGCAAGAAAAACCCAGGACTGTTGAGCAGCTAGAATCCTGCATCAGACAAAAATGGAACAACATTCCTTTCCTAAAACTCCAGCAAGTGGTCTCCTCACTTCCCAGATGTTTACAGACAGTTGTTAAAAGAAGAGGGGATGTTACACAATGGTAAACATCGTCCTGTTCCAACTTTTTTGAGATGTGGTGATACCATCAAATTCGAAATAAAATAATATTTTTCATGAAATGGGAAAAACAAGTTTCAACATTTAATATATTGTTTATATTCAATTTGGAATAAAATATGGGTTTATGAGATGTGAAAATCATTGCATTGTGTTGTTTTTTACATTTTACACAGCGTCCCAATTTTGGGATTCTACTTTCTACTGTTGTGCTCATACAGAACTTGTGAACTTGTACTATAGAGTATATGTGAAAAAAAGTCATGCACACCGGACATCCTGACTTGTCGAAGACTTGTCAAAGTTAAAAACTTGTAAATATGATGGAGGAGTTTTCAAATGTGCTTATATCATATCAGCAAACAACCTCATTTGAATACTGCACAGTTATGTGCAAAGTCCAGTAGTTCCGACCCGACTCCAACACAACAGCAGGACTGAGGCAAAACAGAGACTTGAAATCACTCACTGCCTAAGATATGAGTACTATATTTTTTTTTACATAGGGAATAATTGTTTCCTGATATCTTGTAAGGTCCAATATTCAGCGTACATGTTAGATACTGTCAAATACTGTCCAACAGGGAGTGATGAAGAGGATTATTACGTGTCGAAATGGATGTTGACAGCTTTCAGGACGTAAGAGTGGATTGCACTCAGCTGTGGGTAATATCAGCCATGAAAAACAAACACAAGAGATACTGAGAGTCAAGAAATATAATATGAGGGGAATGCAGGGTCCTGGCATTTGCAGTTAATTGCTTTTATTCCTTTCACTGGGCTTTTCTGTGTTTTCTATCGGTTTCACAGTTTCCTGCCACAGTGCAAATGCATGCAGATTGGGTTAGGTTATTGTATACGTATTGTAACCTGATTATGAACAGATAAGGAGGTTACATCACATATAAATAAATCAAGGCAGTGTTTGAAGTTCGGAGGACAATGATGAAATAATTAGCCTGATATTTATCTGTCAGCACATTGTATCATGTGGCGACAAAATGTTTGATTCCTCTCTTTCATCCGTCTTCATATTTTCTCATCTCTCATAACATACTTGTCTCAGTCCTGCTTTTCCATTTCATTTTTTTTTGTTTTCCCCCAAGGGAATTAAATGATTATCCTCCCAACTTTCTTTACTTTAGTTCTTTTCTTCTTTACATCTAACCAACCACAATCCACCCATCCATTTCTTATCATACACCTTTATATTTACTATCTATCCATTCAGGTTTATGTCGGTTGTCGTGGCCTTCTTGAGCATTCATGTTAGAAACCCTTAAATGAACAGGTGAAGGACAAGAGAAAGAAGAGATTAAACCAAAGGCTGTCATCATTAGCCCATTTCACCCATCCCCTCCACAGTCTGTCTTTTCTCTGACAAACAGAATAATAAGTCAAAGCTGTTGTGAGGTGGTCTGTTTAGTCTTTTCTGGCTCTCAATGAAGGCTCTATTGTCACGTATTTATTAGCCTTATTTATGTAATGAGAAACATTCATGAAGTATTTTGGGCTCCAGTGAAAGCTTTAATGAATGTTATGTTGAGTCATGTGGTCTATTTAACAGCAAAATTCATATCTTTTCATACATTGGCTCTTCACCACTGCAGAGGCAGACATCACAGCAGCAAACCCACTGACTTTTGCTTTTTACACATTTTATTCATGCTTTTTAATACAATTTAAAATTTTGCCATTTTTAATAGCTGTTAAAATCACTTTAATTTTGTTTTTCCAGTTTTTACAGTCTTCACGTGGTCTGGATCAGAAGTTTTTGCAAAAGCACACAAAATGTACTGCACACTCTTCCACTCTTTAAAATCAAAGTATTTTATACAAAAAAAAAAAATTCATATTTGGGTTCACTGTAAACAAAGAAACAACAATTGCAGTTCTGCAGTCCTTGAATGAGTTTTGGTGTTATAGATCAATAAATGCATAATAACCTCTCACCTTAACTGCACACTCTACTGAGATTAAGTAATATATTGGAAACCCTGAGACAGACTGAAAATATCTGAACTTTAAAGTGCCCATGATGCTTTTCAACAGTATGAAAACAGCCAGAGCAGATTAACTGCAATGTGTAAGTGTTTTGCAAAGTAGGACAAACAATGGAACATAAACATAAAGTTAGCTAAAGTTAGGTTCCCCGTGGTTTTGTATTGACATTATTGTATTACTGACATTAACCCTGTGATTCTTGTTATTCAATTATTTTGTTTGTTAGTACCTATTTACTGAACCTGCATTATCAAATAACATTTTTATTATATTTTTTCACCTGCAGTAACTTGTGAGTTGTCCTGCATTTGGATCCAACATCACAACCCTAAAAGGATGTGTCTGTCCATGCTCTTTCTTCAAATAGTTTCTCTTTTTCCTTCGATGATCTTCACTCTATCCTTTGAAATGCAACCCAGCTCCCCTTCTCCACATGACTCTGTGGCATGAGGCCCACAGATCAGAACAAAACTGTTCTGACATAGATGACATAGAATTCATTGTCGTCATAAGGTAAGTTTCTTGAAAACTGATCTAATTTCAGCGGCCATTGCAGTAATGTTGCCAATTTCCTGTGTTCAGCCTAATTGTAGAAGCTGCACTGTTTTCATAGCAGTGCAGTGAATGAGAACACAGGGTGATTACAGAGTCTGAAGGCTGAGGGGCTTGTCAGATTGATTGTTTCTTAAACTGTTTTTCCAAGAAACAGAGACCAGCTCTGTATCCCCTTCCTCACCTCTGGGCCTTTTTTAGAACAACCCACAAATAGCACGGAGATGACCCCGCAGGTGGCGTGGCCTCGACCTCTCAGCCACTCATATTTGGAGTGTAGGGTCATGGAAAACATTTGAGACAGTTTGTGTAATGCATTTGCTGCTCTTATAACACAGAAGTTTCCACTGTCCCTATTCTGTAAAATAAAACTGATTTAAAATAAGGTAGATTGTGGGTTTTTTTTTAATTACTCTCAAAAACGTTCGTTACGGAGCTCCCCCTACAGTTTTGAAGCACATATTGTAGGACACCTCCATACACATCCATTCATCCATTGGCTATCGCTTAATACCAACTCACCGCTGATGCTCTCCCTCTCCTGGCCATGTGCATTTGTAAAAATGCTGCATTAAACAACTGTCACAGCAACCAAGCATTTAGAAGAATACACACATTCCTGCGTATGTGGTATCTGGGAAAAGCTGAAACTTTCAAACCAACAAAAGAAATGTCCACATTCATTTCAATGGCTGTGTTTAACACCAATGATCTGACTGTTGACCTTATTCTGTATACAGCATTATTAGTTATTGCAGTAAAAACTACACAAACATATGCTACTCGTCAAAGTCTTTTTTTAAAAAAAAAAACCACTGCTGTGACATTTGAATAAATCAGATGCAACTCTGGAAGAGAACATTTTGAAAGATACTGTTTGTTTCCTTCAAAACCAGAAAGCCTCAGTCAGTGTGGTTCCTGTGAGGCTGAGCAAGAATATTTTCATTGCAGTGTTTCGTCAGACCATTGGGGAAGATACACAGCCAAACTGTTTTGTTTGTAGAGTTGACAAAGGACTCAAACGTGTATTTAATCAAGGTTGCGTGCTGACATGGCGATAAATAAATCAGATGAACACCATGAAAACTTTGACAATAATGAAGAAAGAGAGTCACATTTTCAGTGCTGTGCTGAAATGCCTGTCTTGTGAAAGCTCAAAGCAGATTTTAAAAAGAAAAAGACAATGGAAAAAAATTTCCATTGCTGCACCGCATAGTGTAGTAGGGAAAACGGCAGTGCATGCTGTTAATCTTGTTTTAATTAAGATGAAAAGGGAGAAGAAGGGAAGAAGAGAAATTACAAAAGATATATTTAAACATAAAATCTGAACATAATTTATTGCCTTTTATTGGACACATGACTCCAATGTCCAAATTTAACTTTTCTTTTTAGCTGCTAGTGGCTGCTAAACTAAAAAAGAAAATATATTTTTAACTGGATTTAAGTGCATTAAGTCTGATTCATTCTCTGTCACTTGTTGTGCTACGAAAGCCTTGTGTGTGTTTTGCAGAACCTATTTAGCTTTCAGCACCTTAAATATGAAAGGTTAATTCTGGGCTAATGAAAACAGCAACTCATACAACAAGGCAATTATACGCTAATAATAAAAGAAGGATAATTATTTTATCTTCCATTTCTGCCAAGTGAAAATAATTTCACCTAATAGATGGACAGGTCACCAGTCATGACAAGTTGACATGACAAACTTTTATTTGTTTAATAGACATCATTTCTGTCACTCATGGTGAGTATGAATCAGGTTTTGTTAAATGACAAAAGTCAGATAGATGGGAAAAGAAATTGGTTATACAATGTGGCGATGAATCCAGAAGACTTTTAACTCAAAGTCTGTTCCTTTGTCTCCAGATTCCAATATAGTCTGAGCAAGACATTGTCATGTAAGCAGCATGGTCTGATTACCTTATCTGAATAACCTCACACTCAGAATGAGCAATAATCTGATTTAAATGTGCAACATTTTCAGATTTTACTCACATTATGTATAATAATATAACTATGGCAATTTTCACTGCAGTGTAGATTAGTCACAATAAGACAATAAGACAATAAGATGATCTGTAACATGTAAACAAGAGTATGAGTGAAGTATTCTTCTAGTACCTCAAGTACGTATCATAACCTGAATAAAGTCTTGGCTTGGGGTCCTGTGGTTACAGTGAACAAACACGTGTTTTGGGTTTCATGTGCTAAATCCATATAAGAAAAAAACAAAACAAAACATGTTTTATCATTTGCATGACTTCACCAATGTTCCTGATGTGTGAGAAGAAAGCAGATGAATAATAAAGGGGAATCTTGTTGAGGTCATGGATGTTGGATGGGACTGGTGGCTCAGCTGTGATAGGTGTTAACCTTTTCAGATGTGTCGAGCTTTGTTCGCAGATGTGCTTCGTGCTTTGCCAACCTAGGAAATAGATTTAAAAAAAAACAAAAAAACAATTGAAGCCAGCATATTTTGAGTCAGCAGTGTATTCGGACAGGTTTAGCTGGTCACTTTACAGAAGGGCTGAACTTGAGCTTGTCATGCTTTGGCCCCGTATACTGGCAGAGGCAGATATTTAACAAAGGTGTGGCTCTGACGAACATCTCTCTCTGTGTCAGTGAAGGCTGAAGGACAAAGATGTTTGAATACTGCAAGCAATTAGGTGAGCAAAAAGTACATTAAGCGTATGGGAACTGACAATGTGTGAGTGTTTTTGGTATGCATGTTGAAGAGAGACCTATGACCTCCAGTGTGTGGGAAGGACAGCGAGCTACAGTCTCAGTGCTGTAAAGTAACATTCTTAGGAGCAGATGAGGCGTGACGGGCCTGACAGCATTGCGAGTCTTTGTTATTAACGGCAGCCAATAAAACATGAGGTTTTGTGTTTTCTTTCCAAAACTTCTGGGCTCTGCATCCACACCTTCATATGTTCATCTGTGTGTGTTTACATGTCTTTAAATAGGCTGTGTGGACCAATTGTTATACATGCCTATTTTTGTGAGGACAGTTTGACCTTGGGAGGACATTTTGGCTGGTCTCAATTTAATGGGCTTTTTGAGGATTAAGACCTGGTTTTAGGGTTAGGGTTAGGCATTTTGCTGTGATAGTTAAGGTTAGGGTGAGGGGGTAGGGAATGCATTATATCTATGAGTGTGCAAATAAAGAATGCATGTGTCTACCTGGTATTCCTTATGTTGTGGGGACCTAGATATGTCTACACAGTCACCTTATGGGGACTTGTCTTCCTCATGGGGACAAAAATCAAGTCACCATAACATAAACTATGACATTTTAAGGTGAAGACATGTTTTCAAGGTAGGCTGAGGTTAGGGTTAGGTTATGGTTAGGGTCAGGGTTAGAGTAAGTCTCGAGGAAATTATTTAAGTCAATTCAATGTCCTCTGAAGTCAAGGAAACCAGTGTGTGTGTGTGTGTGTGTGTGTGTGGGTGGGTGGGAGATGGAGAGAGAGAGATGGATCAACAGATGGGAAAAGGTAGAAGGATGGATGGATGGATACCTAGCTGGATGATTGTATAGATACACGAATGGATGTTTTAATACTTAGATGATGATACATGTAGATGAAATCCCTGGTTCTGGTCATCATGGTTTTACAGCTGGGGTTATACAGCATCTTTGTCTGTTGCCTTGGCATGCAGCTCTTGACTGCACTTTTGACACAGTTGTTTTTGCATTTTCATGTGACCAGGGATTTTGTTTTTATGAATAGAGAAAGGAAAACCCCAGTATTTAATGAAATTTGTCAGAAAGCCACATTTCGACTGTGGTTTGGTATTATCTATTTATATCTTCAAACAAAACACTGTTGAGCTTGTACAGGGACAGCACCTAAGGTCAGATGTTACTGTGATTTAAATGTGAATTTGTGATTTAACCTGGAATAATTTTATTTAAACATTCTGGAATTTCAAGTTTCTTGTCCAAAGGGTAACTGGAATGAAAAGGTCAAACTTTGAAGTCTGAAAAAAATGTCTCCCTGTTTTCAGTTACTTCTCACTCACTGTATGTCTATTTTAAGACAAAAAAAACTCAGAGCACCTTCCAGTTATTTTTAAACTTAAGTATATTTAATTTCTCTTACTATTCCTCAGTTTATTAGTGGTGTGCATCTCTCACTTACACAATGATACATGGGTTATGATACAATGATTAAATACAATTCTATATGATTTGACAATCTGTTGTTAAATGTTTACATGCATTTTAAATTACAAATTACAATGAGCCAAATCTACTTAGCTTCAAATAGATATTTCATAAAAGGCCAAGGAATCCCAGGTCATTTTCTTTTAAAAAATGATGCACTGAAGATTCAACATTCAGAAAATGAATAAATTTAGAATTACAGACGTGATTTTGTGCTTACTTAGGCACAGTAACGGACAAAAAAAACTGAGGTCTAACATTTTGTGACTGTCAAGCACATGCTCAGAATAGCAACATAAACATCAAGTCATCCATTTTTTCATTATGTAATGTGTTCAGTGTTTTGTCCAAATCATTTCAACGTGAGAAGTCAGCTAACAGGACAGAAAAAGATACAAGAAGCATTGAGTTTCACAAGCATGGTAAATCTCTTGTAGAGTATTTCTATAAGAGTTTGAAGCAAATGAATGAGGGAGTAACAGCAAAGCAGCTTCATTAAACCAATTTCTAAGATTAAAAGACAGATATCCCTGTATCAATATGCAGTGTGTATACCTTTCACATTTGTTATTTAAGTCTTATTGATTTAAATATTTACTACGTACATATGCTTTACATCTTATACCCAGCAGCAGCCCCGATGTGAAAAGCAGTGGTGGGAAGTGAGGGTTTGTTTTCTTTTTCCCTTGAAAGTGGGTGACTCAGTGTGTGGGGTCCTGTCAGAAACTGCCTGTCTGATTCAGGTTGTCAGGGTCATGTGACATGTTGACCTGACTGTTTGCCTTCACAGGGTTGACTGAAACTTGAATCTGTCTCTATGAGTGAAATTTATCCATACCTTTGTAATCAGTGCCTGGGCAGGGAGACACAAATGTCTCTCCTTCACACACGTGCATGTCCACTTCCTTTAGTGCCCTGTCAACTCAATCTTTTTGAAAATTTTTGGCAAAATTTGCTTTAGGCCACTGAGGCCTCTGTGATTAAACTCATAGAGTAGGGTACAAACATTTTCTATAATATGACAACAAACCCACTCAGCTCCAGCCATTCATATATCAGAACAGGAGTACAACAGAGAGAATAAGAGGTGGAAGGACCAACACAAATCATTTTCTCTGTCTCTTCTCTTGAGTTATCCGTTGTGAAAACAACTGCAAGACTCCAAGTCACATCGTATCATGAATTCCACTTTACAACCATTCTACCACTTGGTAATCTGTGTAGTGTTTCACGATCATCAACTAAAACTAAAACAGAGTAAAACATAAAGTTTAACACAGATTGTGCATCCCGGAAGCATGTCCTTTGGTCAGATGAATCCAAACTAGAGCTCTTTGTCCTTAGAGACATTGCTTATGTTTGGAGAAGGAAGTGAGAGGTGTATAGCCCAAAGGACACTGTCCCCACAGTGAAACACAGTGGTGGGAGTATTATGCTGTGGGGATGCTCCAGTGAGTCTGGAACTGGGAATCTCGTCAAGGTGGAAGGAATCATGAAGAAAGAAGGATATGTGAAGATTTTGAAAGAAAACCTGAAGCAGTCAGCAGCAAAACTGGGTCTGGGTCGTCGCTTTGTCTTCAAACACGACAACGACCCAAAACATACGTCGCTCCTGATGAAGAACTACGTCCAGAAGACCAAAGTCAACGTTATTGACTGGCCTGCACAAAGTCCTGACTTAAATCCCATTGAAACTCTTTGGGGTGAACTGAAGATGAAGGTGCATGCCAGAAGGCCATCAAATCTGGAGGAGCTCCAGAGATTATCCAAAGAAGAATGGGCTGGGATTCTTCGGGTGTCGTGTCAGAGACTTGTTGAAAACTACAACAAATGACTGCAGGCTGTTATCCAGCAAAAAGGGGCACAATTGACAACAATGGAAGCATCCAAAATAAAACTAGGATGTTTGAAAAAGCTGTGTTAAAAATGCTTT
Organism: Brachirus orientalis; assembly: GCA_016785285.1. Classification (NCBI taxonomy): domain Eukaryota; kingdom Metazoa; phylum Chordata; class Actinopteri; order Pleuronectiformes; family Soleidae; genus Brachirus; species Brachirus orientalis. The sequence continues at coordinate 72,227 of JAFBJR010000446.1, forward strand.
GCTCTGTTTAATAGCACTTGGGAGATACATCATTTCATCCTGAACTGTGTGTGTGTGTGTGTTAGATAGTGCTCAAGTGCAATGTAAACGTTACAAGGAGACTGCTTTAATACTTACAGAGCAGCTGTGGATCAGTGGTAGAGCAGGTCATCTTCCAACCGGAAGGTCAGGGGGGATGTGATAGACAAAATCATGAATGTACTGTAGTTGACCATTGATGACCATTTTAGCATTAAAACACTTGGCTTGTTTGCCCACGAAACATGTATTTGCGGAATTTTTAAAAAAAAATATCCTATTGTCTCACTTGGATTTGTGTAATTCCTTTTACTGTTAAATCACAAAGTGAAGTTTTAAATTGACTTCTCATGGAAATCACAGAGCTGTAAATAGCCCCGTAAATCACTGTAGAGGACAGTTAACCTCTTGGCCCTCTTTTTCCTTGGCTTCTCTCTCATTTTGGTCTTTTCCCTCAGTTAAGGTCACAGACACATGACGTGTCTGCTCTTTTAGGCTCTCACAGTGTAAGCCCATTAAAGAACTGTTTATGTATACACCAAAACTGCTCACGCACATGCACACATAAACACATACTCAGAAAATGCATCTTTTTTTCATTTACGCTTCCTTAAAACCTCTTTGAATACGCTTAACATGAATTACAGGGAGCTCGCCAAACATGAATGGTTTCTATGAACTTCAGACTGACGGAAAAAAAGCAAAGAGGGAAAAACGCCCAGCACAGAGAAGCCATAAAAAATTATGGATATGAACTAAAAAAAACAGAAGTATGAGGGATAAACTACAGACCCAGGAACTGTTTTATCATCTCTGAATAAAACCTTCATGCAGAAGAGCGAATCACTGCGATGGGCTGCTGTAAATCCATCATTTTTTACACCTCAGACTTAGAGCAGGAAGAGTTTCTCTCCATCAAAAACACATTCACTGCCCTCTTTCATTTTATTAACCAAAGAAAGCATTTCTGCTTGCCTTGACTTCAGCTATGCTTCACTTTTACTCAGTTTACACATATTTGCACCTTTAAGGCAACATTGTCTGTCTTCTAAGGATTTTTGCTGTTGTTGATGTTATTATTCCGTGCCTTTTTGGTCTTTTGGATGACGAGCTGTAAAATTATTTGTATGTTGCAACTTTCATATGAAAATAATACTATCAGACCTCACTGAGGGAACCATGTGTGTATACAGCTGCAGCACAGGGAAGAACAGTGACAAGAGGAATTTATCCCATCTAATTGTTCAATGACTGCGTTTACCTATCTATTCAAGGCTGCCCATTACTTCTTGTGTGCAGCACTGGAGTGTCACAAGGTGGCACAAGATCTAGGCCAGTGCTTCTCAATTATTTTCTGTAACGCCCCCCTTAGGAAGAAGAAAACAATTTGCGCCAGCCGCAATTTGTTTTGTTGTGGAAAAATGTTTCCATGTTGTCCCTTAAGGGTTTGTATACTGCACTTCGCTTGCTCGGTGCAAAAATAACCCTACACCATAGTGCTAATACTCCCTGCGCACACTTTGACAACGAGAGCGCCACTGCCAACTACTGTAATGGATGTGCAATTACACTTTATTCTAGTATGGCAAAAAAAAAGCATGTTCCCCAGGGTCACACGCACCCCTTTTGCAGCTAAAAAAATGTTACCTCCTTCATCCACCATAGGACTGAAAACAAAGCTGACTGACTACTTGCACCCACCACACACAATTCCTGTACCCCGTTTTTGATGAGACATTAAAAAGTGTTACAAATTTTAAAACCTTAACTTTTTCATATCGGCCAGGTAGTGGACAGGTCAGTCCTATCCACATATTCACAAGTCTTTGCTGTTATGTAGAACATATATATAGTATTTTCTTTGCTGACTGCCATCAGATGGAAGCAGAGTGAACAAAGTAGTTACCAAAGACACCACTCCTGTGTCTTTGCAATTGTGCAAATTGCTAATCATGTATAATTGGGCACAATCATGCCAAGTGACCACTTAGTTTGGCACAAACCCAAAATAATAACAAGTCTAGCCTCCGTCTGTCTTTAAGAAACCTTCAGAGCCCATTAATTAACACATTAAACCACATGATTAGTTCTTGGCTGGTTAAGCTTGGTCAAAAAATTGATCCAGAATGTAGCCTCACACAAAACAAACATGCCCCCTGTTAGTTTGCCAGCCTGTTAGAGGAATAACTGAATATTTGATGTGAAGATTACGTGCCTTGGTTTCTTCCAATGGCTTTCTGGGTTACACAACATGCAACAATCCTGAAGTCTTTTCCTGCGGCCACATGTTCCTTCGCAGTTGCGAAATCGTTGTTTCCAACTTCGATGTGTTGACGTCGGAATGGCGTGACTCGGCACAAAAATGTGTCGTATGGAGAGTAATTGTGTCTCAGAGGCGATGCAATATCACCTCAGTCCATAAAACAACGTAAATGTTGTTTTAGTCAACTTTACTTTTTGTAGGGTTTCTACTAATAAATTGTGTATTTTACATAGTACAGGCCGTTATAAGCTGATATTGTATGATAGATCTCAGGGAGGAAAAAAAGCAACCACAAAGGTGAGGAAACACCCGGGATATTGCATTGCTTCAGTTTCATAATAACTAACTGTACCACACATGTCTCAGGTACTGTATGAGACAAAAAGAAAAAAACACTCTACTGTTATTTAAGGTATTCTTTTCTTCCTCCTCCTCCTCCTCCAGGTTCTCTTACATTCTATCACCACTTAAGACAATATGGTTTGAAGAAGACAAAGGGTGCCAAGTCATTTTCTTGAACTTTGTGCACCATCTGCTAAAAATACACCACCCGTTCATTTTAGCCATAATCTTACCTGTTCCAGCTTCCTGTATTTTCTCTGGCAAAGCACTTGTTGCCGCAGCTTTCTCCCATTACACCTCCCTGTGCATTAATTATGACCTAAGTAATGACATCTAACGCCCACTCTATGATGACCGACTCTCTCCTGGAGAGTGGGAAAGCTAAACTGAATCTGACAGGCTCATAGGAGAGAGAGAGAGAGAGAGAAAGAGAGAGAGAGAGAGAGAGAGAGAGAGAGAGAGAGAGAGATTTGCAGTATAATGCAATTTTGAAATGGGAGTTTGATTTCATCCTGCAGGTATTTGGAAAGCACAGAGTGGAGGCAGGCTCCGGGGACAAGGCTCTCCTTTGTGTAAACTTTCCACAGTATGAAAAAGATCAACAAGTCGAGGAAAAAAAAACAAAAAAGACAGTACGACTTAAATTTCTGTTGACGAGTAAGGTAGGCAGGAGGTAGGTAGGAGCTGCAAAGGAAAATTAGGGAAGTGTGGGGCATGGTTCTGATTAAATCTTATGATGTTTGCTGAAGGGAGGGTTGCCAGAAAGTTTGCACGCACTTAAATCTGGCTGTCAGTCAGCACTCAATCCACATGTACTTAAAAGAGCCAAGGACTGGAATGCTGAATGAGAAAAACAGATCATGTCCAGGGTCATAACACAGGGAGTCCCGTCGTCTCATTGGCTGATTTGAACCAATGGGGGCAGAGGGGTGGGGTAAAGAAAGGTTTAGTGGAGCTCCTGTTTACTAACCAGTGAAGGCTTGCAAAAAAGAAAATTATACATATTCATATTCATGATCTTTTCCTAAAATAGCAGAGAGCTAACAAGCTAGGTGAAATGACTGGTTCATAAATATTCTGCTGTTCTAATGCCACATATTCTTCCACTGCAAATCGTCACTTTTTTTAAAGCAGGACTTTCTTGTTGCTTTTGTGTCTTTTTTTTTGCTCTAAAGCGCTCCCCCTACAGTTTTGGAGTATATATTCTTTATGACACCACCGTGAACATCCATCCATCCGTCGTCTGCCTCAGTGTTTCCCAACCCTCCTCAGGGAACACTGTCCTGCATGTTTAAATGCTGCCCTGCTCCAACACACCTGATTTGAAATGGTCAGCACGTCATCAAGCTTTGCAAGAGCCTAACGACAACCCATTCATTTGAATCATAACTCAACATTTAACTATTATACAGTGATGGATGATTAAGATATCTCAGAGCCAGAGTCTCAACAAAACTAGAAAAGAAGCTTGGGAGGATAAACAAGGTTTCAAATCTATTTTTCATGCCAAGCTGTCAGCTGTCAGGAGTCTAATTTTACAGTGAAAAGGAACACTATTTCAAAAAAAATCAGAATAAAGACTGGTTCACTACTCACTTTGAAAAGGGAAGACTTGTAATGTCATCCGGATGACGTCAACAGTCTTATCTCAGGTTTGCCTCATCATTTCTCATAGTTAGTACTGAAGATCTTAACATTTGCTGCATCACTTTTGACTTCTCTTGTAAAAATATTTTCCTGTAATATTTCAGTCCAGACTGTAAAGCCCTTCGATGCAAATTGTGTTTGTGATGTTGGGCTATATACTGTAAATAAAACTGTCTTGACAACTTAATTGTGGTGCACTTATGGATATATTTTTTTCCATATATAGTATATAATGAATCTCTGTATATTATATATTGTGTATTGGCCCTGTAATAGGCTGGTGACCTGTCGAGTTTGTACCTGCATCTCACTCATTGGTAGCTGGGGATGGATGGATATCAAATATGCCAGCGACATTTCAAGCTTAAATTTGCTCAAGAAAAAGTATTATGCACTTACTTTTCCTTTTCCCATAAAATGTGCTTGCACTGACGGACACCATTTTCCAGAACAAGGGAGTGAAAGGTACCAAAGCCCCCCAGCCCTTTACATTTGGTATCATTGAAAGGCCCACGATGTCCTCTGTAGAGAACAAAAGGAGTTAATGCAGTAGTATGCTGTGGGTGGGAGATATACAGGTTTACAAATGTCTTCCATGGAGGACCCCAACCAGTCAGTATGCAAAGTGTCTACATTTTGGCATCACAAGGCATGACCCAGGACCTACACTGTAATCTGAGTTATGTTTGAAAACTCTTAGATTTTTTAAAAATTATTTACATTATGTCTGTTTTTAAAAAAAGAGATAACACAGAACACAGTTATTGCACTTGTAAACTGGAACTGAGAAAGTGGCCAAAACAAGGATAGAAATTATTTTCACGAGTGCTGTCTTGAGTACAGTCATGTGTTGTGTGTGTCTTGCTTTTTTGTAACCTGTATGGTTTATGTTTGACTCCGAGCCAAACTGTTTTTAACTGACAAAGAGGAAGAAGGGATAGATTGCCAAATGCACTGTGATAATCCTTAAGATTAGGTTGTCATCACAGCTCTTGTTTTTGTGTTTGTTTGAACATGCTTGTGTTTTTCCGGTCTGACTGCTTCAGTTCCTTCCACCGTCTGTCAGAACCGAATTATGCATGATGGGCTGACGATCAGTGGTGGGGTTTCTTTAAATATTTATATGCTGCTGACAGGATGGTGCAGCTTGGGTAGGACAGTGAGAGACAATTTGCACAAGGTCAACCAAAACCAGAAACCCACATGCAACCTTAGATGAGGCTAAGCTACAATTAGTGTGGGTATTGTTTTAAAAGCACACACTTTGACACATTTTCTCTTTCAGGATAAACTCAGAATGCTACCAAATCTCAGTTATAATACCCATCACCAAGGAATAAGCATTTTGGAAAGATACAGTTAGGTAATTCCTGCGCACTTTTACACATAATGTAGAATGTATTTATGTTTGCATCTGTTTTATTTTGGTCTAGTTATTTTCAATTTCAGTTTCTCTTCCACAACCCAGCACACTCCACCATGCTCCATGCGTCCTGCTGCTGGGTTTTAATATTCAACCTCCCATCCGTGAGCTTTACAGTAACTGCTGGTCCCTCAGCTCCCTGTGTGTTAAAAGGAGGGGGGTGGTGCAGTGTGATTAGCCTGACTCGGAGGAGAAATGTATCTAATTTAATTAAACATTTTTCTGCTTCAACTCCATGTATGAACATTTTGAAAATGCACAAAATAAAACCCAGACTTGAACACACAAGGTGATATACTGTGTAAAATCATCAACATCTTCCTTTAGTATTAAAATAGTTACTGCAATCACTGGTCAAAACACAAGGAGCATGTGAGCTACCACTCACAGAAAGTTTCTGAAACATGGAGGTTTACACAGAGCTGCATTTATACCTGTATCGTACTGTATTTATGCACTTAGACATCAACACACTGCCCCAGCATCTCTTTTACTCCTAGAAACATTTAACCTATTTAATTAGTTCATGTCAGCAGACTCTGAAAAGGGAAATGTGTCGGCTTCAGAGTAGCACTTGAAAATGATCACATGATGAGAGGAGATGACAAGGTGACAATAACAGACCATAAAATCATATACAATATGTTAAATATTGTATATGAATTTGATAAAGTGTACATATGAGAGACAGAAGTGTGTACACTGGAATCTGCCTTCAGCTGTCTCCTCTTTCATCTATCTGTATTTCGACGCACGTTCACTGCAGCATCTTCACTGCAGCATCTTTAATTCCAAATTTCACGTAAAACGTATGTGCTTGGCAGAGGTGGACAAATTAAAAAATGGCTTAAAAACAAAATGCTATTATTTGTTTTCACATTAGCTGTGGCTTGATTGATTGAATGTCCACTCATGGCAAAAAAGTGTCTCCGAACAATTGACAATATCAAACTCATAGCTGCACGGTAAAATCCTCATGAACAACTTAACAGAACTGCATAAAGCTGGCCCCTGGCTGCAATAGCAGACATTTTAACACTTATTGGGCTGCACGAGCCATGATCTTTCTCCAAGATAATGCACATAATGTACTGTGGTTGATGGAAGCAGACAAGATGGATGGATGGATGGACCTTGACCGCTGGCTTACTCCAGGCACATTTAGTCCATTTGGACTTTTTATTTAAGGTTTCGGGGAACTTTCCATTGTTTGTATCAAGTTTGGGCTTTAGTTCTTTGTTCTTGGTTTCCTCTAGTTCTCCGTTTTCCTTGTCGTGTTAGTTTCCTGTTGTACTCTGTAGTTCGTACCCGCGTGTGGCTGTGTGCACCTTGCTTAGCTTTACTTTCTGTGTTTGTTCTGTTTTCTTTCTCCTGTGATTGTCTTCCCCTGCCCTGATGTGATTCACCTGTGTCTTATGAGTTCCACCCGTGTGTAATCGTCTCTGCCATACCCATGTAATTCATCTCTGTGCCCCCACTCTCAGTTCATGTCTTTTCTTACATTCAATTTCAAAGGTTTAATCACATGACATACAGTCACTGCACTGGGTTAAGTGATTCTTCTATATGCAGCACATTTTCCTTGCCACCCATTGTCAGTACAGGGTGATTTGGAGTTCAATATGTTGCCCAAGGACACTTTAGCATGAAGCAGACTGACGTAGTCACACCACTAGACTTCTGTCTTGTATTTTGTCCTTATGTTAGTCTATGACCCCGAGTTTTCATCTTCAAAGTCACAGCTGCCCACAATATATGTGCACACACAGTTGCTGTAGTCTTTTTCCAAAAACACATCATCAAAAACTCATTTTTGCATCAATTCTGCTCCGTGAGCTGAATTAAGCTGAAGTACAACACAGCTTAAATGTGTGTGCATGTGTGCATTTGCCTGTAGGTTTTGTGCGTCTTTCACTCACAATGAGAACATAGCTGACCTTGTCTGTCCAGTCTCCAAGGTGAAATCACTGTGTCCTCAATCGCCTGCACCTGCTAACCGAGTGCTCTCCACACAAAGTCTGAGGAGCTTAAACATTTCATCACTCTCAGCCATTTCAATAGAGATCAACACAATGTCTTTTGTTTGAGCAGGAAAAACTCATAACTGAGAGAGGTCACTCATTTGTTCATCGGCTCTTGGGTACTATGTGAAATGAAATGAGCTGATGTCTGTCAGTCATTGAGCTTAAAAGCAGCCACACATGCCTAAGGAGCAGATGTAAAGTCTAAAAAAAACCAAATGTATATAAAAAGTGAATTGTGCACTGTTTTGAGTACCTCTCTCAGGATAGTTTAGCCATTCTGCCTTTGGCTTATGTTCAACATAAGGGGAGGATTTAATGCAAAAAAAGAAAAACACTTAATGAGAATGTAATGAGAAAGAACAAAAAAGCAGCAATATGCGGATAAAAATTTGAGGGAACAAAACAGGTTTTATGAAATATTGGAGACATGAGACATACCCCACCCAATATGGAACCCGTTCTCTCTAAAAGTCAACTTTGGTGTGCTCACAGAGTTTGGTGTGCTGACATTTTAAACGATGACTCACAAACTTGTCATATTCCAACGACGTAGTCACTCATTTACTTTCTCTTCTACCCCTCACCTAAAAGAAAACCAGACCACTTCATCTTCATCTTCATCACTTCAAGCAGGAAATGGTGTGTATGGAGATGACAAGCCCAGAATTTGGTTGCAGAAACCACAGTGAAAAGACATAATCCTCCCCCGAGTTAAAACAAATAAGGATTACTGCAGCTGCTTCATCTCAAAAGCAACTGGAAAGTCCAAAGTACGTAACAACAAGCCTGACAGGAGCTCATGAGAATTAACTTCTCTTTACCTTCTCTTCTCTTCTCAATTTTTTTTTCAGATGCTGCTCATGGAAATCTAAAGCACTAGTTAAAGACTTTTCTGAAGCACATTTATTTTAGATAATGCCAAAGACTGTATTAAAAATGAATGTAGTCTTGGGGATCAGAAAGTGAACCCATTGCTGAAGTGACTGAAACTTGTATTCTCTTTAACGGCCATCAGGGGACGTCTCCACTGGTCACAAAAAAAGGAGTACAGGAATTACTGTACTTCACGCTTCATTTATCGTATCGGTAAACATTTTCCTGAGGATTTAATGGTCTCCACCTCACCAGTTTAGGTCTTCTTCAATACTCATTTCATAAATTATGGTTTCTGTTAGAGGCTGCAGTTTGCCCCTACGTCCTCTCTCTCTGCTAAGATAAGCTAACTATATACTGTATCCAGGCTGTTAATACACATACCTGTCAACAAGAAACCAAAGTTATATTTTGTAAGTCCATATATAACTTGTGTAAATTCAAGTTCTGTGAATTTCCGAGAGAGAGGTTTATCAGCATAACAAGATTTAAAAAAAATATATACTTTAAAATAAACCTAAACTAAATTAATTTACTTCAGATTACTACTCAGGCTCTTGGGGGATGTCAGGCCATTATTTTAGATAAGTTATATTTAGATAACTTATATCCAAAGCAATGTCAAGCAATATAAGAAATATGAAATAGTTAATGCCAGTATTCTGCTCCATGGGAATTATACCAATAATCTAAAATAAGATTTTCCTTCAATGGCAATCACTCTACAGAAAGCCTGAACATTGTCTTCTTTTGTAAGCTATTGGAAATATTTGGTTAAATTTTGAATGATGGAGAACTAAAGTGTACATGCTCAGAAAAAGATGAAAAAGGTCACGTGGGCTTCAACTTGGCACATCCAGAAGAAAAACTACAAAATCAACCCCAGCAGGAAATTATGAAAATTATTACATTCTTAAAACTTAGCTGGTTCTGTCACTTCCAATCTTTCTTTGAGAATCAAATGTTCATTTAGACCCACCATTTCTCAAACTTAAGAATGTTGAGGCCCAAATTCAGTTGGCCCCCCAAAACCCTTCAACAACACACATCGGCCATTTCCCAGCATAATACACAGTAAAGTGAATTATGATGCCCCACCAATTATGAGAGAAGAGCTCTAGTGTGAATGTGAGAGTTTAAGTCCACAGACTCTAGAGCCTTTAAAATGGTTAGATAATAAAAATAATACACAATTTAATGTCTGTCCCAATGTCTGTTAAGGTTGTACCTGATTTTCTCAAGTTTCAAAAAGTGCATAATATCTCTAACCCATCTCAAAAAGGTGGGGCGGTGATTGCTCCTTTCAGGTAAGAAGAATAAGACGTCTTGCAGTCAGAGAGGTAAAAGCTAGAACTACACAGACTTTACCTTTAAAGGATAATATACTATTTATTAAATATAAATATATATAAAAAAAAATCAGAATTGGAATGTTTTGAAAAAGGTAAATGAATTTTGGCATCACTATCATTTTAATGAGATTAATTTGGGCAGTTATGGACAAAGGAAAATTGTTCTACCTAATCATGTCGTTTTTTTTATTTTTGTTTTGTTTTTTCCTTTTTTTTCAAATAAGGTACCAAAATTCTTGGTGAAGAGAGAGGAGAAAGTAGGCATAACCCCAACCCCAAGATATTTAAAGAGGACATTCAATGGAAAATCTAATTTCTGATGTTTTTTTGGTGTGTCCCCGTGTCCTCCCCGTATCTAAACATTACTAAAGTGTCACAATAAACATTTCAGCCACTTCTGAGAACAAAGGGCTTCTCTGTTTACCTATGCTCAAGCAAGCGGTTTTGAAAAGTTGAATTTAGTTACGTGACTAGCACATTTGCAACAAACCCTCCTCCAACAGCTACTCCTGGTCATGGGCGTGAACATTCAACCTAAAGAAGAAGAAGCTCCGCGGAGCGGTCAGTCAACTGGTAGCTGGCCAATCACAAGAGACTCAGTGTTCTGGGGGGCGGGCATTAGCTCAGAAACAGAGTGCCTGTTCAGAGGCTGGCAGAGAGCAGGAATAAACTGGCTTAATCTGAAGAGACTATGAGGTTTTAGTTTATTTAAATAGACATCAGTAATCTCAATTTTTGGTTCACAAAGACCATTCTATGTCACCTTTAAAGCCCTTCTTAATGATTCTAAATGGAAATTGTGTAGCCAGAATTAGAGTAGCTGTCTGGAAAGAGTTCATTTTTTTCAAAATTAATTTATATCCTGAGAATTTCCCAAACTGAGCCACAATACTAAGAATGGTAGGAACAGATTTTAATGGGTCTGAAACGTATAAAATAATGTAATCTGCATATAAGGACAATTTATGTGTAAGCCCCCTTGTTTTATACCAAAGAAATCATTGGATTGTCTAAGAGAAATGGCTAGCGGCTCTATGGCAAAGTAAAGGTGATGGGCTACAAAGAGAAAAATGTTCAGATTGCTGTCTATTAGTAATTACTGAAGCTAAAGGGTGAGAATGGAGGAGTTTTATCCAGGAAATGAAGGAGTCCTCAAATCCAAATTTCTTCAAGGTTAAAAATAGGTCTCACCACTCAACTCGGTCAATCAAGTGTTCTAACCATTTCAGAGAAGGGGATGGAGGAGAGTAACAACAGGGAAAAGCTGCATTAGCTCTGGCGAGATTATCTGAGAGGTAACCTTCTCCGGTCTTCCTGCTAGGATCTTAGTTGTATTGTATACATTTAGCAAAGAAATTTGAAAAAAGGAGGCGCAGTGGAGTGGATCTTTACCACTTTTTGGCAGGAGTGACATTGCAGCCTGTTCTAAAATTGGTGGGAGACATCCTGATGACAGAGATTCATTAAACATAGCTTGAAGCATTGGGCATAGCTCAAGTGGATTCTTTTTTTTATAAAATTTGAAAATAAATCCAGCTGGGCCAGGTGTTTTGGTACATTTTTAAAAACGTAATAGCCTGTAGAATCTCTGCATTGGCGATCTCACCAAGACACTTTAATCATGCACACTTATGGGAAGGGGCAATCATGCATTTGTTATGTTTGAAACACATATGTAGAGATGTCTCATAATGCATGTCAAACATACATCACAGTACAACTGTCAGGGTCCAGTTTCACACTACATCCTGTCCCTTATTTTGTTACATATTTTATTTCCTGCGCAACCTCTCCTCTGTTTTGTTTTTTCAGGAGACTTGATCATGCAGCGGAGTCTCTCCCCTCTCGCACCTGCTGCTAATTCCCCTGATTTGGTCCCAACCTTTATATGCCTGGAGTTTCCTGCAGCAGGTGTCAGTGCGTAACACAGTCAATGCGGTATTTACCTGCAGCAGCTAAGCTTAGAAACTTTATACTACACCTCGCCTTTTGTTTGCCTTTTTCTAATCCTGCGATTTTTTCCCTTTCAGCCTGTTTGGGAGACCTCCGCACCGCCCACCGTTCAAGTCTCCCCGCCTTTTGTTAAACACTGTTTGGTCTAGTATTCTCAGCCTTTTGTTTTTGTAAATAAATCTCACGTTTTTTGTCTGCTTAAAGATCTGTCTTCCGCCTCCTCTGTTGGGTCCATACACGTCCTTACGCCAATCATAACAACAACTACAGTAAAACAACATTTTTGTATGGAAATCATGCAACTCAGTTCCTGATAATTTGTGATCGGTAAAACACACACACAAAAGAAACACATTTAAACACAAAATGAACTCTAAAATCCTTGCTGCGGTCTTTGTTCTTACCTTTTTTTCATAATTTATACAAGACAATGCCACGCAGTATTGGATATTTTGTAGTACCTTTGATTTATTGTTAAAAGCAAATCTTTGTCACATTTTAGCTTTCTGCAAATGGCAAATTCAATTTATCCAATATTCATACATGCTTGCAGTCTGACTGGCCTGATTTGTAGAAGAACCTCCTACTTTGTGTTTTGGCCGAAGCAACAACAGTAAAACCAGTTTCTGAAATGTAAATATCTGCGATTGATTGAAAGAGCCATGTTTGGGTTTATTTTCCATTCTTGGGCAAAGATGGTAACCAACCCATCAAAGTAAAGAAGTGTCAGTATCAGTAAAGGCAGGCAATCAAAGCAAACATTTCAGAGTGACCAATGAAAGGCTTTGGGTAATACTAGGGTGTCAGCCTCAGAAACTGCTGGATGGGTCTGCCAATTGAAGCCGGACTAGCAGACTAGGATCCATGGCAAACTACAATTCTGGTGTCTGCAGCTTAGCCTTTAACCCAACTCATGTGACCATTAACTGCAATGAACAACATGGATGGAGAATATGAAGAGACCAGATCAGCTTCTAAGTGGCTCAAGGTCTCAAGATGCTAAAGCAACATCAGCTTGTATGTATCCTTGAGTCTTGCAGAATAATGCAAATGTGAAAGGATAAGATTAACCAACAACTTAATTGAAATGGATACAACCCTCCAAAAAACAAAAAAAAAAAAAAAAAAAAAAACAACTGAACAGGTGATTGCAACGCTTAAACATGTTGACAACTGAGATTATTGAATTTTAGCTTTAGATTTAAATTGTCAGGTCCAGAATAATCTAATATGAAGGTAATACACAGGATGTTGATGATGGTCATGCAGATCTGAAACTTCACTCATCTTCTACCGCTTTATTCTCCACATGAGGGTTGCTGGTGTCTAATCCCAGCTGACATAGGGACAAAGGCAGTGTACCATCACAGGGCCACATAAAGGCAATTTAGTGTGTAACTAAATTGCCCCATTTAGTTACACACTCATGGGGCAATTTAGAGTGTCCAATTGGCCTAGTCCCCAAATCTGCATGTTTTTGGACTGTGGGAGGAAACTAGTGAACCTGGAGAAAATCCAAACACACATGGGGAGAACATGCAACATGCCCTTGTTCTTGAAGCAAAGGCAAGAGTGCTAACCACTGCACCACCCATGAGGCCATCAGAAACTATGCTATGTGCAATGTAGCTCACTTCCTAAGTATTATACATGCTCTCAATTTAAGTTAACTGCACAGCTGCACTTTTGCTTTGCTACCTGTAAACCTTGAAGGAGACTAGAATTTGACACTTTGCCTAATTTGATTATACTTTATACTACTCCTCTCAGCCTGTCATTCCCTGCTTTATACAACAAAGCCTTTCTCTAAAAACTTAACTGCTGCAGGGCTTTTCCCCCTTTGACCTTTCCCCTCTTAACAGATGACCTTCAACCAGTGGCAGGAGCAGGCAGTTGCCAGCGCCTTTGAGCCCTTATTTAGAAACAATAAAGGTTGTGTTTGGAGTGTTAAGCTTTTTTTCAGTCACTCATCCTGTGCCCTTGTCATCTTTAATTACTTGTTTTTTAATGACTCCACTTTTTTCTTCAGTCTTCTCAACTGCTGCATTTAATTTTCTCTCCCACTCATGTGCTTTTATGTAAGGTTACGAGACATTCTTGCTTGCTCTTATTCTTCCAGAGTCATTTCATCTGCAGTGTGTTTGGCAGCGACACATGCTACGTCTGAATGCACCAGGTTCTTTTTAAACTTTTAGTTTTATTTCTTTCTTTCAATCCCTCCACCCCTACTCTCAGGAAACATCTAGAAAGCCTCGGGGCTTTTTTCCCTCCCCTCATCAAATTGATACCAATTGAGTTATTGAATAGGCACTCCTGTAACAAAAGCCCCTGTTTTATTGATGTTTGTGAGACCAGATGTGAAGCAGGTTGAGACATGACCTGGCAGGAAGGACGAAGGGGAGGCAGACGGTGGAGGGAAAGCCAGGAGGTGAGAGGGAGGGACAGTTGTAGAGGAAGGAAGTGATTTGTCTTGAGACAATATCAGACATGTTGATTTCAGATTCTACGACATATTTGTTCGTTTTATGGTTACTGTTCTCTGTATCTGAGGTGACAAGGACTTCTCTAGATTGGTTCACACTGCGATTCTTAGTGTCCAGATGGGGGCTGTGACAGTTGACTTACTTTGGATATTGTAGGATTTTATAGGGGGCTACAAAAGTATAAACCTTTTACTGTTTAAGTAGAATGGATTATTTTTGATAATTTCCAGTTTTACCACAGGTTAAGCTAACATTAGTTAAAATTTGAACCCTTATTTTGATTTTCAGTGATCATTGGATTAAAGGCTCCCTTCAAAACATTAAAGACCCAATTTCTGGAGCATTATAAGAGCCTACAAATATCAATGGATATTAGCATTATACTAGTATTATAGCAACACCCACCCCTCTTTATTATTTTTTTTATATTGTCAAAAATAATAATATTGTTTTTATTAAAATAATACTTTTTATATCTTTATCCATCCATCCCTCTTCTGTCGCTTATCTGAGGTCGGGTCGCGGGGGCAGCAGCTTAAGCAGAGAGGCCATGTCCCCGACCACTTCGTCTAGCTCTTCTGGGGGAATCTTCTGGGGAATGGTGAGGTGTCCTAACCAGATGCCCGAGCCACTTCATCTTGCTCCTCTCAATGCAGAGGAGCAGCAGCTCTATTTTGTACATTTTATCTCATTTGGTCAGTCATCTTTGTTTTCCTTGGACAGATCCTTATCTACTTATTCTTGATAACTTATTTTGCCGTAATATACTCCTTCTGTAAGCCTGTCACCTGTCACAACCCCAATGGACATTTATTTTTGTGAAAGACTTAAACTCTAAGAGGACAAGTGAGGATCTTTGCGATGGTTTGGGGGGGGTTAATAGAAAAATCACTAACAATTTTTAAAATAATGATTAATATCTCTTGCACATTGTATGCATGTTTGCAAGCGTATGGTTTACAGGCACATATGCCTCACTGCTGTTAGTCTTGTCTGTTATGTTTTGCAGTGAAGGGCCTTGCTAATCCCAGCTCTTTGCATTCATGTCATCTGCTATCACAACATAACCCGGTGCAGCCCCTGAGGGTTTATTGTTGTGCCACAAAAATACTGGAGCCTAATGAACCCTTGACTGTTTCTCCAAGGCCCATCATTCACTGCAGAAACAATTACCTACCTGAAGTTTACCTTTTTTGTCACTTTTCCTGGTTTCACCTTAGGGTTGAAACTCCAGTACAATGAAAATGTACTTTCATTGTGATACTTTAAAAGGGGACTCTTGTTTACCACATGGGAAAATTTGAACATGACATACTTGGCAAGTGGCAGGTAAAAAAAAAATATGGATGCCAGAGAGCAAAGGTAAAGGAATAAAGAGGCAAAAAATATTCCATTAGTAAATTTTTCCCCCCAAAGAAAAATAAAAATATTATCTAGAACACTTCAAAATGACATTTAAAATTGACTTATCTTGTAAACGTGGTAAAAGATAAGTCAATTTGAAGGAACCAATAGACAAAGGATAGACAGGTGGACAATTTGATCACAGACACATTCAAAATCATACCCTCCTCTAAAGTTTGTGCTATATTCATTGTCAAAATTCTATTTAAATTCCATTCTTCCATACACAGAACATGTCCAAAGATCTTTAAGACCTCTGATGGCAACTTTAAATAGTGCCTCAGAGAACATGGAAGTCATTACGTGCCCTGGGTAAGAGGAGACCTTCAGGATTCCTTGGTAAAATGAATGGCAATTAAAGCTAATTCAATTCAACTTTTTGTTAGCTCAGGGAGGGAAAAAGCTATCCACCAGCTTTATCCACTGTGATTTTTCTCACGAGAATAAGGAACTTGAGAACTTAACCCAGGCTGTGGGGGAAGCCATTTTGGAGAGAACTACAAAGTGAGGATCCTCTTAAAGTGATTCACTTCAGCTCTTTGTGTGATTAATTTTGTCCATAAGCAGTGATGTAAACACTGGGTTCAGTCTGTTCCTCTTCAGCCTGAAGGTAAGTTCCTCTCAAATTGACTTTTAGATAGGGTTTTTCCAAGGCACTTTTTTTTTCATTTAAGCCATCACACCCGTCAGAGCAAGGCTTCATTGGTAAATTGCAATTCTAGATAGTGAATTGTTCAACTCTGAATGTCAACAATAAAATGAAAAATTGTATTGTATTTATTTCATACCAAAGCTGGATTTGTACAATATGTGACACCTGTTGGTGGTTTTATCCACTTGTTATAGTTACCAGATTTACATAAGTCAATATTTTAAGAATTTTTGGTATTAATGCATATTCTTATAATATTTAAAAAAAATATATATGCTACATTCCAACAAATCATGTGACCAGGAAACGTACAATGCCAGTGGTTACTATTTAAAATGTATCTTTTAAATATCTACTTTTTTAAAGCCTTTTTTTTGTCCTGAAACAGTTGGTTGCCTTTGTTTTTTTAGTAAATGTTAAACAAAAGTAAATAGTGCTCTCTTATTTGCATAAATACACATTTGCAGCTTATGAACAGTTAAAGCAGTTGTTTGTGAGATCATCTCACATACAATTACAGTGTGTCTTTCATTTTTTGTTGATTATAGGAAAAAAACATACACAAACACTTTCAAATTCAAGTATATTGTCAAACTCTTGTTTGTATTAAACAATTCTTAACTGTTTGTATTAAACATTAAGGCAGCTCAGAATCAGGAAAATCTTTTTCAAATTACAGATTTTGCTTCCTATAATTATTGAAT
>JAFBJR010000446.1:89392-255722 GCA_016785285.1 Brachirus orientalis
TATAATACTGTAACACCTCAATAAATCATATGTGTGAATCTCTTAGAGGAAAGTGGCACCCCATTCAATATATAATTCACATCCTTTCCTTTAACTCCTTTTATCATTGTAAACATGACAACAATTATCCCAAACAACAACTTATTTCCAAACCTCATCAAGTCATGGAATGATTGGCAGTCATTTGGTGGTGCAGTGGCTAGCATTGTTGCTTCACAGCAAGAGGGTACCCAGCTCAGATCACTGTTTGACTGTGGGTCTTTCTTTAGGGAATTTGCATGTTCTCCTCATGTACATCTGGGTTTTCTCTGAGTACGACGACAAAAACAGGCACATTAGGCTAATTGGACACTTTAAATGATCTATACGTCTGTATGTTGGCCCTGCAGTGGTCTGGTCTGTCTGTGACCTGTCTAGGGTTTACCCCGCCTTTAGCCCTATGTCAACTGGGATGGGCTCCAACCCCATGGATGGATGGGTCAATGGATGGATGGATGGGATGATTGGCTGTCTGTCACAAAATGACATCATGCACTCTACCCCTGCTCCAACAGTGCATGACCAGAGTCTTCACAACAAGCCCAAGAGGAATAAGCTGCTTTACAACATGCACCAAAGTCTGGCTATTCTCAGGCATTGTCCAGTAGAACTGTGCATGAGAATGCAAATGTCCATAAAAGGCGCTGTGAGCTTTCTTGAAACTTGCCAGCCTCTTAATTAAATTTCTTAATAATGAAAGAGTGAACCTTTTTAGTGCTTTTCCACTATACATTCTACCGTGACTCGTGGGCGCAGTTGTCATTGCACGGCTGCACAAAACTGCTGTGACGTTCTTTAACACGCAACACAAACTCACAAACTAGTGACGGGCAAAGCAGTTCTTTTCGGTGGACCAAATGTTTAGAATCAGCTAATTAAAAAGATGAGTCTGACACTGAACTAAAATACAGCAGATTCGGCTCATGATTGTTGACTTTTGTCCGTTCTATTACTAAATATGCCAGAGTCTTCTGTTAAATAGTGCAATTTTAGAAATTAAAAAAGAAAAAGGAAAAGTATTAGGTATTATACCTAATGAAAAAGCAAAAGAGTTGAGCTGTGCCATGCCGAGTCAAGAACTGTACAGTGAGAAAGCGCTATTTGTGAGAACAAAGCAGAAGAAGCTCTGGATATTTCAGCATCAATGATTTGGCAAATGCCAGTCATGAGGATCTTCCAGAGATTCTTGTGCTGTTGTGAACACATCTGATCCAGACAATCCTCTGCTACATTTGTCATATGAACAACAAACTCCAGAGAAGGTCCAGACCCAATTCCTCAGACACTGTCCTGAGGAATTGACTTTGTTTATTATTGTAAACATGACAAGCAAGGCCCCAGTAATCCCACTGTAACAAAACTATGTGGTTTTCCAGGTTGGAGAGTGTTTTAGAGTCTCCTGCCATGGTTGAAGGCAGATCCACTCACTGTCAATTGATGCATAACTCCACTAAGCGACTAGGGATAGGAATTTGCAAGGACTAGATCCAAACATTGTGTCACAAAACTTCAGTTCAGACTTAACCCTTTAAAAATTAGAACTTCATCCTGAAAAATGATCTGTTACAACTCAGTTCCAAGAAATTCAGTAAATTTGTAAATAGTTTTTAAAATATGTGAAGCTCTTTTAATTGAGGACATCCAAGATCTGAGCGTCAAAATGTTCTCATCAAAAACCAAAACATATAAACCCTGATTTTATTGTGCCAGCAGCTGTAGTTAACATTCGCTTGCTGTTTCACATATATTGTGCAGGTATACTAGCAATTATATAGGAATATACTGCAACATATGGAATTTGCAATTGTAATCTGGTTGGTTAAGTACAGTATGTCTGCAGACACACAAATGTACACAGGCTGTGCAGCTACAAATATTAAGACTCTGCACTGACTTGCATTCATTTGGACAGCCTAAAAAAACGGTTCATGCCAAACCCTAACCTTAACCCAACTATAACTCAAATATTGGCCCTTTATTTAACCAGTTCCTCGGAAATGAGGTTGTTTTCTTATTAGGACGAGGTTTTGTCTCCATGAGGACTCTGGTTCTGAAAAGGTCAGTGGTTATACCAGACTAGATCTTAAAGAGATAGCAAATGCATGCACACACACACTAAGTTGGGGGCTTAAGAAGCTCATAGGGTCCGTTAAAGCCATTATCAACTCCAACATTCTGTCTCAGTTGGATTTCACCACATTCGCATTTACTCTCTCCTCTTTTCTCTGCTCACTCCATCCCCAGCGAGCTCAGACTGCTTTCATTACAACCAGATTGTTAAAATAAATCAAGCCTCCCCACTTCCCTCCCCTGGTTTCTTTTTTTTTCCCTTTCTGTCTCTTTCTTTTCTCTCAGCAATCCCTCATAGCAATCCTTGTGGAGCAAGTTCTCCAAACGAGAAGCACATTTTGAGGGTAACAGGGGAGATGGGCTGTGAAGTTGGGGTTTGTTTTAATTTGAAAACCTCCCTGAGGCTCCATTATATGGTGTATATGTAATGGTCGTCTTTATTACAGAGGCAGGCTTGTACCTAAAGGTATAATAATTTACATGTTGACAAAAAGAGAGCAACTTTGATCATGTTGGCAACAGCCATGTTTGTTTTATTATTCTGGATTTGAATTTATTAAGGTTTCCTTAAGCTTTATCTGAAACACTTTTTTTTTTTAATTTAAATTCAAATTTAAAAAGAAAACATGCTTTAAATGCGCTGAAGTGTTTTTGAGTTATTAAGAAACATTTTGCATTTGTTGATAATTATTGAATGGGTAAAACTTCCTGGTGTGTTTAAAGAAACAAAACACTTAGGAACAAAATGGGAAAAGAGAGTTAATCGGATGGTTGTGCTTAGTGGGCCACATCCATCAAGTCTAACTGCTCAGTTAGGAACACCAAAGTGCAGGAATATAGAAGAGGTTGCAGGTTACTTAGTTACCTTGTGATCTCACTTGCTGGGTCTGCCTGTCATGTTCTGTGAGGGTAAGCAGCGTAAGAAGTGTTTGACCAGTGAAAACTGAAAATATACAGTATATCAGTTTAACAATGCCAAAGTGGAAGGTACATCTGATCGCCAAAGAGAGTTCTGTGGCAACGCATTCCAACATAAACCACTGGTTTCTGGACTGGCATTTGGAAGCCTTTACTTTACTACTTTACTTATGTTTGGCCAGCACCATTTTGCATTTATAAAACCAGAATGTCATATCTGTCCAATCAAGTTTCCCTATTTAATTTCATGTCCCATTTTGTCATTTCCGGTTATATTTTGAAATTTACATATCTAGTTTCAGGTGTCTTCACTTCCTGCCTTTTTAATTACCTGCAACTGCCCCAATGTGTTCCACCTGTGTTGAGTTGTTGCTTCTAACCTCATGCATATAAACCTGGTCCTAATGCCAGTTTGTCTTTGTCCTTTGTCAAATGAAACCAGCATTACTATTCCTTGAATGATTCCCTAATGCAGTGGTTCCCAAACTTTTTAGACAAAGTACCACCTGAGAAAATATTGAGCTCTTGAAGTAACACCATCATTGCCCATATTTAAATACAGTGGTGTAAATAGGCCGAGCATACTTCAAACACTGGTATAGCCAAATTAGATTAAGATGGAGTGAGAGATAATGTGACTCTTATTATTATTATCATTATCATTATTATTATTATTATTATTATTATTATTATTATTTAATTTATATATTCATTTATTATTTTTGGTATTTGTTTCATTTTCTACGCACTTTTTTTAAGCTCCACTCCAACCACATACAGTATTACCAATTTCCCCCCCCAAGTACCACCAGAGGAAAAAGTACCACGGTTTGAGAACCATGGTCATAGCATATTTAGGCCTACTTGCATAGGCTACCTGTACTGGCCACCTCAAACTTATTAAACTAACCTGGTAGGTGTAGAATGACACCTCCTGAACATTTCATATTAACTGAATTTACTATTACCCAAGCCATTTTTGTTGTGCTCAATAGTTTTCACCTCTATTAACCACTGTTGTGCAGAGCTGTGTGCCACCGCTGTAATGTAAAACTTAAAAAAAAACAAAAAAAAAAAACAGTTCATCCTTTTTTTGTTTAACACATTTCTTGTTTCTTTGTTACATTGACAGTGTGACACAGCATGCCATTCTAGCAATGTAATGACATCTATTATGTTTCTGGGGTAACAAGCTGTCATGGACACTGGTTTTGTCACTTGTAAAATCTGTTTTTACTGGATAGATTTTCCCGGAGACTATTTTTCCAGCTTAATGACAAAGTCCTCCCACCAAGTGGATGATCCGAGAAGTGGGCAAAAATGTTCCAGACAGTAACAAACACACTTCTCGTGGTTCCACTTAAGTTTCCTGTTATATCGCTCTGTGCTATTATGACATTTTATTAGGTTTATATATGACTACCCACTGTTTTGCTGAGTCCTAAAAGAGGAAATATCTTCCCTTTCTACCACAGTTGTAATGTGCCATCCAAGGACACACCCTTTAAAGCTGGGACTTGTTTTAGTAAACTCACAAACAAAATTGTTTACAACTTAGTAATTTTCTGTGGAATTCAGGATGACAATCTAAAAAAAACACATTCTGGGCTTCTGTCAAACCTCCAACAATTTAAATGAGTCCACTTAATTCTAATCTCTTTATCATTAGAAACTAGAGGGGTATAATCTGCTCCACAAATATGTAATTTGGTGTCTATATTTCTTTATGATCTTACCATTATTTTTTCAGGCATTAAACATGTTCCAGTGGAAAATGAGATGCCTGCATGAAGTTGTGCTCAAAGTAGTATCTTCTGAATGCATCTGTGTCTTTTTTAGTCTTTATTGCTAAACACCTCAGTGGTTATGTCTCAGTTGGTTTAGATGCATTATTGTGTATATTCATACAAGGATTGTCTGCTACTTGTCCGTTTATGAATATAGTACAAATCAAAAGGAGGTGTGTCTGAATTTATTTTAATTAGGGATGTAAAACAATGTTTTGCAGTTGAAGTTTTTTTGCTGAGAAAGAGTAAAATAATGTTCACCAATATGATGGATCACTTTTTTTTTTTCCTTGGCTCCCTGCTCATGCTGCCAACGATTTTCTTTGTTGTTCGAAAACACAGCTCTCTTCACCAAAAGGAATACTTGATATATAGTTTCCTAATGAGAAACACACTGTATTGTCTGTGCCAACACTCCAACACACACGCTGTACAAGTATGAAACAGCACAGCCACACTGCAGTATTTCATATAGATCCTACTTGCTGCCCCATATGCTTCCTCCCTGAGGGATTTCCCAGGTCTGTTTTAAAATCTCTAAGTATGACCATGAACAGCACTTGAAAAAGCAGGATGTTCTAGAACCTGGTATTTTTAGCTGTTGAGCTCTACTGAATGACACCTAAGGTCTTCAAATTGGGTGTTTTGAACATGAAAACTTAGAGATCCATGGCAGGCTCACATAGACAGCGGCCTCTGTGTTTAAAATATCAGCGTAGACATACCTGGACAGTGAAGTCACCACAGTTTCCACTGTGACTGGCCAAGGACCCTGATCAGTCAAACAATGTTGAACTCAGACCAAAATTACTGTATAACTTCTTATATTCTTAGGCAGTTGCATCCTATATTCTTTTGATTTTTTGGTTGGTTGTTTACTTTGTTACATTGAAGTCAACTGTGGATAAGTGAATGTGGATGTTGAGTCATCAAGGAAACAGCCATTGGCAAAAGCAGCAGAGGCATGTAATCAGGAAACTGTGCGCTATTTGGTTGTTGTTTCCAATGGGCTATTAGCGGAAAATACAGCAAATGAAGCTCATCCACCAGCATAACGTCATAATGTAATGAGGTTGTGGTTGTAAGTGTGTGTGTGTGTGAGAGAGAGAGAATGAGGTACTGAAAGATACAATCTTTTCTAAATTGTCGTTTTTACTGTTGCTCTGTTACAACACCCTTGTTCATTCAAGACAGACTTACTACACTGAGTCAGTGATTCAACACAGAATCCTGCAACGGGTCAGGTACTTGATGGTAACCTGCAAAAAGGCTGTATAATGGGTGAAAAAATATATGGTAAACTCATGGGTTTGGGCACCGGTGAAATGAACTAAATGCAGACAGGCAGTGGGTTTTTTCCAAAAAAATAAATAAAAATATATTTAGATGCACATTCTAAAATAAAGGACTAATTCAACATGCCATTTTCTTCTCAAGAACAGGACAAGAAGCCAGAAGAAACAAAGGAGTTGTAAAATTTCGTCATCAAGCAAAGTACATAATGGCACACAGATCTTTTGGGGATATCTGCATGCAGCTCAAGTTTTTGTCTCAGTTCTTTTTTGCTGATTGTGTTTTATAACTGATTCTCTTTCTCATGTCTCCCTTTTGAAAAAAGCCTCAATGAGACTATTTGACTAAATGAGATTGAATTAAAAAAAAATAAAATGTAGAATTACATGCATATGCATGCATGGAATACCAGATAAACCTTTCTGTGAAGGGAACCACAGGCATGTACTGTAATAAAACATTTTGTGTCCAATTATTTATTGCTTTTAGTAAGAGGCCATGAAAAAAATGCGCAGTGAGACAGCATGCATTGCACATTAACTCTGCAACATCCCACAATTCTCTAAATCCACAAGGAAAACTGCTAAACCCATCACACCTGTGCTCACTACCATGTACTGCACATGACTACACCGTAAAACTGCAGCCAGAACCATTCATGGAAAAAACACACGCACACCAAACCACAGGCTAATTACAATAAAGGCTTTTTAATACTGCTCTTTTCTCAGCATTCTTGCAAACATGTACACAGAGACGTAACCCAACAAACATAAAACAACAGTGGAAAAAAAATCTTCCCCTTGAATAAACAGGGAAAGTTACTGTAACAAGCATGATAAAGATATTTCAAACATTTCCTGCCCCGTTCACTGTCCAAAGCCATGAGCCAGAGTGTCTTCCAGTTGATATATTAAGGGAAAGCAGAGAGTGTATATCAGCATCTGTGTCTGTGTTTACACTGGAATATTGACAAAGTGAAGAAAGTCGAGAAGCCAGAAACCAGGAGGTTGATTTTGGACAGTGCTGGAGTGTAGTGCATGTACTCAATTATAAAGAGGATAATGTAGTGTAGAAGAAAAAGGAAAACACATAAACACCTGATCAAACCAACTGAAGTCTAATGTACTGTAAGACTGTAAGCATTCGACTCTTTAATCACCACAAATTAAAATATATTTCATATTTGACTGGCTAAATTGAATTGCAATTACATTTTATGTTTCTTCATTTTTAATTTGTAATTTAATAATATACAATGTCTTGTGAGGCAAAATAAAGGCTCTTTTGTTCTTGAAATACACATCAGCATGTAACATGACACTACAAGCTTCTCAGTGAGGCTCTCAGTGTACATCTCAGTAAACCTGTTGTACTATTGCCATTTACATGATCGGAAAAAAAGAGTAAAAAGCTTGTGACATTCCAGAGCTTCAGACAGGGAAAGAAACAATAAATAGCCTGGAATGGTGCATTTCACAGTCTGGTAGGCAGTAAACAAGCAAAACGGTTTCCAAACACACAAGTCAACAATCATTGGCAAAAAAAAATAAAAATAAATAAAAAATAGGATGATTAAAGTAGAGGCATAGACAATGAGTTTGAGGGTGTGTGATAAGGAAAAGATACAGGAGAAACACGGTGCTTAACACTGCAGCTTCACACCATTTTCTACACATAACTGAAGGCACTGTATCCTTCCATGTCCAAAGGCATGCAAGTTCAGACGCAGTAGGCAACTTCTGTGTTTCTAGGGGTTCCAGGTGTATTAAATTCTAATAAAAAAAATTTTTCTGTGATCTGTCCTGTTCCAGAGCTCCACAGCGGTCAGTGTTTTTGTTCTGCTTGGGAGTGTCCTGGGTTGCCAAACTTCTGATGAGACCACAATCGGGGAAAAACCTGCACCATTGTGTTTAATATATCAGTATGGATAGTAGTTGATTTTACTGCAATTGTATCCATCTGCCTCTTTTCTGTTAGTGTCTGTTACAGTTTCCACTATTTTCTACCTTTTACATTCTGTGCTTGTTATTCTGTGGTTTCCAGTCTTTGTAAATTTCAACGTTTTTTGTGTAATCTGTACATATGACACCTACTGCATGTCTGTCCATACTCCTCAGGTTTCAGGTTTCTCCAGACCAGGGTTTTTATAGAGTTTTTCCTTGCTCAATGTGAGGGTCTAAGGATGGAGGGTGTCACTTGCTGTACAGAGGCCCCCTTCCCACCTGGCACTACAATGAGTTTTCTGTATTTGGATTGCAATTGGATAGCACCTGACAACTTGTATGTACAGGTGTAAATAGACCCAAAGACGGACTGTTGTCCTATCTGCCAAACCACTTCGGGAGCAACAACTACGTGAGAGGAAATATGTTGCTGACTCCAAGCACAGTTAACGCAAAAGCGTTGACAAAACTGCACAGTCTCCTCTACTTTCATTGGTTTTACGCTTAGCGAAAACGAGTTCTTCCCATGCTCTGAAGGAAAACAAGGAAAAGTTCATAACAATAGCACAACTTCACATGTGGCTAACATTGTTGTTGTTAAAAATACAGGCACATTTCCTCCATGCTGATGTGTAAATAATGATAGATACTGGATGAACGCTACTCTCTGATGTGGATAAATGTAATTTATTTGTGGCATAAATAAATAAATCGTAATTTTTCTCATGAAACTGCATCTTGGTGGCCAAGTGTGTAACAAAGTGAAGGTAAAGCTTAAGCGTATATACCCATGTTTAAGGCAGAACATTGTATTTCAGCTTCAACTTGCAACTCTATCCTGTCCCGGCTGTATCCAGCCTTATGTCAGATTAAATTTTTCTTCAGGCCTCCAAAAACTATGAATGTATAGGCAGTAGACATTAGGTAAATAATGGATGAATAGATGAATTCAAAAGATAGAAATTATTCTGTCATTAGCACTGAATGGAAACAGCTTGTGTCTAAAAATGCACTGACACACGCAGAAATTGCCTTTACTGTTTTTGAACTTGCTTTCTTTTCTTGGAACGTGTGACATTTTATAGGTGAGGGCTGTGTGGCAAAAAGCCTTTGAACACATTTTTGGAAGCTTTGGCAGTCAAAAGACTCTGAGGTTTGTCTTAACCATGTTCTTAAGAAGCGGCGGCAGAGAATAAAGTGTCTCACACTTGAAAGATATATTTTGAGAGTTCCATAGATATACTTTTAGTTGGTGAAAAGTATAATATACATTGTAAGGACAAGAGTTTTAACTTGATCTTTTCAGTAAAACTATTTACTGGATGCTTAAAAACCTAAAATAGTTTTATTGTCTGCACTCAGGAAAATGCATGATGATTTAAGCTCTTTCAAGGGGAAAAATTAGTAAAGTTAAACTGACAACAATTGAAATACTGTAGGAGCATTTACAGCAAAAAAAAAAAAAAAAAACGAAAAACAATGCAAATACAAAAACACATGACAAAGACAGACTATCATAATATCTGCTGTAGAACAAAAGGCTTCGCATCACGGCACAGAACAATGCAAGCAAAATGGCTTTCATTCAGTCCATTTATCTTTCACAGCAAATTTATCTCCTGTGGAGCCAAACACTCTGGGATGTGTGGACAGAATTATTGTGGATGCTGTAAAATCCAAAGCTGCGTGTGTAGAAACTTTCAGATTAGGTAATGTCAATGGCAAAATGTGGAATTTAGGCAGCTTTTATTGTCATCAACCCATTAAAGATTTTTTTGAAGTTTTATTTACAGCAATTGTTATGTGATCATCAATCTTCTTGCAGTTCCTGTAGGACAAAGAAAGAAAAGGCAATATCCATTTTCAGTGCAACTTCTTCTTTTACGATTCCCATGGAGGAGATGGAGTTGGTTGAAACCCCGCTTTGCATCAGGACCTGTGGTCCAGGCAAGTCAACATTTGTATCCCTGTTTTCATTGAAAAAGTAATTTCCTCCATTTCTGTAGCCCAAATGCTGAGGCATTTTTGTCCTCGCTGTATCTCCCAAATCCAGCAATGGGATTACAGCTCATTTACGTAGTTTTTACAAAAAATAAAAATGAGCTGTTGAATACAGTTGTGTAAAAGCATAAAGGCACTTCCATTTTCACTCTGCTACTTAGACCGGTATAGTCAATTGCACTTAGTTAAATCACTTGGTTAGGTCTCATCACCCTCAAACTCAGACTTTATCCTGTTTTAGTGGTTTTGCACATTTTTGGTATGCAATTTAATCATCATTATTCAGTATCATAGGGTAACTTAAAAACTGATGAGCCATTTTGTGGTGTCATGATAAACATGTTCCAGTAAGTAAGTGCCACTTTCAAAAGTGAGATAATGTGAAATTTCTCAAGTACTGATGGACGAACCAAAATAGACATATTTTATTGCATCTTAAAAATAAGATGGCTTTAGCGATGATAGATTGTTATTTGATGGACAGTGTTCCTGCATCAATGGTACCTCATAATCCAAGTTCCCATTAGGTTGCAAGGATGGAGGTGGCTGACGAGTGTGACAGAGGTCAATATCTGGCTGTTTCTGGTATACTGGGCCAATTTCCCCATTCTCCAGACAGGCCTTGAACCCATCCAGCTCCATGGGATCAGAAACAGCTGGACCCAGCTCCAGCTC
This sequence comes from Brachirus orientalis, assembly GCA_016785285.1. Taxonomy (NCBI): domain Eukaryota; kingdom Metazoa; phylum Chordata; class Actinopteri; order Pleuronectiformes; family Soleidae; genus Brachirus; species Brachirus orientalis. Next base: position 100,122 of record JAFBJR010000446.1, read on the forward strand.
CTTTCCTTCCTTGGCCTTTCTCCTCTTCCGATAGATGATCGCCCCAGCAACCACGGCCAATGCCAGTACCAGTGCCAAGGCAGCCAGCGCAGGGATCAAAGTATATGTTACCTGGCTCTGTGTCTCCACCCTGGACTCTGCAGATGTTAATGGAACACTTTCAGTGCGGGCCTCTGTGCATGACCCTGTTTCTACAGAGCTGTTGGCCCTTGAGTTGACTCTCTCACCCAGTGGACTGGCACATATTGAATATGTACAGTTGGGTCTCAAACCACGCAAAGTGTACTCAGGGTAGGATGCTGGGACACTAAGAATAATAGGGCGGCGGTCAGGCCCTGAAAGGTTACGGTAGGTTAACCTAATGCCACGGATGTGTGGTCGTGTTTCAATGAACCGGTGCAGGTCAAGCAGGATAGATGTGGAGGTCACCTGCCGTGAGCTGATGGCATCCAGTTCAATAGGCAATACAGGTGCAGCAACCAATACTTCTGTTGTTGATGGTTTTGGTGTCTCAGGAAATTCATCCATGTTTTCACAATAGTGGCCTGAGGTTCCTGAGAGACACAGACAGCTGATTTGACCCAGTGGGTCAAAACTACAAGTGCCCCCATTCAAGCAGATATTTGGTGGGCAGAAATGCTGCTCATATTCCCCACTCATGGAGCTTGGGGAGACTGAAGGTTCAAGTGGAACTGGAGAACTGTCTATTTTTGCGGAGACTGTTACCTCACTGGGTGGTGGAGGGGGAGGAATAGCATTGGTATGAGTGATTTCTGAAGGTGTGGTGAGCATCTGAGGAGAAAGAGTACTTCCAGTGGGGGAGCCGATCAGCACTGTTGTCGTAGGTGGACATCCAAAATCTTTGTGCTCCAGAGATGACAGCATCTTTCCAGCATTAACAAGAGGGAAGTGACATCTGGTTTCCTCAGGCCTCCAAAGAATCACACCATTCTCTTGTAGCCAAATGGGGAACCAAGCTAATGGGCATAAGCAGTTGAACGGATTCTCGGCTGCTGTCAATTGCATTAACCTAGGGAACATCTGGAAAAAATTCTGGGGGAAACCCTGGAGATTAAGTCCACTAAGATCCAGTTCTTGAAGTCCAGTCAGTTTATGGAAGTCCTTTATTTTGAGCTCACCAAATGGATTGGCTGCAAGGCTGAGCTTGATTAGCCCCTTAAAGGAGTCTTGCTTCAGGGCATGTGGCACCTCAGTTAACTGGTTCATGGAAATGTCAAGCTCATGGAGATTCCCGAGGGAGGCTATGAGATTATCATCCACAGTGGTAAGCCCCAAAGATGCCAATTTTAAGGCCTCCAGGTGAGGAGTCTGGAGGTCTGAAGGACCAAGGGTTGGGATGTTGTTGTTGCTGAGGTCTAGGAGCAGAAGTCTCGGGAAATTAAGGGATGGCAGAGATGAAAGTTGGTTCCCTTGGAGCTTGAGTTCCAGGAGCATTTCTAAACCATCAAAAGCTTCCAAATGGATACTCTGAATACGATTTGCATGCAAATAGAGTCTCTCCAGCTGGACCAACCCAGAAAAACTGTCTTTAGAAATGTGAGTTATGTGGTTTGAGGACAGGTCCAAGTTCTTCAACTTTGACAGCATCTCAAACACTCTGTCTGGAATCTCTTTCAGCTCATTCTGGCTCATATCTAGCATTTCCAATTTGGCCAGGCCTTTAAAGTCATCTTGGGACAAGGTGTTGATACCATTATGGAAGATGTAGAGCTCTTTGGTGGTGGTGGGGACATGGGGCACAGTGTTTGCTTGTCGACGAATGCAGAATATTGACTCCAGGGGTTGACACGAACAGTCTGCTGGGCAGTCTGAGGATAACACCAGACCAGATGACAGAAGCAAGAGCAGAAAGTAACATGACATGGTGATGTCAGGCCAGAAAATCTGAAAGACAAATAAAAGAAAACAGTTGTTGAAAACAGTGTTAGTCACTATTCATGTATTAAATAGGTCATACTTGACATAAAATAGATTCTACCTCAGGAAATAGTTAGTTAAATACTTAATAGTTAAATCTATTAATCTCTCCACAGCCAATTTTCTCATAAAAATAGCAGTGGAATGGTTCTTCATCCCAAATAGACACATTTAAGGTCAGCACACACGATGAACAAACCCTAGTGTTTACACGCATTTACAGCAACATTAGCTGCTCTGTTATAGTATATTTGATGTTATATAGCCTTAATGAGCAGCCAACCCAGGGATTGGGGCCCAAAAGACCAAGACAGCAAGTCAGGACAGCCCACCCAAGGTGAGCCCTCCAAGGTCCAGTGAAAACCCTATTTAGCCTCACTTCTCTCTGTTTATGACACATTCTTTAGTCCATGAAACTGAGTCAGCAGTTCAGCCTCTGGACACCTTCAGCCACACAGCTACAAAATAAAGACATATTTGGGAAAACACTAACACAAGGACATCTACTCATATATTTTGAGATTAAAAACAATTAACACCACATAGAGAATTGAGAATGGACTGGAAAACCCCATGTTGGGCATGGAGAGGGAAGATAAAGATGGGTCTTATTCTAATTTACAATATGGCAGAAAATTAATGAGATTTTTGTCTGCACTGCTTGTACACAAAAAGAACCTGAAAAATTATCTTTCCCTCTCCTGCCCTATTTCGAACTCTATTAGAATCATTAAATCTTGTGGGATCAAAAAGTATTAATTGTGCAGATCTGTGCACAGCTCAAATCACATTTGCTCAACTGAAACCTGACAGGCATTCTGGTTTGTGTGTCTTTTTGTGTCTTCTATCCTTAGACATTCTAATGATAACCATGTATGGACTGACCATGAAAATAGCATTCAAGTATTGTGTTCAAGTATTGTGTTGATATGTCAATAAAATAGCAATAATTTGACTTATTTCAAAAGCATGTCAAATAAGCAAGTTCAGACAAAACACACCCAAACATAAATGTAGCGGAAATATTTTTGTCTGTGGTGTAATTGATCGAGCACTCGGTGCTCCACTAGGATGGACTGTATACGTCACCACTAGTGGCTGTGTATCAATTCCTTGGGTCTGTTATGTATGTTATGTTGCCCTGAGTTTCAGTAAAAAGTCAGCTTCAGTACCACAGCCCGTCTCCGTGTGATTACCCTTTATTGGTTTACAACCCACATACCCTACTACAACAGTCTGGTTAACACAAAGGCTACTACAGTCTGAGCCTAGCCCGAGCAGTCAGGATAACAATTACACACATAATTTTTTTTCTTTATGAAGGTTTGTTTCCATCTCAGACGTCTTTGTCTGCCATCAGTATTTCCCTGGCCACAGCTTATAGAATGCAGTGTCACACCATCTTACTCCCTCTTTCATCTCTCCCTTTTTCCTCTCCCCTCCTCACCTCTAACATGGGTTATGTACTCTACGCACCCCTACCCTTTCCAAGACCCCTGTGATGGAGGTGTAGGAGAAACCCATGATGTTTTAATAAAGGATCACTCAGAAGCACACCCCCATGTCTCTGTTCAGGCAAGAACTGCATGAAGCCAGGGCTTGTTAGTGAGGAATTGGTAACATTTCCTCAGGAAGAACGTGGAAACTGAGAGATTAAGGTGACTGCTGAATGAAATAGAACAGATGTTTCTGAGGCAGCTTGCCAACATTTTTGTGTTGTTTTAAAACCAAAATTGGGAATTCAAGAACAGCTAATATAAACCAGAAGCAATCAACGCTGACATTCTTGTTTTAGGACTAGTGGCAGCTCAGAAAAAGATCAGACCTCTACCGCGGCTTGCTTAACAGACTAAACAATGTGCTGTACTTGGACTAGCTTGTCTGATACCAACTTGATTTCAGTGCGTTTCTGTTTCATAGATCAACATCAACATGCGGACAAATGGCACACACAAATGGCGTTTAAATATACCTCTCTCGTTCTGCAATGTGTCGTCGCAAACCACAGGCTGATGTCAGGTTCTAGGTTTTATATATCAATTCTCAGTTTTAGTGTGAATCTTGTTGGTGCAGTGTCTTGGGTCCAAACTTTGCAAAATGGCAGTAAAATCTGTTACTGGCAAATTATACATATCTAAACACGTTAACAAATGAAATCCTATAATTTCTGTCTTAAGTCATAGCCAACCTTCCCGCCAATTTTTACAAAATAAATACACACTTTAAAAAGCCTTTTGACAAAGTGTAACCAGTGAAAATCAAACATGACATAAAGCTGGACTCAGCGCTATGGGCAGGCCATAGAGGGCATTGAGGCCTAAGGCCTCACGAACAACTTCTCGAAGAAAGGTCTAATCCTGCACAATCCTGCATTAAAGGATGCTATTTCTGCCTGCACCTGCTAGAGTCTGTTTAATATGTGACAGTGAGACTAAGCAGTCTTATTAAATTATTCTGTGAGACTATGGCACCGATGAACCCAAGCAGGGGATTTTGGACAAATACCCCATGAACCTTGAAGGTCTGAAAAAAATTTTTGCGTTAGAGTTGGTGCAATGATAGAGATGTGCATAGTTAACTGTGTGCGCATATTAGTGAGAACTGCCATCTGATTTGTGTACCTGCCTTGGACCCAGAGGCTAAGAGCAAGAACTGCATGGATATAGCAAATGGCAAATTAAGTCTCGACTGGAGCTAACAAGGACTAATCTGGTGAATCTACTGAGTACTGTGAAAGTAAAAAGTGAAAAAGCGTCTGGATGACGATGGAAAATGAGCAGTGTGATTGTTGCAATGAAAAATAATGTGGTCAGTGAATGTGTGTGAAAACGAATAACAAAAGACTTCACCCAGCATCGTTAACATGAGTACATGTTGTATTAATCTACTTGCGTTGCACTTGCCGTGGTGTAAATGACACCCCCTGATGCCAGCCATGGATTTGACTCTGGTAGTGGTATCCCTGTAAAGCATGTAGAAGTTCTACCTCTCACTTCTACCTGATCTACCTTTTGTTTTGTTTTTTTGAAAAAAAAAACAGTTAAAGTTTAAAAGCGGCATTTCATAAACCACTCATTGGAAATACAATGGGTTGCCACCAAATAAAGCTTGACTGTAAATTTTAAGCGGAGACCTCCACCATACATCATATCGCACCATGAAGAGAGGTTTAATTTTGCATGATAGAACATATTATTTCTCACAAACAACATGGAAGTGAATTAAATAAAACCAAGAAATGTCTTACTGTGTTAGGACCAACATGGCAGTGTTAATATACAGTAAATCTAAAAGAGATGAGTGGGAAAAGGAAACATAAGGAATCAGCATGATTGCCAATGCATACCTTCATACACACACTGAAACAATTTGACAGTAAGCCCAAAGAGTGACAAAGTATTAGTGCTATGGTGTGGCCTATGACATCTTTTGTTTAAGGGTTAGTGCACACTCACTCACACAGCTATTTGTATCCTTTGTATCCAGTCACTGTTTACAGAACAGTAACAGGGTTATGTGTCATTCCTTTAAGAGTTCTGCTCATAGAAAAGCTGTTTGAATGGTGTAATTACAGGCAAACCAATCCAAAATGAAAGGATTTTCTGTTTATGAAAACGTAAGTTCATGTAACGGGCTTCACCACTCTCTATTAATGACATACGGCTTCCTCCTATAACACACATCTACCATGGTGCAACAAAGTAAACAGTGTGCATGTGGTCCTCTTTTTGGGTGTGCGTTAGGACATGCACTGCAGGTAATTCAGGGAAACCCACTGCTGAGAATACAGAGTCAAACCTCAATATCAGCAAACCTCCGCCCTGCTAATGAAACTAAATCCCTTCACACTTCAGTGGCTGCTGCCTTGTACTCAGAGCTAACCTCTGACCTCCCTTTAGATGGGGGTGAGACAAAGAAGTTGGTCTTTAAGTGTGTGTCTTCCTAAGTTAGTGAAGATTAGCCAGAGGAGACTGCATTTCCATGTCTTGAACCCACATTTGTGGAAGCCTACAACTCATACTGATTGAAACTAGTGAATCTCTTTTATGCTTTGTTCTGATGCTTAATCCTGGATGGCTTTCTTTAATTATACTTATAGCACAGCAGCTCCTAATTCTGTTTAAATGTTTTGTTCTCTGGGCTTGTTTTCTGAAACTTGAGACTTTCAGTTAGATTATAATCTCATGCCATAGACTATACAGCAGGGGTCTCAAACTCCAATAAGAATCTATAATCTGGTCAGGAGGAGACCAGTCAGGTGAAAAAAACAGCCCCCAAAAAAGTAAACATTTTTGCATCATATTAATGATGAATTCATAAAAAACAGACATAAATAATTAATTATAACTTCATATTAAGAGGTGGACCACAAGCTTGAGACCTCTGGTATATAGTATAAAAATTGCTGTTTGAGGCCTACTAGTAAGTAAGAATATATTAATTTGCCACCAGGGGGCAACTACCCTAGTTGTAAAAAAAGGTAAATTTCTCACTTTATTTATAATATCAGTAAACATTTTATTGACAAGTTAAAGCAGAGATGTAACAGAGAAGTTAATGTTCGAGTCATAGAAAAATGGCAAAGTGTAGCCAAAAATTCCTTGTTCTACTGTAGACAATGACTTGGGGGCGGAACTTTAATGAAGGGCAGGCAGGAGGGGTGGAGCCCCCACTGATAAACTGTGTCACTATAAACTCAGTATTTAAAAAAAATAGCTTACAGGGAAAAAAGAACAGACATATTGAAGATTTTTACTTATATCTCCTATCGTGGAGCAAAACAAAGATGCAGAAACTGAGGAACAAAATGCTTGCATTATCTGAGCAGCCTTATTTCTATTTAAATTGCTTGGCCTGTTGGTTCTGAGGCTTGATGCTAACCTGGTGTGCACATCATGATGCCAAGAATCTGCCATCTAAGATATTAATATGAACCTTGGGTGCCCAAACATGCACAGCAGTTACACTCAGTGCTGCATTTCGCCGTAATCACTTACCCTGGAGTTAAGTTCTCGTCATAAATCCATAATTAAACATGTCAGTACTGCTAAGGCTTTGAAGCAAATAGTGAATCCTCATCTATTTGCATGAAAGTAGATAAGGCAGCAAAACGTTGCCGTCAAAGTGAAAAGAAACAGGTCAACATGCACCGAAGAGCTGGAGAGCAGGGCAGCACACACACACATTCCTCCACATGTTCACACCAGCAGACACACAAACACAGTCTACAACACAGCTGGATTCTGTTACCCACAATACACTGCAGCCATCTCTCACTGAGAGGCAGAATGAAAACCCCACATAAACCTTTGTCCTCCCCCTTTGATAAGGGGAAGGTAGAGAGAGAGAAAACAAGGAGGGAGACCAACACATGTAGAAATGTAGAACCAACATGAGAAATGTGTTATCTTAGCAGATATGACATGTGTTGATATTCTCTCAAAGCATAGTCAAGCACCAAACACTACTTGTCAATGTGGTCATCACTATCCTCTTGCAAAAAAAAAGAATGGCAAATGGCAGCTAGGGGGAAGTTCACAAAGAGAACAGTTTGGAACAGGCTCCTATAGCAGGGCTCAAGTCATGTAACGCTAGAAAAAAGCCCTTCATCAGTGAGAGGCAAAGAAGAGCCAGGCTGAGGTTTACAAAAAGCCATAAACATTGGACCGTAGAGGACTGGAGTAAGGTCAACTTCTCTGACGAGACCAATTTTCAGCTTTGCCCAACACCTGATCGTCTAATGTTTAGTTGGAGACCTGGAGAGGCCTACAAGCCACAGTGTCTCGCACACCAGTGATGACGTGGGGATGCTTCAGCAAGGCTGGAATCGGGCAGATTCATCTTTGTGAAGGACACATGAATCAGGCCATGTACATGGAAACATGGAAAGAAAACTTCCTTCCTTCTGCTCTGAAATTGTTCCCCAACACTGAGGAGTGGGTTTTCCAGCAGGACAATGCTCCATGCCAGACAGCCAGGTCAATCAAGGTGTGGATGAAGGCCAACCAGATCAAGAACCCGTCACGGACTGGCTCAATCTCCAGAACTGAACCCCATTGAAAACCTCTGGAATGTGAAGATGAGTGGTCACAAGCCATCATCAGTTTGGGGGGGGGGTACTGTAGGTGCTGGACAGGTGTCACACACGTGTGTAATAAGGTGTCTTGGTCTTTTGTAATACAGACTACAACAGCAACAAATTAAACACCAGCGCGTATATGATACAATTATGGAATACAGGATGTAAGGGAAGTGGAAAGACAGACACCTGCCATCCCTCCAGCAATGACGCTTCAGATGCTATAAATAGCACTCAAGTAAAACAAAAATAAAGAAAAATGAGTTGTGGGTGTGTCCTTTCAGGTACGGCAGACAAAAAAACAGCAGTGATCCACTCCTTTTCAGATGCCACAGTATACTACAGGAAAAGACAGACTCATAACAGTAACTGTTGTTTCCATCGATTCATATTTCGGCACGGTTTCATATGTGGCAAAGAAGTTCTGGATGCAGACACGTGATAATCGCAATACAACATAACAAAATGTCCGTGTATGTATGATTAAAGCTGAAGAAAGCAAAGTTTAATGACGACACAGTCAGTCAGGTGGTTTGAAGTGTGTGGCTCGCTGGAGGGTCCGATCATGACACGTCACTTCTCTGGTCATCATAGCACACATCTGTCACAGGGGTATGGCGTGACGTAGGAAGCAGATACCTTCCTCGATAATGCTTAGTTGATGGAAACGACCATCCTTTTGTGTTTTTTCTTCACGTCATCAAAAATGTACTGCCATGTTAGGGGTTGTTTAAAATGTAAATCTTGATACACATTAGAGCCAAACCAGGCAAACCAGAAAATATTTACATCAAAAGAGTTGTTGATTAATTTAATAACCGATTAATAAATGCTTCAGCCCTAGATGAAACAGAATGTATACGTTGTATGTTGTTTTATTGATTTATTTTCTGTATTCTTTGTCTTGATTGTTTGTTTTAATTGTTTCGATCATCGCCCTGTCTAGACAACTGTTTAAAAGTTTTTCTTATGGATATAAATTAGACACATGAACGTTCAGTGTTTGCGTCTCAATGCGAGGGGATTCCACTGGTATGGATTATGCTTTGAGGGTTAAGACTGGGCAACATCAACACAAAATCAGGATAACAGTGCTCTGATGCCTGGTGTAACATACAGTTATAAAAATGGGGAAGAGGATGATGCTGCTGCTGCTGCTGCTGCTGCTACCTCAAGTTCTGTCTGAACGACAAACAGTCCATACTTTCCTCTTTATGACACCCAGGAACGGGTCCACTTTTTTTTTTAATAGTATTATATTTTTTTGTTTGTTTTGTTTCTTTTCTTGTTTGTGGGAGCACAAGAGCATGAGCATCACCCGCATTGCTTTGGTAGCCATGATTGACAACTCCCCACTGACCTATGATTGGTTCAAGTCACTACAGTTGCAAGTCCCCCGAACAAGACACGGCCAGAATCAGTCACTGTGATTGATGATCTGACATGGTGACCATTGTGTAAAACAAAATTATTGTGGAGTCTAATCCCGCAAATACATTATATTTTAGTTTTACAATACATCACTTGTACATGTATAAGAATCAGAAACACTTTGTTGATACTGAAGAAAATGGGCTGCGTTCACCTCACGTCCACACTGTGTCCACATTTTCAAGCCTTTTTGAAACACTGCTGGTACTGTTAGCGCTTGACTGGATCATATCGGTCTCTACTTGACTTGTGAAAACAAAACAAAGGCTTTCACTTCAGTGCCACATGACATTTGTAATTCATGCGTCCACGAAATGTGTGTACATAAATGGTCAGTGCATGTGAATAGCCTAACATGATGTTTTTCAGGTATGATAGGAAAGATGGAGATCATTTATGATAAAGAGATGAGATGTTGGACCGATGGACAAACATTCTTTTGGTTTCACAAAATGTCCTTTTGTGGCTTTGTTTTAAAATTTGTTGGGTCGGAGTTAGATGTAGATGTAGATTAGGTTGATTAGATTAGGATGTAGATGGTATTAGTTTTTCATATGAGTATCAACATCCTTATTTATATTTTCCATCGAGTCTGGATAAGCTTATATTTTTTTTATATATTCAATTACTATGTGAATCCAGTGGCAGCCAGTTGTGATGTCACCCTTAGGAATCTGAACTCCTGAACTTATGACTTGTTTGGTGTAATTTTGAGGTTGGCTTCACCTTCAACCAGGCTCCTATTGGATGATACACACTGAAGTCAACTAATGTGTGTCATATTTTATTGTTTATTTTATAGGAGCATAATCTCTGCTTGGGACCTTGGCGAGGGCTGTCGACCTCCCTCCCTACTGTTCCAAGCAGGCCCGGCGGCGCAGCCTACACTGCGATGCCACCTATCCAGTATGCCTCTGTTTGGATGACGGACTGTTCAAAAGTTTAGGGTACATACACAATCAAATGTTTATGTGCTGTATGTATAATTCTGACATGTGCCATTATTACGTTCCACTTGTAATAATTGTGGACTAATTGATGTTATGTTATGTGGTATATGGATGTGATATTTCAATTCCCCAGCTTTGGATTAATAAAGTATCAATCAATAAAGTATCAATCAACAAAATCAACACCATGTCCTCTTGAAGAAGACCCAAAAACTAGCAAATGAGACCATTAACTTAAATATTAAGAAGTTTTACGGACATATAAATAAAGTAGAATTTAGGCTAATTTACTGACAGACTTCTATTTAAATTTGATTCTTGTTGCTACCACCTGTGTCACCCCCTAGTGGCAATTCAGTATATTCTTATTTCCCAGTTAGCTTTAGGAGGAACTCAGAAGACTACATCCATCTTCTATGGATGGTCTATGATTTGGTTTTTCTTATTTATAGTTATTTATGATTAGGTTCATGTTTGAAATGTAAAATGTCAAAAATCAATTACATTTTTTGAAGGAAGTGAAGATATCAGAAATTCTTGCAAATTTCCTTATAGTATATATTGGTTTGATATATTGGTATCAGAAATGTTTTCCTCATTAATTATCAGCTGCAACTATGGCTTTATGACTACTCTTAATAAGCTAGAAAATCACACACCTAAATGTGGGGGCAAATCAAGTACACCTTGTTCAAATGTGACACACATGACATGTCCATACTGGTGCCACTTTTATTTAAACTGCATCATTGAATTTATACTGAAGCATAATGTCTGCACACACTTGGATAACATTTTCTAGCAGATGCACACAAACGTGTAGATGATGTTTTCTTTGCACACACAAACTTCACAGACAAGACTTACAGTATGTAGTATCTGTAGAGCTGGAGAGAAACTTGGCAACATGACTGCTCTGTCAGGACTGAGTTGCTACCAAGGTTTGGGATTTCTAAGTGGCACAGTTGGTCACACCTCTGGTTTCAGGGTAAACTTTGGTCACACCGGTTTTTCCACTGATTTGAAAAGAAGTGATGAGCTGCCACAAGCACAGTCGGGCACCCTGCCTCTACAACAGCAACAGTCAAAGCTGTCAAAGGTGGTATATGTGCCTGTGAGTGTGTGCCTTCATACTTCATTGGCTGTGAGCCTGTTCTGTCTGTCAGCAGATGGAAATAAGTTACCTGCACTCAGCTTCAAACAGGTGTGCCAGAGGGCACCTGGCAGAAGAAACAGCCCCTTTGAACATTTCCTGTCTTTTCTTGTCCTCCCCTTTTTGCTCCCAATGTATTTTCCTTAATCCTCCCAGAAAAAGCTACAACTCCTGCAGAAATTTTGATGTCTTTTGTGAGCAATTGTAAAGTCTTTATAGTAGAGTTAAGACTTTGGAAGTAAATGAAGTCCACCACGTATTAATGAAACCTCCACTGAACAAATGAAGGGATAGTATGAAATTAGAACTTGCTCTTCAATAAGGAAATAAACTGATGAATAGACTGATGTAAGCCAGTTTGTTTCCTCAGAATTAAAATTTTGAAACTCAAATTTCTCTCTCCCTGAAGCAGTGACGCATATAATCAGTTCCTCCCTTGTCACCTTCAGCTCTGTCAGATCCTGTCCTGCCATCACTCATTACTCATCCAAAAAGGCTGTTACCTTTGGACAGCATCTCGCCTGAAGCTCAGTTACTGACAGAGGTCACAGAAACAGTGAGGTTTTTAGTTGGGTGTCTTTTCTGACGGCACACTCTTATCTTTGATGTAATAGGTACATTCCAGTTCCAGACAAATACACTTTTCACTGCTCACTATCCATCCATCAGTTTCTGTGGCAGTGGATTCTGGCAAGGTAAAGGGTGGACAGGACTGCTGGGTAAGAATGGGGTGGTTTAAACACCTCCATCCATGATAGTGGTTACAGTTATGCCTATGTACTTTACGTGGAAAAAGAGGTAAACTGTCTATTTGCAGTTGGTTGTTCAGTAGCAGGCAATACTACAAAGAAAAAACAGCAAGGCTGAAAAGTGAAAGACCGGATTTAGTTTTATTGGACTGACAATGGTGTGGAACTCTTAGTGTTAAAGATATAATATGTAACATTTCCGCATGAAAAACCTAAATCTTTCCAACATTCTTGAATTCCATGGATCTATCTATTCTATAATCTATTTTATTATCAAGGTAAGGGACTGTTTAATTAACCCATCTCTGATGTTGTGGCTTCACAGAACCGAATTTAATGAGTGGCAGAACAGGCAATAACATGTACAGTGTACACACACGACTCTCCCCCGCATTCTCTTCTACGAATCTCCTATTACATAACACTAGCTGCATGACTTTTGGTGACCGCCATGTCTACCTCGAAGCACATTGCAAATGAGCAACCACATTTTTTTGCTTTCAGCTTCTCCCCGACTAGCGGTTGCCACAGGGAATGATCCGCACACATGATTTGCCAGAGATTTTTACACCTTCCTGACGCAATCCACTGGGGTCAATTCAGGGTGTCCAATAGGGATTGGGTACCTTGCTCAGAGGTACGCCAGCAACATTCCGACAACCTTCCGGTCACAAGCCCACGTCCCTTTCCACTTGGCCATGGGATGCTTGCACAGCTACAACTGTACACTACCCTATATGACAGCTTCATCTCCCTGAGAGAACCTCGTATGAAAGTCAGAGTGAGGGAGAAAATATTCAGTTATAGTTAGCCATTTGATTTTGCATTTTTTTTATCTGTTTTTGTCTCTAATAGTTCACAGTTACTCATTGCAATTTGTTGTACATTCTGCCCCTGAAGGTTTCCCATGGTCCCACACTGCTTCACGAAACAAGTTTTCCATTATTGTTTTGATTGAGAGATCATAAGTGGTGGAAATACCATAATTGTGCCTTTAATTGTCCAAATCTCTTTCAGAGTCTTTGATAGTCTTTAATCATTCCACCTACGAGATTTGTATGCTGAGTAGTTGTGGTGGAACAACCAGGAGAAGTAACTGCTCTCTTTCTGAACTGCCCTGTGATTAGGCTAAGCCTAATTTGATGTGACAGGTTTAGTTGTAGGAGGAGCAGGATTGTCATTCTCAGATCATTTAATTTATAAGGTTATAAAAGATTATTGATTAATAAGGAAAAAAAAAAGTTTTTTTTCTGTAGTTCTTAGTTCCACATCTGCCACTTTTCTGAGGTCAATCGTCATCCAACCATGTGCACAAAGGCATGTGTGGAGTCCAACACAAACACCCATGTGCATCCCCAAATCTGTGACCGTGCAGACCTTCAAATGTGCTACCGTGTCAGTGCACTGGAATGTAACATCAAATACACACGTGAAATGCCAGCACCACACGACCGCTCCTATTCCTAGTATGATTGGAACTATGTGTATACTGTATATGTTTAACTGAAATGCATAAAAAGCTCTCTGCAGATATGGAACACAGACCAACCAACTAAAATGGGGCCATCAAACTTATTTTATTATTATATTATATAACTTGTATTTAAAAAAGAAACAGTGCTGGCATAAAAGTAACAGAAATGATGTGTTTTAAAACTAAAATGTCTCAGTGTGAATGTAGTGTTAAATTCGGACCATTCATTTGAACATGACTCAGTGCCATGTTTGTTTTCTTTTTTACTGTTCTCTGTTAAACTACTTGAGCCTAACTGGTTTATTCATGGACTTACTGTGATTATCTATGCATTCAAAATACTTAGATCAGAATAATAAAAGGTTACCTGGTGGCTGTTTTGGGTTGGATTATAAGGTGACTCAAGTAATTACTCTTCAAATATTGACTTCTTGTGTTTTAAATGTAATATTATGCAAACGTTATGCTCATACCTTCTCTCACACTTCTCCACATCCAGGATTTCAGCAGCAGGCTACACACTGCAAGGCTGGAGTGCTGACTTCTGGCCTACTAAGTAATTTGTCCTGGAAAATTCCAGACATGGCAGAAAATCGGCAACAATCACTGCTGTTATTTACAACCACACATCACCGGATCATATTTTTCTCATGCAAAAACAACTTTACTCCATCATGAATGCTTCACGTGCTGCACCCATCTGTGCCCATATGTATACAAATGCAAAAAAGACACACACAAAATGAAAAACATGAAACACACACATCTACACACACAGGATTATAATTGTATTATAAGTTGGAAAGCAGTTAAGTTATGAACACATTTTCCAGGTAAGAACAAAGAATGATTAGTAAAGACGAGGCACAAACATGAACTGTGATGTTCAGGGTGTGTGTGTGTGTGTGTGTGTGTGCGTGCGTGTGCGAGTGAGTGTGGAATGGGTGTTTACTTTATCACACATCTATTTACTCAAACTCCTGACAGATCCGTTAAACATAAACACACACTTTGCTGTTCCTGCTTGGAGGGGAATCAATTAGTGCAATGACATGCATTTGTGTGTGTGTGCGTGTGTGTGTTTTAGGCTCAGTTAAAGTCGACAAGCTCATCAGGTTCATGAACCAGAAACAAAGGCTGCATTTTACACAGGAACAGAAAATCTATTTCTTTTTTTTAACTCTTTATGAAGGAGTTCAGAGGCACTGGCCATGCTGCCTACTAAAGTTTACGAGACCAGATCTGATCCCCGCTGTTCTTTTTCACACTCTGCAAGCAGCTACAGACACATAAAATATTTTCTGGGAGAGTGTCTCTGTAGAGAAAGAAGAAAACTGATCTAATTTTAGTCCGTATTGAGATCACTGCTGTGCTATATGTGCAAAATGTCATGAGCAGAAAACTGGTTTTAAAGGTAAAGATATTTGTATTTACCATTAAATGTCGTTGGTGTTTACCTGAACTGCCTGGGTTCAGATGATGTCACCGAACACAAACAAACTTGGTGCTTATCTCCTCAACAGACCATTTATCAAGGCTGAAACCAGGCTCATTCTCTGTTTGCTTTTAGTCCACAAAACACAGCACCTGATATCAAACTTGTGAACACTTAGTTTTGACTAACAATGTTGTGACTGTTTCATTTAGCCAGTTTGCACATTATAGCGCTGCAAGAAAAGCAGCTTAAATTACCTGATGTGATTACCTGAGTCGTTTTTTTAACATGGTCAACAGTGATGTGAACACTCACATCATTGCCAAATATCACAGATACGAGGAGAGAATGAATACCAGAAGTGCCACACATAAACAGGAAGTCGGACCCCTTCAATTCAATGCATTCAAAAATAAGGTCTATTTTTTTATTTTATTTTGAATAAAGACGTGGATAGATAGAGATTTTATGTGTATTAGCCCTTTAATGATTTTGCCTTATAATGGATTCAAATTTCCTCCTCAGATATATGGAACTAGTGGACAAAGCATTACTTTTAAACATTTTTTTTGATCCTGCTGATATCAGCGTCACTACCATGCAGTCTGTTTCAAAGCTGAATGCAGGGCTTCATAATCTTGCCAGCTTACATGTTTGCAAGTCTCACACACCCTCTGTGGTGAAACCAGACTCTGAGGAGAAATGTGAAGGAAGGCCAACGACATGCTCCACTGACGGCCAGCCGCTGACACACGACTCTAAAAAGAAGAAGGAAAAAAAAAAGCCCCGGGGCTTGTGGGGATGTTTGGAGAGAAAAATGCCGTTGTTGTGTTTGTGCGGACAAATGGAGTGTGTCTACACATGCACACACGTGTGCACAGTCTCCCAGTGAAGCCACATGTGACCTCATTTGAATGTTGCCCTGATAACAAACAATGCTTGCCCTTTTTTAAACGATTATGTATGACCTTTTTTTAGCTGGCCTCTTCATATTTAAGGTGGTTTTGTTTTACATTTTAATTTAAACCCCCAGTGTTTTCTCAAAACACCACAGGTATGGCAAGCCCTGCTAGTTTTCAGATCAGGTTTTGTGACCAAAATTCTGCTCTACTTTAACTCATTGGCAGAGTTGCCTTAATTCAATTCAAACGACTCTGTTAATCCCACTGTCAACAATTATTTTGGAACAGTGCCTTTCACACAAAACAAAACATAGGCAGACATATGAAAGATACAAGGGGACTAAATGAGGAATATAAGAGAAAAAAAAAAGCAGCTTATTTAGTTGATCTTTGAATGCTCATTTGAATTACTAAAAATAAAGGCTGGTTAATATCTCTATGGAATTAGCCTAAACTGGCTAATTTACTTTAGATACATTTCTTACAATTACTTAATAGTTGTCTCTGTCCTAACCAAGACATAGTAACACCTTAATGAGGCATAAAAATAATATGAAGGACATCCTTAGAAATACAACTACATTTAATGTAGCATTTGGAAACATATCATTGTCTCATCTACAGGTATATATGACATATATACCTGTGTATACATATATATATAGTAAGTAAGTAAGTAAGAAGCTGTGAGAAGGTATGCCTTGCCAGCCAATATGAGTAAATCTTAATGAGCTGAGAGTTGGGTGACACCCAGAAGGCTCTAAACTGATCCCACAGTCCAATTTAATTCAGCACAGACACAGTATATTAGTACAGTTCCTTTACTGCTATGAGGAAATTGCTCCATCGGTCATTTGCTAACTCAATTTATTTCATTTGTCTAATCAGTTGCACTATTAGCAAGTCTGGTATGTCTTGGCCTCATCAAAGGTCTGAAGCAATGTTTCTGCAGCTGACTGGCCTACTGACTGCTTGTCTTGGACTTGCATTGGTCTGTCTGTGTTTACATACTGTCTTGGTTTAGCTAGTGACCAGTCCTAATGCACTACACATTGCAGACACAAAGAAATAAACAGTGTCCTGTCTAACCTATTTATTGGACCCTGGGATGAACAGATTGTACACTTTAGACTAGTGATTGGTGTTCAAATTAACAGAGAGGATACAAACACTTCAAAATAACAGCACTGTCATTTTGTGTATGACAGCCAATAACTACAGCATATCCACATACTGAATCTCATTCCAAAATTACAAAAAATACTGTTAACTGGCATGCATTTCATCCACAGCATGCCACTAGGTTCTGTACCAAGGACTAAACAAAAGCCGCATACCTTTGGGGGCTTGTTCTACAAAGGTGTGGCCTTCATAGGCATTGCAGACCACGAACACCAAGTAAAGTCATTGGTGGAGGACTTTCTATTTGTGTCATCAGCTTATCCCACTTTTACCCCTGCATCATTACCTATTTTTGAGCTGCTGACTCCCAACAAAACCTGTAATAATTTGCCTCATGAAGGAACCTCCAATCAGGTCCTTCACAGATGCCTTTATCGGCTGCAAAGTCACATGACTGCTATCAGTCCTGAAATGCTAAATGCTTATAAAGTGAGCTAAAAGCACTCAATGTAGCATGAATTATGGTAGAAGTGTATCCCTTAATAATAATAATAATATATTTTATTTATAGGTGCCACTCAAGGACACTTTACACAAATAGTACAATAAAACAACAGTCAAGGACAACACAGTAAACAGAAAATGGAACAGTGAAATTACACAGAGTAAGCTATTTTTAACAGGTGAGTTTTGAGTCTGGATTTAAAGAGAGGAAGAGAGTCAGAGTTATGGATGTTGGGTGGGAGCGAATTCCAGAGCAGCTGAAAGCTCTGCTCCCCATGGTCCCTTGATGGATGTATGGGACATTGAAGCCAGTCTCAACTGACACTAAGAAAGAGCGACACCCGAGCCACGTCTGACAGAGAGAAATTCATTCATTATTTGAGACCTTAACCATGAAAACCAGTGGCAACCTTGCTTATCTAGCACCATCTGTGATTAACACAGCTTTACAGGACTCCATTTTGAAGTTTGGTTTGCAGTGTAGTTGCTGCAAATTTCGAACCTGGGATCTTTCCACTGATGCTAACTAGCATCGGTGCTCCATACAGCAGCCAATAGGAGTGCCATCTGTGTGTATATATATATATATATATATACTGCATATAAAACATGTTCTGCAACATTAAATATGAAGGCAGGAAACATTTAAAATTTCACTGTTTCTATTTTAAGTTTGTTGTCGTTTACTGTCTTTTTTTGTTCTTGTCTTTGAACAGCAACACTCTTCTCTTCTCCTGCTGCACATTAAAGCAGTTGCAGCCCAACTTTTCATTCACTTGCTGGCTCTGTCTCTTTGAAGTGGCTTTTGCCTCTCGTCTATGAACAAGATGTCCAAATTAAAATACCACAGACTGATGTTTCATCTGAGACTAAAGCTCCAACAAACAAGTGGTCATATAATTTGAGGACTATGTGCTAAAACTACATTTGTCTCCTGTATTCAAACCGTCCACATTGAAATCTGTTTTGTCTTATTCCTAAATGTCATGTGGGAATGATGTGAAAATAATATGACTTGTCATTCTGACTGGGCGAAGGTCCATATATAATGACGTCTCACGTCTTACGTCATTACAAAACTTGACATAGAATGGTCTTTTTGAACCAAAAATCGAGATTACTGATGTCTGCTTAGATAAATTAAATAATGGTCAAAAACCTCATAGTCTCTTCAGATTAAGCCAGTATATTGCTGCTCTCTGACAGCCTCTGAACAGGCGCTCTGTTTCTGAGCTAATACCCGCCCCCCAGAACACTGAGTCTCTTGTGATTGGCCAGCCACCAAGTGCATTCACACTCGCTTGTGATTGGCCAGCTACCAGCTGACTGACTGCTCCGCGGTACTTCTTCTTCTTCAGGTTGAATGTTCACGCCCATGACCAGGAGTAGCTGTTGGGGGAGGGTTCGTTGCACGGCAAATGTGCTAGTTACGTAACTAAACTGGACTTTTCAAAACCCCTTGCTCCAGCGCAGATAAACAGAGAAGCCCTTCTTTCTCAGAAGTGGCTGAAGTGTTTATTGTGACACTTTAGTGATGATTAGATATGGGAAGGACACAGGGACACACCAAAAAACATCTGAAATTTGATTTTCCAGTGAATGTCCTCTTTAAATAACATCAGTTACATGTATTTAGTGACGACAGCGTCATTCTATTGGGTAAGGGTTAAAATAATTCACATAGAGCTTGTAATTGCTAAGATTTACTCTATTTTGGGCTTGTCATTTTGGAGCAAGGGGCCTCAAAAAGAGGGTCACGGTTTAAGAGGTTAAAGTGTCACACAAAAAGTAAAATACCTTGTCGCGCCTTTGCCTTTTTACTCTAATGCAGTTTAAAATTTACACTAACAGTCATTTCCGCAAGTGTTTTAAATGGATGCTTTGTATTATACAGCTCATTTATCTTGTCCCTTTGAACTATTGCAATAGTGGAGACGTTTTGAGGCTCGTAATACTGAAAAAATATGTGTGTTACCGAAAAAAAAAGTAGTTCACAAATTTGCCGAGATAATGTGTAATGTTCTTGTGGTTATTGGGAATATTGTGAGAAAAATGTATTAAAGGCTACACAAAGTTTTAGGGATGAGCTGATATGATACTCAATATTGGTCCAATACTGGCCAAGATGATCAATCAGATATCAAAAAAAGGAAACTTAACAACTCCCATATCATCCGTAAACCCTAAATATGGCACAAATGCTGCAATAAACACAGGCAACAATGTTGTAAAGAGAGATGTTTTGAAAATAGGTGGTTATCAGTATGTGGTAAATGCATCAGCACAAATCATCAACATCATAAGTCTTTATAACACATCAGAGACTACGTTGGACTGATATGGGTTTCAGTAAATATTCAGGGTTGAAAGATCATTATTGTATCAGACCCTAAAATGTGGTATTGAGCCATTCTTTCTAATTTTATTGGGATTAATAAACAGGTTTTGACATTTCACTGTGGCTGACTTTAACAGATCACCTGATTGTGAAGTCAATAACAGTTGTGAATCTTGCACAAGCCCTGACGTGATCTGATCTAATCTAAGTGATTATCTTTGGTGGTCCAAGTATAATCCGTAATCCGGTGCAAAGATGGTGAACTGCACTGTTAACACAGCAAGTTTGCATTTTTTTATATCAGGACTGTATGTTGGATTCTGATTGAGTACTTCATCTCTGTGTCCCACGTTCTTCCTGAATTCTTCTGCTTTGCCAGTTTCTTGTTGTGGTCTACAGGTTGACTGGCTGCCCTTTTGACTCCTGACCTCTTAATCCCCTACCAGCTGCAGCAAGGCCTCAAAGGAAAACTCAGGTTTTATGTGCATGCATGTGTGAAAATGTGTGTGTGTCTGCGCATGTGTGTGCGTGTGACAGAGAGGAGAAACACTGGAAATGTGGAAATACACAGCATTGCTTGTAGGATTTGATCAGACGATTGTCGAGAAGATTGTTAAATGTTGTTGTTTCTTAATTGGTACAAAGTCGCCGGAAGGATGTGTGCGTCTGCTGAGTACTTCATCATAAACGAATATGGCACACACACGGGTTTGACTTCAGAGGACTTTACACTGACTTACATTCATTTCCTGAAGACTTAATCTAGCCTTAACCATAATTATTGGTGCCCTAATCCTAACACTGGAACTAACTTTAACCTAACCCTAACCTTTTACTGTAAAACATGTCTTTACCTTAAAATTTAGTAATTTACTCTATAGGGACTTGATTTTTGTCCCCATAAGGTCGACAAGTCCCCATTATGTGACTCTGTAAACAGATTTTGGTCCCCACAACATAAGGAATACCAGATACACAAACACACACAAGCTCCAAGTTGATAATCTGTAAACAAAGTTACACACAGTTCACAAATCACATTTCCTACTTGAGCTTGTAGTGGAACAAGCGTAGACACACACCTGCAGCCGAGGCTGATTCAGGCTGATTTTACTACTACATCGAATGCTACATATAGACTTTTCTGCAAGTTGTGTCTCATCAAACAACAAATATAGTTGAGTTTGGTCGCATTCCTCTGACATTTAAAAAGCAGAAATCGTCTAATGTAACAACACTAATCAGTAGCCACTGGATTTGTATGTGGTAGAACACCAGCCGAACTTTGTACAACCTTCATGTTTGGTCACAAACTTTATATCTTGAGAGACTAACAGCCTTATTCAAGGACAAACAACCTAACACAGAGAGGACCGCCCCTCTGTGAAGACCTGGCTAATGACTGGATAAAGTGTTTGAAAACCACAAACATATATTTTCTCATATTTACTGAAGGACACATAAGACTAAAGGAACATGTTAGATGAGTGGTAGCTGTCGGAATATAAAGCAATTGAACACAACTGAACTTAACTATTTCACTGGAAACATCTTTAATGCTGGTAAATCGACCCTTGATTACACGCGTTCACCGACAGTGGATTTATAAAAGGCTGACAGAATAATGATAGTTATTAACAGTCAACAGCAGGTAGGTTCTATCAACAGCTGATAGAACCTACCTGCTTCTATGCAATGAAAAACATTGTGAATGAAAAATGTTAGTTAATGCTATGACATTCTAAGACTAATTGGAATAATAATAACAACACAATTGAAGAAACTGGACAATGTTTTTCCTACACTTATGTAAATTATTTATTATGGATGCCTACTTCTGCTTTTTCACTACCCACTTTGCCGCTGCAACAATTGTGGGACAATAAAGGAAAATATTATATTATCTTATACAAATACATCTTATACAAAAGTGTAGGTCCACCAATGACTACCTATTTAGTTATGCATCTATTGTCAAAAGGTGGCAGCAGCAGCAGCAAGCTTTTGTTTTGTGGACTGCAGAAGTGATTAAATTTCCAAGGTTCACTGAATGCATCAGCCGAAGGCCTTTATTTTTTTAATCATCAGGAGAAAATCCTGTATGCATGCAACAAGTGTGGCCTTAAGTGAGCAAATGTAGCCAATGACCCATAATTTGTGCAAGTTGTGCTACTAGCCAGTAGTAACCATGTCTACAAAGCCTCCATGTAGATCAATGATCTTTGTCACTCTAATATTTACACCAGCCACAAGGAAGTGAAGTTTTTCTGGTGCCCAATCAGCTGACTGTCATGGATGGCTTTACCATACCATTTCACTCTGGTACCCAAAGGGATGGATGCCAAGAAATGGAACAGTTGGGGCTGGTTAATTTGGTACTTTTCCTAAAACACTAAACTAAACTGTTCCACTCCATGGAAACATGGATTATGTCTTTAATTCATCTGATTCATCTTGGTGGTCCCACCTGGTTTACCTGCATTACAGTATAACATCACTGCATCATTTTAAGTGCTGACCCTCATGAAAGGCACAGAGAAGGTTAACCACAGAGCAGCAGTTTTTTTTTTTTTTTTTTTTTTTCAAAAGCAGCATTTGCATATGGGCGCTGAAACAAGATGAGAATAAAAGGCAACATGATACTACATGTGCATCTGAATTTAGACGCATAAACACGAGACCCATTCACCTAAACTTCCACCTGAGGCGACTGAGGCTCGGCAATCTTTCACACGTCCTGACACATTATGCAGCGCTGCACACGTGTGAGCTTCAGCGCACGCGTCCACGGCCACATGGTGCCTCGCTATTGTCTACTTCCAGCCTGACTCATGTGTGTGCATGTGTGTGGGTGTTTTGAGGGGTAACTGAGGGCTTCTGAATGGGGATGAAAGGATGTGCAAGTACAGGTAGACTATGTGCCCTCAGGGTAGAAAGCAGGGGATGGGGGGGTTATTTTAGGGCAGGAAGATGGCGTTCCTTCAAGCACACACATCCTCTCACCCACAGGTAGGTGGCTGTGGAGGATTATCTTTAATGGTGCATTCATAATAAATAAAGCATTGTTGATTTTCCTTTTTTTTTTCTTATTTGTACAAGCTGAAATAATATTACTCAAGAAGGATACGTGAAAAACATGCTCCATCTTATTTGGGGAGCAGGTTTTTCATTTGAATTTGTCTTAAATTTTATTCAGACAGAGAAAGTCTTTACATGTTTTCAAATGAATCCGATCTCTTACTAATCGGACATTTATCATAAAAATTTCTAATTTCAAAAAACGCTTCTAGCCTCTACTACAGCATTTGACAAATATAGAGGCAAAATATAATAAAAGGTAAATTAATGACTCGAAATGTAAACCATAAGGCTAGTCAATATGGTAAAATATTGTCATAAATCTAGGTCTGAAAGGTTAAATTCAACAAAGCCTTCTTTGAGAAAAGAAAGCTTTGGTTGCAATAGAGATGTCTTCAGTCTTCTTTTGGCCCCGGAGACTTGTGGGATTCATGTATTAAAATTTCATTTTTTTGCATGATATGTTAAATGCCTAAAGGTTCTTTTCAGAGAAGAAATAACACTGATTGTGTTGTTAAGAAAGACTCCAGACACAGACATGAACTCTGTTTAGCATGTGATGAGGAATCATCTCTCAAGTCACGATACGTCAAGCAAAGATGGAGTATTTCAGTCTGGACCACAGCGGTAAACCGACTGTTCGAGTCATACTCCTACAGTTGATAAAATATGATTTTTCAAACCAATTTAAGTCTGAATGACAATGTGAATTACGAGTAGGCTTGAGGCTTAATGTACTATAAGTTTGTATTTAAAGCTAAAATTCTTACTCAATTTATTGTTTCTGAGCGTGTGATTAATAATACAGCTTGTCTGATTATAGTATATTATATAATATTTTATTTGTCTATATTTATTTGTGTATTTTTTTTTACAGGACAAAGGACATTGCATA
This sequence comes from Brachirus orientalis, assembly GCA_016785285.1. Lineage (NCBI taxonomy): Eukaryota > Metazoa > Chordata > Actinopteri > Pleuronectiformes > Soleidae > Brachirus > Brachirus orientalis. Next base: position 124,170 of record JAFBJR010000446.1, read on the forward strand.
TTAATAAACCTGAACTTGTGAACATGCCAGATTATAACCATCGCTTAAAATAAAAATAACAAATAAGTGATTATCACTGTGTTCCATCAAGCCAGGAAGCCTATATTTACAGTATATACTGTACATGTAAGCTGCTGATATCCTGTGATCAAACAATGTATTGTTGTTCAAATCACAGCCTTGTTTGGTCTGGACAGGCAAATCTGAGCCCAGATCTGCTGATGGAGGCATCTCGGTCTCCTGGTGTCTCCTGGTACCACAGTGGAATGCTGGGAGTCTTTACAGTATGCGTCTCGCTCTTTACCTTCCCACTGAACCACCGTGTTTATACAACACACTGTGAGGATAAAGGCGGGGGAAGGTGCTTAGAGACACGCTTCATGGGTTAGTAAAGGAGTAGCATCCCCTGAAACCCTCCCTGGGGGTGGATGAGATGAGAGGGTGGGTTTGGGACGGGGTTCTTGGAAAGTAGCCGTTCCCCTCTGGTTGGTGTGTTGAGTCTCAGCCTGTCGAAGGTCTGAGTGTGGCATTCCTGTGATGTTAAGGAAGCTCGTAAAGATGTAATGTGAGCCTTTTCATGTCGCTGTGAACAGAAACCAAATTTAGCAATATCCCTGATGCCTCCATTTATCGTATGTTCAGCAACTTGTCGATAAAGTTGCATAAGTGAAGAATCACAGGCATACACGTGGAGCTACAGTGCACAATAAAATACAGACGTCCATTGCTAATATAATTTAAACTTAAAGATAGGGCTGGTTAGTAAAACAATTTTCTTCATTAGCAAAATGTTAACGCTTACGAGTTGCACAAACACACTTTAGTCTATAACAGAAATACTGTAATTACTTTGAATAGTTTACCTCAGATGTGTGAAAAGTCTCTCAGTTTAAGTGTTGTCTTCTGGCCATGAAGAATTTCTTAACCATAAGGAACTGGTTACCGATCCCTAATGGGCATTTATCGTAAAAATCCCTTCTAATAGACTACTACAGCTTTTGACAAATATTGTGGCAAAATATAGTAAAAGGTAAATTAATGAAAAGTAAACATTAAGGCTGGGCAGTATGGCTAAAATGTCGCAGCAGTAACAAACTGCCAAAGCATGTGATAAAGATAAAGATCACAGTAAATGATATTATAAAAATTGCTTTTGCATGAAAGTTGAATTAGGTGTGTTTGTATAACTCATATACATTATAACAATACATGTTGAACCATATTGCTGTTAAAGAAAATGATATTATTATGATTTTTATTGAATTATAACCTGCACATATTAGAGCTAATCCATCCACACTCAAGTTTTCAAAGCTAATAATAATCACTGAGGTCATAGTGGAAGAAATGTTCCTTCTCACACTTTAGTTTGTTCAACCTTTCTGTTTTATTTCATTGCACGCTGTTGACCTTTGGGTTTGGATTTGGAAAAAAAGAAGGGAAACAACACTAAAAACATAATCATTTCTGACTTTGACTTTTTTTTCTGACTGATTATTCCTCTCTAGAGATTTATTAGTAATGAAAGAGATCATAGTTACGTCTCTAGATAAATCCAGGGCTACTAGAATTACAGTTAAAGTTGTGGATAATTTGGAAAAATGTATTTTCCATTTGCATGATTTGTGCAAAGCAGAGGGAACCAAACTGTCGTCAGCATAAATAATCAAAACAGCTTGTCCCTGTAAATGGTTTCAGTGTGTCTGCAGAGTTTCAGGTGTACGCCTGTGTAAATCGTTCAGAGCAGCCTCTGAATGATTTATCAGCATTCAGAGGTTTGTTGCTGGCAGTCCGCTACATCTGCACAATCCCCGCTTCCATAAACGTTCCCAAATGAGCCAACAAGCTGCTCAGTCCACCCCACCTATACATCTGCACGACAACCAGAGGAGGGAGAGGACAGTAACCAGTATAACCAATATACTACAATCAGTACCAACAGAAGAGGTGATGATGCCCTTTCGTTTAACACCATGTTTCTCAAACTGTTGTACACGTACCACCAGTGGCATACAAGCTTTTTCTTTTTGTACTTGAAGGAAAATGAGAAATACTGTTCTCCTGTATATACCAGGGTATGTGACCGGAGTGAAGCAGAGGACATGGGATTAGGCCAGGAACAAAAAAAATAACAAATAACAAAAAAGTAAATTAATTAATAGCAATTAGAGTCATCTGTCTGTATATGTGAGGAAGATGAGGATGATGAGAGAGCACATTATCTTATTGGGAGTAAATCTGCCTCCTTTGAAAAGTCAGCAGCTGACTTTCCTCGGCCTAGTTACACCACTGTATTTTAATGGTGTAATTTCAAGAGCTCAGTATTTTCTCTACTTGGTAGAAAAATTTTAAAAACCGCTGATGTAAACTATACATTAAGTACAGATTTAGAGGTTTGCACTGCCCATCACACATTTTTTGTGGCAATAACCAAAATCTTGTGCACAACGATGTGCCTTAATTTGCTAAAACATACACTATTTCCCATAGACTATATGTACGCGACTTTTTGACTCAACATTAACCACACGGTCCAGTTTTTTTCCCAAACACTTTGATCACTAGAAACAAAAGACGTGTTTTGCAGAATCATCCGATATCATTGTTCCGTGTGGTGAGGTTGGGTATCACGAGGAGTTGTGTGACAATCTGATCCACATTAAAGAGAAACTGAGTGAAAAGTAAGGACAGCAGCAGAAAACCAAGAGTGGAAAAGAGATCAAAGAGACACCTGAGCAAGTGCAGTGGATGTGAGGGACAGGGGGAAAACCAATGAGTTAACAAGAGCGGTGAGACACTTCCTGCCCGTGAAGGTTTAGACTTGTGCCTGCTGGTCAGTCAGTACATAACATGCAGTGGAATATAAAAAAGGCAGCATGTTGGGGAAATTTATCTTCCTGTAACAATCTATCTAGTCAGTGGTACAGTGACCAAAATCTGACCCGTGTGTGTGTGTGTAGAGGACACACTTAAATCCCACTAAGTGGGGGACTCTTAGTTGGTGTTGTTGATAACAACTGAAATTTCATTTTCACTCAGACACACACACACATGCACATTATATCCAGTCCCTGTTCCATCCTCTTAACTTCCTTCACGCAGTTATTAACTCCCTGATTGGGGAGCTTTCCTTTAGGGTCCCCCCTATTTAGTTGTCATCGTGGCATGACCCCAACACTTATTGAGCTGACCCTGGGGATTAGTCAAAGCTGGAAATGGGGGAGGCGAGTTTGGGGTTAAGCCTTCACCTCGAGGTGTTCACGGCAGCATCTCACAGGAACCTTAATTAAATTGCTGAGACACCGAGTCAGGAATGTTTGCTTTGCTCTCCCTCTCTCTTGTAGGTGCTCTGCTCCATCCCTGTCTCCACCTTTCTTTGCTTTTCCCATACTCATATGCTCCGTGCTGGGTTTGCTTTGCTTCTCAGCCACCAGCCAATATTGATTTGGAGAAACTTTATTGTACCCAAACGTCTCGTAAACCCCCCTGACAGAGAAGGCGGCAAGATATCTGTTAAGCAGAGACAGCGGGTCGCAGTCTGCACATCACTGTGAAGATTTATTAGATTTCTCTGTACAGCTTAGTAATAGTGTTGAGGGAGACTGCTTATCATTTCCAATGGGTCACCATGACAACAGGTGTACATAAAGAGGTTACTGCTATCGTGACCAAATTTGAGATTCACAATATTATTGCAATGACTATCTCGACTAAGATTTTTTTAAGAATCCTGGAATGACTGAAAAGATGTAGACTTCAAAATATATCCCAACAATATGTTTCCCGTTTATGATTATCCAGATAATAGAAATGTACCACTATCAACTGCTGCAAGTGCTTTTTATTGCGATGCTCAACAAATCTTATATCACTCCATCTTTAACCATATATGATTTTGCCTTTTTGCGCATTTCACCAAAATGGCAGTATTCCTTCACAATGATTGAGTGTGCAGGGAACAGAAGTCAGGCTGTTGTTCATTGTTGCAATATTTGCAACAATGATTATTTGCAACCTCACAGTTTCTCAAAATTAATAATTTAGTTTTATGTGAACTCACACCTTGCGTTTGATAATGTACCTTGCAGTAGAAAAGTCTGGGAAACAATGTGAGCACTGATGTTCTATGAAACTAGTCTTAGATTTTTTACCCCACAGCAGAATACCAAATTATTACTCAACCAATCAATCGGAATAGCTGTGGCAGCTCCACCCTGAACAACTTGGCCAAACTACCAGGAAGAGGATTCATTAGTTAGTGATGTGAATTAATTACATGACGGCATGTGATTTTCTGAGCTAAAAGTGACACCAATCTAAATAAGGAGCAATATGCGTGGGTGGGTGGGGGAAATCCAATTCAGCTTAGGGACCCATAAAGGGTTAGGGTTATCACAAATAGTCAAAACAACACATTCAGCTTGTGTTTTTCCCGACAATAATAATATCCAAAACCCCACAGTGCAGTCTCTTTACCGGGTGAATATGCCAGCTCAATTATTAGACCTTCCTTAAATTCTATGATACAGACTCCAACACTGCAAATTGAATCACTTTAAGAACTAATTTGTCCTAATCTCAATCACAACCTCAACAACAGCCAAAGGTAGGCAGTGATAATCACACAGAGATTGCATTCTCAGATAAGCTCATCTTTCTTATTTATTTATGTCCACTCTGTGGGGCTTTTGATTTTATACAACTTTTTTAATGATGTCATTTTCCTTCTTTTCTTTCTTTATGATGTTTTCCTTTTGCTCATGGGTTTAGCCTTTTTGAGTTTAAATTTCCCAATGAATAAAATAAAATATCTTTCTATCTTGGTGCTACTGTGAATAATTTATTCTGGTGAAAGAAAATCTACGTTAAATGGCAATAGACGATGTCTTACAGTGTTATTCACATTTAATGCATTTAAAACAGACTTCATGTTGATTAGTTTTGCAGGTTTTTTTGGTGGCCTCAAGCCTCTTAAGCTCGGAAAGCTCTGCTCTAATCCAATCCAAGCTGCCTGCTGGTGTACACACCACAATTAATGTTATCACTCTGAAAAAGCCTATGGGTATCAGAGGAAATTGTGTGATTCATCCACGGGGATTAAGTCTCCTACCCGGGGTGGAAACAAACAGCTGGAAGTGAGAGAAAGAAATAAAGCGTGGAGGTGCGGATAACAACCTCTGTCCGACACATTCGACACGAGCTGCACGGTCTACAGCAATGACAGGAATGAGAGCTGCTCCTGTTTCCGTACGTCTGTCCGTGTGACCCCTCTCTGCCCCCGAGATCGGCTCGGCTCGGCTCGGCTGCCATGAAGATCCTGACCCTGAGATAGTGATCCGTGCGCCAGGAGAGACGAATCAGTGGCCGCGCTGACACGCTGTGTCTGACCACAAGAGACGCTTTCATATTCGCAGCAGGCTGCATGCGTAAAGAGCGCAGCGAGGAGCGGGTTCTGGATCGATTACCAGCGCGTCTGCGTGCAATGATCGACCCGCTTATGTGGTGACTCCAATCGATAAGCTTCACATTCTGTCATTTTTCAGGTTTGTTCAATCCTATTCTTCACGGAAGAGGAGGAGAGTGGACCGTTTTAAAGTTTTTGCACATACACATCGTGCGTAAATCTGTGAAAGAAAAGAGGAAAGGAAGCATAAGGGGGAAACTTACCTTGGCAAAGTAATCCAAAAGTTGCTGGGCTGCGCGCACAGCAGCGTCTGTCCAAACTTTTAATTGACTTTTATCCACTTTGTTGAAGCAAAAACTGTTGACAACAATATATTTTTTTTCTGGTATCGCAGCAGATTTTAAACCAGACGGTGTGGAGCAACGCTGCGGCGCAGGACCACTGTCAGAGAGAGAGAGAGAGGGTCAGAGATCCAGGGTCCGTCAGTGCGCAGGGGAGCACGGACTTTTCAACAATAGCGGTCATTGAAGTAAAGGAGGCGAGCAAAACTTTAACAAGCCGGAGAGAGAAGTGGGAGGTACCGCGCGCGCCGAAGCAGGAGCGCGCAGTCGGGCGCGTCCACGAGAGGCCACCTAGAATGCACTTGCAAGAGACACCTGAGAAAGGATGATTTAACTCAAGAGGTTCCCAGCTTTGTCAAATTAATATATGAAATTAGTTGGAGTGTGCATATTTAGGAACATATGTAAAATGTAGAAAATGATTCAGGGAACATTTTTTTTAAATTATGGAAAGATTTGATTTCATACAATTCGAATGTATAAATTGCAATACAATTCTTTGTTTAATATAGACATCCATTTTAATTTAAAATCAGAATCAGTCAAATCTGTAACTGCTTACTTTCAAAACGATATATATTCAAAATTTTTTAAAATAAAATACCAGACAATCTTTTATTTGCAAGGCAATAAAAACAGCTTCCCTTATCAAATTCTTAACTTTTTTTTTTTAAATCAATAGAGTGGTCATGGATATCAGTATTTATATTTTACTTATAAACAGAATTTTACACCTTGTTAGTCAGCCAATCACACGGACAAGTGTTTAGGCATGTAGGCATGGTCAAGAAGATGATTTGCCAAAGTTCAAACGAAGCATCAGAATCAGAAGGAAAGATGATTTAAGTGACTATGAACATGGCATGGTTATTGGTGTCAGACAGGCTGGCCTTATAAGGAATTGTCCAAAAAAAAAAAAAAAATTTTTTACACAATCAGTTTTTTTGAAAAACAAATATATACAACAGACATATCATCAATCGGATAGGTCTAAAATGAATTCCAAACCTGTTGGTCACTTTCACAAAAGTTAACCTTTCTGGATGCCTCCCCCCCTTCCACTCAAGTGTGTTCATGAATGTACTTCTTAAATCAAAACATACCAATGTAACCACAGTCATACGCCCACCAGAAAAGTCCTGGTATGTGTTGGTGTTTACAGTGAAACATGGCTGCTCCAGTGAATAGTCAGACCATTTTATCTGAAAGTCTGATCATATATCCCAACCCCCCAACCCCCCAAAATCAGCTCCTTCCCCCGCAAAAGTTGAAGTTGAAAAAGTGAAGTGGCATCTAGATTGCCTCATGGGCGCCTCCTATTGACAGAAGCCCCTAGGGTATACCCAGAACAAGCCGACTTGTTGATGTATCTCTTGTTCTCTCCCAGGAGAACCTGAAAAAAAAAAGTTGTTGGGCAGAAGAACATCTGGACATACGTGTATGCCCCCCCATTTGGCATGTTCACACGCAGGCATAGTGTGTTCCAACCCTTGTAAAGGTAGTGGAGTGGATGAAGTGTAAGGACTGACATTGGTGGGCAAATTGTGTAGCTGTGCTGACCACAACAAAACTTGTTTGTAGTCTATTGTACATATCGTAATCTGGTCCCCCAGTATTCCTAGGTGATACTGACTTTTCCTGACATGTTTCCACTTTGCTGCAGACAAGAATATGATGATGCCTGCAGAGCTTGGAGAGCTGATGTCAACAGTCCTGTCATGCAACATGGTTCTGAGTGTTGCGTGACAGCACTGTCTCTGGTTTCAAAAACCAGAAACATATACAGTATAACCAGCAACATGTATACCAGACAATATATCAGGCAGCTTGTCTCTTCCTTGGCTGTATTCATAAAAAATGAAGGCAGTGGATAGCTTTTGTTCCCAGTGATATCAAAACAGATGGGGACAAGACAAGAGGAGACCATTTTACAGGATCACTGCCATAAAACAAGCTTAAAGTGAGCATAGACGATGGAGTGATGGGAACCCGAGGGTAACGGGTCGCTTCTGAAGTGATCACTTCATATCAGACAGAGAATCCAGAATCAAAAAAACATATGTGCGTGGGTTCTCACTGGGTTCTCCAGTTTCCTCCCACAGTCCAAAACATGTAGATTTGGGGACTAGGTTAATTGGACACTTGGTTTGAATGTGAGAGTGAATGGTTGTCTGTCTCTATGTGGCCCTGTGATGGACTGGCAACCTATGTCAGCTGGAGTTAGTCACCAGTGCCCCCCGTGACCCTCAATGGAGGATAAAGCGGTAGAAAATGAGTGCAAGTGAGTTTTACATGCTTTTATTGCAATGTCTAAGCATTATGTGGAGTAGGATGAGAGAAGGTTTGTCATAGAGTTGTAGATGTTGGGTTACAGCAGGTCTGGAATAATTTACACTCTAGCTGTTTTCAAATTTGTGAAAAGCACCTGGGGCATTGTAACTGTCAAATATACTCTGTCTGATTTTGTGATATATTGCTCAATCTCCACAGACACTGGCACTATTCATATCTGCAGAAGTTTGTCTTGCCACCATGGAGGTGTAAACAAACTGGGTCTATAGTCCATGGAAATGATTTGACAACAACAATAGCATTTTAAATAAAACACAGCATGTTGAATCTCCAGCATAAACCTGTTGCATCTGCTTATATATGATGATGTACTGCATTCTTCAAGGGGTGTCTCATTTGTCAGGGTAGAGGGTCAAGGGTAAACATGAGAAATTTAATTGGATGTGAGTTTAACTGGGCAAAGTTTTTGGTTAAGTGGATAGCTACCACGCCAGAAACTAAAGTTCAGTACAGTGGTTGTTATCTGTGGGAAACAGAGCCACTTGGGTTAACAAACACCCCGACTAATCAACCAGAGTATGTTTATTGCTGTCAGACAGACTGGTCTGAGTATTTCAGAAACTGCTGATGTCCTGGGAGTTTCACAAAAACTCACCACTGATGTTTCCCCCTCCCTTCCCATTTTCTGGCCATGTGCAGTGGTTTGGAGCCAGCGGACACTAGCTGTGGAGTTATATCCGAGGCAGTCAGCATCCATTTTGCATGCTTCACACCATTCAAAAAAAGCCAGTCCGATGTTTACCTGTGTGGTGGCTCTGCCATGATGACCGTCTAAAATAATGCCATCACTGCCATGATCTTTTGTGCGTTGTGCCATGAAGATATTTGTGTTCCTCATGAGACCCGAGACTTCATGAGACCTCCTGATGCTGAGGACTCCGGGTCGACAGCCCTGATCTTGCAAGACTGGTTTTCTGCTAACAGACAGTAGGGGGGAGCGGAGCCAGCCTCCAGTCTCCCTGCAACAAGTCATTTGACTCCAAAGCTGTCAAATTCAGGTTAAAAATCTTGCATAGTTCTGCTTTAAATCAATTTATTGAGGCTAAATAAACACCACTGATTGTGGAGCTGGAGGAGTAACATACTGTCCAACTGCTTTTTGCCTTCACCTGCTTTCTCCATTGAGAACACCAATGCCAACTGTGTCACCAAAGTTCATGCCCCTATTACATTTCTTTTTATTTACGGTCCGACCTCCAAGTTTGCATTTCCATTTTAAGCCTGTGTATTTATACACATGTCTTGGGAAAGTTAGCGTTGCTGCAGCACTAACCAAAGACTCCCACTTGTCACCTCAGCTGTAAATGAGCTGCAGACGGAAACACTAAATTCAATTCAAAGGCTGTGCTGCATGGACAAAAACTCACAGCAGCCTGATGCTCTGACAGCATTGCTGTCACTCACATAAACACAAACAGACACATATGTATTAATAATCCAATAGAGGAAAAACAAGACACCTGTCTACATATAAAGAATTAAAATACAGGGTCTACATGAGCAGTCAAATAAAAATGCCCACACAGACTCACACATGCACATAAACACACTGACTTCTCAGAGTCTAAAATGAGGTGGTCACTCAGACAAGCCAGGGCTTGCGTTATTGCTGTCCAGATGAAATCCTTTTCGCTTCTACATGACTCACACACAATAAAATCACAAAGGAATGGGCTGATAGTCAGCCAAAGGTGATGTGTCTAAGTTGCCTTAGATCAGTTTTAATCAGTTTTAGATGTTAAACTCTGTATAAACCCGGAAGTAGCAACAGAAAGGTGCAGTCAGAGTCACAGGAGTTTTAAAATCATCACTACAGTATTGCTGTATATTATAGTATTTAGTACACTTAAACATGTTGGAATCTGAATTGTCAAAAGTGTGAAAGTCAATAGAGATCAGCTCAAAAGCTGATCTCTATTCTCATATATCGAGCTATGTCGAATTATTATATTTAGAGTTATTTCACAATTTTTTGTTTACTACATAATTCCATATGTGTTCATTCATAGTTTTGATGCCTTCAGTGAGAATCCACAATGTAAATAATCATGAAAATAAAGAAAAAAAAACATTAAATAGTGTGTCCAAACTTTTGACTGGTAGGGTGTGTGTGTGTGTGTGTATATATATATATAGACCCAGCAGAAAAGTCCATCCATTCCTGGTGTGTGTTGTGTTTCTAGTGAAACATAGGTGCTCAAATAAATAGCCATACCATTATGAACAAATTTGTTTAAATATTCCAAACCCCACAGCTCGGTTTGGTACAGTACGGTACAGTGTAGTATGGTAAAGCCCTGGGACAGAACTTTTACTTGGTAGGCGGGCTGCAGGCTGTGCCTGATGGCTGCTTCATCGAGATAAGGTGGAGTGACGATGTACCTGTGCGACGACAAAGAACAACAACGTTGACAAAATGACAGTCGACAACAATGGAGCACATTCGGCAGCTCGTTTTTTTTCCTTCTTAGACTGTCTCAACAAGACATCAAGCTTGTATGAGAATAAACTGCAGGCTTTGAAGAAACGTGGGTCGCAAGCCAGTTACGTTTTTCTGTCCCCTGATCAGCTGACTTTCATGGATGACGCGGGTCTAGCTCCTCCCAGATCATATTGTACCATTTTACTCTGGCAACCTAAGGGAAGGGAATTTGAGAAAAATTGAACTGTTGGAGCCAGTTGTTTTTGTACTATTACAATTGGAAACGCAAAAAATTTGTGTTGTACCCTACGCTACCAAACCGTTCCACTCAGTGGAAACACAGCATAATTGGAATGCCTCCTGAGTGACTCCTATTGGTAGGAGCACTGGACGTCTACCCAGAACAAGCTAGATTGTTGATGCATCTCTGGTTTTCTCCCAGAAGCTGGAAAAGGTTGATGTGGAGAAGAACATTTGCACAACTTTCCTAAGTATGGTTAGGAGTGTTTTGATGATTCAGATTTTGCCGCTGTGATCCAAACCTTAATAACAGGCAAAACATCTATAAAGGGTTTTTACAGTGGAGTACATGCAGAACAAAACTATGGCCCAATCCCATTTTACAAACAAAATGCTATTTGAAAAGATTATGTTTTTTTATTTAATACACACTAAGTCTGTGACCTTTTTCTGTGCATGAAAATAGAAACCTAATCTTACAGCAGCGACCAGTGAAATCTGCAGTAAAGATCTGCATTAAACAGCTCTATGTTCTGAAAGGTCACTGATCTTGAGTGTTTGGTCGAGCTTATTAAGGTTTTATTTATATTTATTAATATATTGTTACGACCCCAGGGCCGTGTGTTCCTTTTTCCTTGTATGTATGAGTCTGCATGTGAGTGTGTGATGGGTTGCAGGTGTGCATGTTTGATTGAATGACGTGTGTGAGTGTCAAGGCGGATCCTGAGAGCTGATTGGTCCTGCACAGGAGGATCCAATATAAGAGGCCTGAGCATCCCAGCTGCAGTGGACTTAAAATGGTTCCTTTAGTGTGTTACTGCTGGTTTTGTTTGGAGTTGGGAAGAGGGAGTCTCCACACTCCAGTTGCAATCAGGTTTTCCCCTAGGCCTGGTCGTAACAATATATAATTTAAAATGCTGTACAGATAAAGCTCATTTAATTACCCCCCTGCTCCATTCCTATTCTTATAGATTTATAAATTTTATTCTAATCTCTTTAACTTATTGTCAGTCAGTTGTTCCTTTATTGTCCTTGTCATAGCTTCTTTTTCTGTTTCTGAGCCAAATTCCTTCTATGTGCACTCATACGAGTCCACTGATTTACGCTACGGTGCACTCCCATCTGCATGTAAAAAAGTAATCATCCACACATGGACTTGGAATAACCCTAACCCCTAACCCTAACTCCAGCAACAGACGGGGACCAAAAATTAACATCAATGACAGCAGCTTTAAAAAGATTCTGTGTCAAAACACAGCCAATAGCACCTTAAATTATTAGTAGAAAACAATATTGCACTGAACAGCAGTGTGTTCACAGACAGTAGGTTAGTTCAGTGCAGTGCTGATTTGGCTATGTGGATTTTTTTTTTTTTTCAAACGGAATATGACCTCAGTGGTGAATTGCGAGGCAAAGTGAACATTTACATGCCAACACTGCCTCAAAATAATCAGGTATGTTTGAACGCCTTAGTTTTCAGTCATTTTGCCTCTATTCTCCATCTAATACATGTAGCCTTATCAGTGAGCTCAGCTCCTTGCACAAGGCCAGCTGGACACTGTGTGTGTGTGTGTGTGCGTGCTGCATGCGTGTGTGCACGTGCGAGCTTGAGAAAGAGGAAGAGATTTTGACAGCAGTGCGAGAAAACAAACACAACGACCCTGATCCCTTACACTGGTATTTGATCTGCTGCTTTAAAGTGCAACACTGAAGTGCGATTTTCTCATGGGAAAAAAATCAATACATGAAACTGATGAGCTTAAAAGTCCTGTGGGTTGATTAAAAGATGATCAAAGTGTTGTATCTACGTATCTATATGTCTGAACCAGGCCTATGAACTGTGTATTTCTTTTGTAATTTATTGTATATGTTTATACAGTGGTATAAACATATTTGTACACACACAAAAATATTCACACGCAATATGTCATTTAATTTACCACCAAATTAAAAACTGAGAATTAAAGCAAAAATATCATTTTATTATTTTATCAATTAAAATGTCTTTAATGAAGACATATTCTGCATGAAAACATTGTAAACTTGGCCGATTTCAAAGATAAGAACAATGAAGATTCAATATGTAACTTTTTTTTTTTATATTAAAAATATCTATAAATGAGACTAATGTTAGATTTTGTTGGTTAGTGTACTTGAATTAGCAAAAACATTCCCACCACTCTTTAAATCCATAAAAATACATATTTTTATTCAGCACAATGGACATTTTTTTTACTTGGGTGCTTTTTAATGACATCATTGCTTTTAACATCTGTGCTATACTGGGAGGAAAAACATCAGAGTGATGAAATAAATATTCAGTCGCCATTTAGCCAGTGTGTTCTTAACTCTCGCAACTTCCCACAATTCAATGCAGCTTCCTGACATCATTAAACTAAGTCTTTTATTATTATTTGAATGAATGCACCCTTAGTGGCAGAATTTACATACTGTGTGTTTAAAGATATAATATGTTGCATCTCTGCGTTCAAGTTCAAGTATGTATACACTTTAAGACAAATGTCTATTGAAAGTGAGTGACCACTTCATTCATCACTATCAATGGCATCAGCAATGACCACAAAGAAGTAACTTTTAAATGCTGCAAATGCTCCTCTGTACTGCTTTTAAAACGTTGCCTTATCTTTCTGCTCACCTGTCCCACATCAGCCTCATTAGTCCTCCCTGTTCTACTGTCTTCTCCTCATCCAATCAGCCTCCCATATTGTTTTCCTTGTCTAATTACTCATTCTCCTCACCTGGAGTTCCTGCTCTCCACCTGTGTCTCATCCCTCATTTGTTTCTTTGCTTGAGGCACGGCGCAAACCTTCTGATTGCAAGGAAGCGACAGAAATGGAGGAGAGCACTGTGCTGCCTTTCATGCTGCCATCACTGCTGAAATCAAGCTAGATACAATCTGGCTATGCTTAAAAATCTGATTCGGGCTGCAGTCTAAACAAGCCCTTTGTTTAGTTTACTGTTAAGTTTTGGTTATTTTAGTGTTTACTCCACATGTCCACCAGTTCATTATTTTTTTTTTTAAATCTTTGTATCGGGGGCTCTAGTTTTTGATGCTGAGTTTTTATTTAGTAAATTTCCTTCCTAGTAAAGCTCCAAAGCTTGATGGAGGCTGACATCTCTGTCCCTAATAAAATCCCAGGACTCTTCATTGTGGAGCTGTGCATCCACTGGCCCTGCAAATATTTCACAGTAAAGGCCTTGTTGAAAATGATTAGTGGAAAGAGGAAACGGAAACAGTTGACTCTGTATACTTTAAAATGGATGTAGGACATGTCATGTATGTCACACGTGCCATAGATAACAGATAAAGGCATTGGCCTTCTGTTCAGTGGAGATGAGATCCATAGCTAAAACAGTCAGTGTGGCACCTTTTTGAAACAACTTGTGTGGGGCATATATGCAACTTAAAAAGAAGCTGGAATGCAAAGAAATTTTAGGAAGAAGACAGGATCGGTCATTTTATCACGCTGCTCCCCAACTTTAACAAAGTCTTCTGTAATTGTATTGAATGAGAGATAGAGTAAGGGGCCCACGGTTGGTGTAGTGGTTAGCACTCTTGCCTTTGCAGCAAGAGGTTCACAACCCGGTTGGAACAAGGGGCCTTCTTGCAAGGAGTTTGCATGTTCTCCCCGTGCGTGGGTTCTCACCGGGTACTCCGGCTCCCTCCCACAGTCCAAAAACATGCAGATTTGGGGACTAGGTTAATTGGACACTCTAAATTGCCCGTAGGTATGAATGTGAGAGTGAATGGTTGTCTGTCTCTATGTGGCCCTGTGATGGACTGGCAACCTGTCCAGGGTGTACCCCGCCTCTCGCCCTATGTTAGCCCCCCGCGACCCTTAGTGGATAAAGCGGTAGAAAATGAGTGAGTGAGAGAGTGAGAGACAGAGTAGATAAATAAAAAAATGAGTAATTTACATAGTGAGAGTTTTGGTTGCGAGTCACTGTGGAGGTTTTGGGAGGTAGACAGAGAAAAGCCATATCAAAAGGGCCTCAGTGGAACCGTAATTCAAACCTGTGAGCATCTTGCTGTGAGGCAACAGTGCCAGCCACTGTTCTGCCATATGGCTTGTTGCAAATGACAAAAACAAAATCACAATTTGGGTTGTGTTGCACTATTTAACTTTATATAGACTGAAGAACTTTTCAATGTGAGAATAAACACAATACAGCGGTGTGTAAAAGTGTGGCTCCTGCAGCAGCAGAGAAAGAGGAGGGCTGCACTCATAAGGAGTGGGAGCGTTTGGAGTGTTTATGTGATTCACACAGTCGGGGCTGGGGAAGGCTTGACCCTTCACAGACCTCCCGAACACAGCGGAAATGACTTCTGTCTATGCGAGAACCTCGCTTTTCTCCCAAACGTGCAGTCTCCTCGGATTTGTAGCTTTACAGAAATGTAAATAAGACTGGAAAACATTGATGTGATGAGATGCAGGGAGTGTAATTGTGTGTGGGCCATGCGCACACTTGATTTTTGCACACCAGGCTGAAGTGCTTACATGTGTGCAAGTCCGTCTGCTTGCACATCTATGACACATGCAGCTGCCGTGTCATGTGTGTTTTACATGATAGAAGAAGTTGTTTATTCAATGGTGGCTGGCACACAGACTTTATTTTCATGGAGAAATGACTGAGCTGCAGAGGAAAACATGAAGTAGCACAAAGGAATTCAGGCCTGGAGTTATTCTCCCTGGGGGGGGGCAGTCAGACTTTGTGTTTAGTCCACAGCCAGGAACCAGAGAGAAAACGAGAACAACATCCATCTCTCTCTCTCTCTTCCCATCTCTCAGTCTCTGTGTCTGCCTCCCCAACCTTTACTTAAATTCCAGACAATGGGTCTAAATGATCGTGACAATTTTCTTTTTCTTTTTTTCTTTCACTATATCACTGCGTCGTCTCTCCCCCACATGTACTGCTCCCTCTCCCAGATTCTGGTATATTAATAGAACTTTTCTCCACTGGTGATGAAGTTGCCACCTGTACACACAGAGAGAGAGAGAGAGAGAGGTTGCAGAGGGCACAGACAGTGTTCTGTTTCCATGTCTAAGTGATATTTGTGCTCATTGCAAAGCACTCCGGACATTCAATTGTTATAGCATCCTTAAACCAAAGTAAAACTTAAAACATATGCCTCTACATTAAAAACAAGAAACATTTTTATTATTATTATTATTATTATTTGTGAATTGATCTCTACCACTTCAAATCTGCAGAGTTCTATGACAAAATGCAAGAGGGGGGAAAAAATGATTTTCTACAAAAATATGTATAAAACGTAGTTATCTGTGCCTTTTAGTAACTGAAAATTAATCAGGTGTCATGTAATAATTCAGATAAAGGGAAGTTGAGACCTGTAGAAATTAGGGATCAGGCATATTTTCACAATTTCTTAAAGGACACAAAAGTTTTTAACAAGGACACAATAATGCAAATGTACAGCATTCAAGACAAACACAGAAGACACACTCTCACTGACGTGGACGTGTGGATTCCCAGCTCGACAGGAAAGACTTATTCTGTCACCCAGCTGCTGGAGTTATGTCTTATCTTTGTTAGAGAGAGAGAGAGAGGAGTGATGGTCTGAGAGAAAGAGGGGAGGAGGAGTAAAAGGAAAAAGACATGAAGCAGAGCACGTGAGGACAGGACAGAGAAGAGAGGATAGAAAAAAGAGCAAGGGGAGAGAGAGAGAGAGAGAGAGAGAGAGAGATAAGACAGAAAGTGAAGAGGAAGGTAGGTGAAAAGGTAAAGAAAAGTAGGAGACAGTAATCAGGGACAGCAAGTGGGAGACGTTGCAGAAGGGAAACAGCAGGGGAGTGGGAGAGGGAGAAGGGAGGGAGGGAGGAGGTTGACACAGTCATGGGAACCCTTATTTGGTCCCTGCTCCAGAGCCTGCAGTTGTTAGCCTCGTCAGTGTTGTTGTTTTGTTTTCACATGGCCTTCACCCTCGCTGCGCCGGCCACAAACAGATGTTAATGACGTTTCTCACAGCAGTTGCTGCTGCTGTGAGAACCGTCGTCAGTGCCGTTAATGAGCTGTGGTCAGACGCTGAGAAAAGATGGACGCTGTTGCCAGGGCAACAACACTGCAGTGACCGAAAGGTTCAAGAAGAAAAAATATTCTGCAAATGATGGAGGGAGCGTGTTTTGTTTTCCTATTAAATAACGGATGGATGTGCAAATCATTTGAACTTGACTTTACCCTTTCAACTCCCCAAGATCAGATTTCAAAATAAAATTGGGGCACAAGAGGTTGCATTTGCATTAAAGTAAGGCAACACAGCAGAAACCTACAGTATGTTATACTGTCTCACACATTTGCTATTATAATTTCAAACAAGTGGGCCACACGGATGGTGTAGTGGTCAGAACTCTTGCATTTGCAGCAAGAAGTCCTGGGTTCGCAACCTGGTCGGAACAAGGGTCTTTCTGCATGGAGTTTGCATGTTCTCCCCTTGTGTCTGTGGGTTTTCTGAAGGTTTTCCTGTTTCCTCCCACACTCCAAAAACATACAGATTTGGGGATTAGGCCAATTGGACACTCTTGCCAGTAGGTGTGAATGTGAGAGTGGATGGTTGTTTGTCTCTATGTGGCCCTGTGATGCACTGGTGACCTGTCCATACAAACACAAACATACTCTCCCACATACAATATTCTACACTCATATAAACAATCACACTCCTTCTCACATTGCACTATAAGAAAAATACATGCTGTGAACTACAACCATGTTCCAAGTCCACGTTTATCTCCCCTCCAAGCATGTCAGGGGAACCACAGTGGCCTCCAACGAGTGCTTCGACTTGTCCCACAGTTTCTAAGGCTCTTATAAACACAAATGTCATTGATTATGCTCAGATTTCATTTGCATAGTAATAGTATCACTTTAAAACAAAAGTGGAAGCACAAAAAAACATGGAAGCACAACAAAATTTGATTACACGCTGATATAAAACATAGTTATAGAAAATATATCCATTTATTCCCAGTATACCCTCTTAAATATTCCACAATGGACCTTTTTATAGCAATAATTTAAAATTTACATAAATTTTCTTAATTTTAACTTTTTTTAAGTATTTATTTGCATACCGGCACTTCCCACAAGATGCCGGTACTCTATAATCACATGGGGCCAATGAGCATGTAATGTGGTCAGAAGTTGACCGGTCAAGAGAAAGAAACAGTACAATTATATCGTAGTAAAAATAATCATGATGATATTTTATAGAATTTCAAAATAAAAGCATAATAAAACAGAATACAAAATTAGGTCAAAAAAGTGGAAATCTAAAAAACACCAGTCAAGCTTTTATACATACATATACATATAACTTAATGTTTAATATAATACATTTAATGGTGTGATAATTATAACTGAATATCTTAGAATCATAATAAAAGCATTGCTTAGAAACCATATTTAGAATAATATTCTATCATCTTGTTGGCAGCTGTGCCTCAGCCACACACACTGTGGGCCATCTTTTTATTATAAGATGATATTAAGTGGCAGGCTCCATATAATCGATGGGGGGGGGGGGGGGGGGGGGGGGGGGACGGTTGACACCCGTGGTTTAGATTATCTGTCCAATTTATCATCATGGCCCAGAATAATAATTTCTCAGGGTGCACACAATGAGGCATTCATTTGTTCTTGTGAGAGTCTAGTCTGGTTTTCACAAATGTTAAGTTATATTCACTGAGTGAACAGCAAAATATGAGGACAGCAAATAAAATGGATTCTGTGCTTGAAGTTTGTACAAGTCGGCACACTGTGAAACAATGTCTAGTTGTTGTCTCTTTTTTATTTATCTTAATATGGATTAAATATCTGAATAAGTTCTGTTGTCCTTTTATTTGTGTTTAAAGATGGTTCATTAATACTGATATATATAAAAGCCTCATATGGATAAGTACTGGGACTTATTTTTCCCACAGACAATGCAAAACACTGTTTCTATGTTAAAATTATGGGCTGGTAGTGCCGGTGCTGCAACAGCAAATGTTTATTCTTTATATATCCTGCAATGCATGATCATAATAACCTAGATAATAAAACAAGCTCACAAATAAAGTGTCTGTGTGCTGTTTTAAGTACATCAGAGAAGAAATTTGAACAGAGACACCATGTACGGTGTTTTGTTTGTTTGAATGTGTTTATACAGCACACGTCGACCTGTGACATATTTGTGTGTGTGTTTCTGTTTGTGTCTCTGTGCTCGTGTCGAGGCAGTGCACCACAGCGTGGCCGGGGGCCGCCGGTCGTTCTCACAGCCCACAGTGACTCTCCGACAGGGATCGTGAGAACCTGAGTGGCAGGGGTCCTTGTGGTTTAGAGGAATTTGACTAAATGTAAAGACAAGAGAACAAGCAGTTGTTGTACACATCAACAACATGGCGTGGTAGGAGGGAAATGATTTTTTTGCTATACTCTACTATACTCAGACAATTATTTTGGGATCAAAGAAAAAAATCTGTTAGAAAAATGATTATACTAGACTAGTGAACCTGAGAAAAGATTCTTATATAGATACATTTAGTGTGCAGCTGAATTTGTTAGCTGATGATTTCAATTTTCTTGTTTCAAGAAAAAGAATCTGCCAATTCTTGCCACTTTCAATCTGTAAAGCGTAAAAGTGGCCAAAAACCTGATCAAGCTTGATCAAGCTGAGGTTTTTACACAAGTTTTTACACAAGTTTTTTACTCTAGTGCAAAATTTTCAATTTTCTTTCTTTTTTTAAAAAATTATTTCTCGATAATAAGTTTTTGCAGTGTATTATTACAATTTTTCTGATTACCTTTTTTTTGGGGGGGGGGGGTTAATAATCAGGCAACATTGCAAAACCTTTGCTATATATTTACAACTTCATAAATGCAATTATTTACTGATTGTATCCCTTTTATATACAGTCTGTAATGGAAACACACATAAATGCATATTTTCTTCAAATGTGTGTTACACTGAATGCTCTAGTTTCTCTCAGATGCAGTGTATGTGGTGCAAATCACTCTCTCAGTTTGAACTGAAAGCAGCAGGATGTCTCTCTGTCTCTCTCTCTCTCTCTTCCCACACCTGTCTTCTTTCTCTCATCCCTGTGCTCTCGTGCCCCGCTTCACCTTTCATCTCAGCCCGCAGCAGTTTTCCTCATGTCACAGTGTGACTCTGTGATTATTTATGAGCTGGTGAATGGGGAGTGATAGTATGAGACCCAGAGCTTGGCCTCTACCCTCTCACTGTCTGCTTCCCTTAAATCACCATTGGGTCTGGCTTACTTTCACAATAATGGTTTGTGTGTGACGGACAGCACCAGATAAAGTAAGAGAGAAAGAGAACGAAAAGTGCTTCACTGTTTATTCAGCGTTGGACATTTTTTCTTGTCTCCACGTTTAAAGGATCAACATCAATGCATCCACCATAGTATTTCCTGTAGGATGGATTTGTAGCAGCAAAAAGGACTTCTTTTTTTTCTTTTTCTTCAGTTGATCCCTACTGTTGGTGTGTCCCCTGCCAGTTCCACTACTGTAGAAACAGAGTCCACAAAACAGAAGTTCAGAAACTGGCCTCACCCATGACTGTACTGAGTCCCAAATACTGGGTGGGGGCCCTTTTTTCTTTTAGGTCCCTAAACGAATTTGCAGAATTTTCTCAATCTTTTAATCAATATTAATGTGTACATGTTTTAAATAATGTGCATAGAATGATTTGCTTACCGATTCAAATATGTGTTGCAGATATGGCAGTTAATAAGTTGCTATATTAAGCACAAATTCCTTCGCATAATATAGCGGTTTTGCCATGTTTAAAAGTGGGTCCACATATAGAAGGTTCAGGAAACACTGATATACTGTATATTAAAATGGATGTCATTTGTTTGTAAAACAAAACTTCTTAAGCCTTCAAGATTTTTCAAGATGTCACCTGCAACTAGGCCATATCAGCTGTCTCACACTGGTGTCCACTTACATGTGTCATACTTTATCATCTGTTCTTTCCTGAATGGGAACATAATTGACAAAGTTGACATCATCAACCATTAACTCTGGGAAAATGTATCAAGTGAATATTAGGGTCATTTCCCCATAGACTTCCATTTAAATGCCATTCTTTTTGCAACCAGTGGAGTCGCCCCCTGGTGACCATGTCTATTTTTTAAATATGGTCTATAACCCTGACTTGCATCAACATAGTGAAAATCCCAACCTTTGCATTGTGTTTTTAATGTACTCAGAAACTCATTCAGTGAGCAATTCCTGACACCTCAGTGCCCCACTGAATTACTCTTTCTCCAGAAATGGTCACCATTTTTTAATCAACGTTTTTAGATTCACAGCTGACAATTATGTTTTCAATTACTGTGGTTCATGTACCGGCAGTGGTACGTGAGCTTTCTCTGGTGGTACTACTATATACCAGGGTATGTGATTGGAGTGGAGCTGAGGAATTTTGACCAGAGTACATAGGAAATGAAACAAATAACAAAATAAATAAAATAAAGAAGAATGATAGAGTCACCTTATTTCTCGCTCCATCTTAATCTAATTTCACTATACCAGGGTCTGAAGTAC
Source organism: Brachirus orientalis (assembly GCA_016785285.1). Classification (NCBI taxonomy): domain Eukaryota; kingdom Metazoa; phylum Chordata; class Actinopteri; order Pleuronectiformes; family Soleidae; genus Brachirus; species Brachirus orientalis. The sequence goes on from JAFBJR010000446.1 coordinate 145,516, forward strand.
AATATATGTGAGGAAGATGAGGATGATGAGAGAACAAATTATCTAATTGGTAATAAATCTGCCTCCTGTGACAAGTCCTATAGCTTAGATAGATAGATTGTTGTTACCTTGCTACAGTTCCATCTCTGTTTACATTATAATAGTATTTTTTTTACATTTGTACTTGTTTGTGAATTAACAAGGTACATTATTTCGCTTTGATTTTAGTTTTTTTTTCTTTAATTGTTGTTTCACTTTTATATCTTTTTATAACTCAATTTTTAAAAAATGAATCAAAAAGTTTACACCATATTCAGTATACCTGTTAGTACTGTGCCATTTTGAATACTAAGTGAAAATCTACACAAGACCATGCTTCTGAGAGACCAGTATAAACATAAGAACATGCCAGGCTGACACGATGATGCAAGTTTTGATGAATTCCCTCAGAAACATCATGTAATTGACTGCTTTATTGTCTTTGGTGAAGGGTCCCATGAAGGCTTGGGCTGGCCCTGATACATATACACTACCAGTCAAAAGTTTGGACACATCTTCTCATTTAATGTTTTTTCTTCATTTCATTGTAGATTCTCACTGAAGGTGATCCACATCAAAACTATGAATGAACACATATAAACAAAAAGTGTGAAATAACTCTTAAATATGTTTTATATTTTAGATTCCTCAAAGTAGCCCCCCTTTGCTTTGTTGACAGCACCTTGTGTCCAAACTTTTGACTGGTAGTGTATATATTCCTCTTTCTTACATATAGATTTTAGAAGCATTTGGAACACTTACAAAAATCTGCCAATCTAATATCACATTGTAATTTCCAGAAAGAAGAAAATATTCCATGTATGTATAATGCATGTAAAATTATATTAAATTATATCACCTTGCCTTAACAAAATCAGGAGACAGTGAAAGATAAATATTCATCAAAGTCACACACACAAACAAAAACAAAATCCATGTCGGGATTTCCGTTTTTTCATTGAATTCCCGTTCACCCCCCCAACTTCCGGTTTCCTCGGTATTCCACAAACACTCATCAGGTCAAGGGAGTGACTCACAGCTGAATTTAATTTATGAAAATAAGTCCCAAAGGCTTGGCGAAGAAGGGTAAAAAGAAAAGCACAAAGTGTCTCCAGTCTGTGGCTGCGTCTCCGCGGTGAGTGATTTTTTACCTGCTGACATTTGAGTGTTCACACTCCGCTCTGAGAGAAGAGACTCTCTCCTGAGCAGGAACAGAGGAGTCATGATGCCTTCAGGGCATCGAGTCAAAAATCCGACAAAATCATTCCAAACTTCCCGTCTTTTTTCCCCCCTTTTTCTTTTATTTTTTTTTACTACGTTACATTTTATTCCCACCACCTTTTAGTTTGCTTGTAACTAAATTGCAATTTATCGTGTTATAAACATTTATTTTTCCACCGCACAGTTTATAATTTTATTGGTATCTAATCAGTTGTATTTATTTATCATTATTGTTTTCCCATGTGTATTATTGGATAGTTTACACTATCCATTAATACACATTTATCCACACGGTCACACGAGGAGCTGGAGCTAATAGTAGCTCACATTGGGGAAAAGCAAGGGTACAGGTTTGGACCGCTTTCTAGTCTATCAGAGTCAACCTACTACATAATTTGAGCATCATTAAAAACTCGACAAAATCAATGTGTAAATTGAATTGAATTCTGCCACAATTTGATGAAAACTTCAATACTGAGGGCAAAAAAACGGATATTGTTTCCAGAACATAATTTTGTATTGAGTAAATCTGTCATTTCTCAGTTCAGGTCAGAGCTACAGTGTATTGTCTCTACGAGGGAAATGTAATGCGAAAAAAGAAACATAATAGACTAGGACATGTAGATACACAATCACATTTCAAGTTTATAATAAAGGTCAGTTAAATGCAATAAAACTAGCAAAGCAATAAAAACAAGAATTGTGCAACTTGATAGCATTGATTCCAATAGAACAATGGAATAATGGAATAAATGAATCTAGAAGCTGATGATCACAGCTGGACAAGGTGGACACAGCCTTCTGCAGAACCTCTCTGTCATGGGTTGTGGTTATACTGTGGGCTACCTTCACAATTATTGATAATAATCATAGGTATTTCACTAGTAGTGAGCGTTCGTAAAAATAATTTTAAATCTGTGAAACATTTTTCTTTTGTTTTCTCTAAACCATTCCTGTGGTTTTAGTGCCATCATGTGATAACTAGTCTCTTTTCTTTAGAGCTTTAATGGGGAAAGGGAGAAGATGTTTAAAACACGTTTTACTCTGCATCCTGGGAGTGGTGGGAGTCCTCTTCATCTGCCTCAGCTTTGATGGGAGATTAAATATCAGCTCGTCATCATCATATGTGGCCTATCCAGGAAGCTACAAATTCATCATGGACGACACACCAGTGTGTAAGACCAGACATCCCTTCCTGATTGTGATGGTTCCAGTTGCACCCGGCGAGGTGAAAGTTCGGGAAGCCATTCGAGAGACATGGGGCAATGAGAAAATGGTTCTGGGTCAGGTGGTGGACACCCTCTTTATAGTGGGTCGGCCTGGAGGAGCTGATGCTGAGCAGCTGCACGAGAAGCTCCAGCAGGAGAACCAGCAGCACCATGATCTGATTCAGAGCAGTTTCCAGGACAGTTACTACAATCTGACCATCAAGACCATGGTCATGCTGGAGTGGCTGGTTGTAAACTGTAAAAGTACTACTTATGTCATAAAGATTGACTCTGATACATTACTCCATGTCCCAAATTTGGTTAAACTTCTGCTGGAACCCAGCACGGCCAAGCAAAACTACATGTCAGGTTTGGTTTGGTGGCACAGCCCAGTTATAAGAAACCCATTTGCGAAGTTCTACATGCCAAGACACGTGATTGCTGAGCCAGATTATCCCCCATATCCTCTGGGAATGGCCTACGTCATGTCTATGGACCTTCCCAGGAAAATTCTCAATGTCTCTCCTCAGATTAAACCAGTCTACATTGAAGACGTCTACCTGGGCATGTGCCTGAAATATTTGGGCATTTCCCCGACTGACCCACCTTCACCCGATATGTATTTAGTCGACCCCAAGCATCCACTGAGCAACTGCAGCCTTTCAAAAGTCGTTGTCGTGATGACAACAGGCATACCATTGATGAAGAATTACTGGGAGAGGAGCAAAGATCCGGACCTTAAATGCTGAACTTCATTATATTTACCAAGACTTGAATTTTGGCTTTTCTTTGACTTTTTTTGGTTACAGGTATGTTTAAGTTGTACAGAACATTGTCTTTGTATAAAACTTATCTCAAGAGCTCTCCATGCTTTCCGTGTTTTGTGTCTTCAGAGAGTTATGCATGCATCACTCAGTATATTTTCCCGTCCTTTTTAGTCAAGCTACAGTCGTGGCTGGTAAAGCTGGCCTGAGTAGCCGTGTTTCCATCAAGTGGAACGGTTCGGTATGTTACAGTGTGGCATGTATTATTTGTGTTTCCATTAGGAATAGTACCAAAATAACTAGCCCCTGCTGTTCCATTTCTTGGCTCCCTTGACCCAATCAGCTGCTTGGGAAACAGAAAAACGTCACTTCCTTGCGACCTTCCTTGTTTCTTTTAGACCTTCAGTCTATTCTCATACAAAGCTTGACATCTTTTTGAGACAAAGCATTGCGATATATATATAGCTACTCATTACTGCTAATGTTAATATTCACTCATCCACTCCTTATCAATGGCTTGTCCTTTTTCTGAGGGTCACATGAGGAGTGGGAACCAATCCCAAATGGCAATAGCGCATGTCACACCCTGGATGATCTGATGATAATTTCCATACATGTCACACCTACTGCACGTCTGTCCACCCTGACATCCCTCCTCTGTGGCTCTTCCTGAGATTTCTCCTGTTTTTCCCCCGTTCAAGGATTTTACTCAATGTGAGGGTCTAAGGATAGAGGGTGTCACTTGCTGTACAGAATGTAAATCACTTCAAATTGACTTGACTTGACAAACGGCCACAAAATGAGCAGGAAAACAAATAGCTGCTGGATGTCCTCCGTTGTTTTCTGCCGCGTCGTGTTCGATGTGGTCATTCGCTGTCGCCATGCTGGTACGATGTCATGCTCATTAACGCAGCCATCAGACACCGCCCACGCTCCAACTACCAAGTAAAGGTACAGTCCACAGTCGAAACGCAAGCCTGACCCAGGGCTTTACCATTCCAAACAGCACCGCATTATACCAAAGTGAATCGCACCTTGATGGAAACACAGTAACTGATGCAGGGTGAAAAAACACCACAGGGCAGAACAAATACATAATTGCCTTTTTTAAGTGGTTCATGCACAAATTACCTATACATGCCAATTTATTTTTAAAAATAAGTCGTGGTCTGTTTGCAAGACAATGGCAGTATCCTCCACTTAGCTAGCAGGTGCATGATTTCCTGTGTGCTATGTGCATTTTACTGTGATATTCTTATGCAGTTCTACATCAACTTCAGAATAATGCGACGAAAACACAAAGACCGATTTTACACACCAGTCGACTAATGTAGTTTTATTTGTAGTATTATTCCTAGCAACACTGGCTACAAAAAATCCATGCATAAATTCAACTTGAGTAATATTATGATCCTATAATAATTTCTGCAAAATGGTTAAAGGGTTTTACTGTTTGCAGATAAGAGTGGTTAGGTTAAAAATATATTAGGTATAGCCTAAAGTTGACGTTATAAAGCTTCTCAAGATATTTTAGGATATTTTAAGGACACAGTTTTGAGGTGCAATATAATGGACATTGCTAAAAAGAAAATGTTTTTTCTTTTGGAAATGTATTTTTTTATATAGTAAAAATACATTTTCTGTCGTTTTAAAATCTGAATTGTTATATAATTTGATTACAGACATACCATGTAAAGCTTACAAATAAGGGCATGGTTTTCTCAGGGTGATGGAGAAGAGAGCTGGTCTACAGGGGACAGCAGAGGAGTGAGAGTAAAACAAGTAATACATCATGTATATGTACAGATTGTACTATAGGCTACATGTGCTTGAATCATTAGGTATGACAAAGATTAAAATTTTTAAAGAATTAAATGTTTTTAAGGCTCATAACAAATTGGTTTATCTATTTGATTTGAGATGTGACTTCCTTATAGCATCCGACCATTTAAAGTAAAATATTTGTGACATTTTTTTTCATTTAGCAGTAACTGACAATTATTTTAACTTATTTTTGTGTGTGTCAGTTGTTTTTTCATATTACCCCAGAATGATCCTTGGACCATGTTTGTACAATAGCCCACAATGGACAAACTAATGGACTTAAAACTCACCTATTCAAAATAGTTCACTCTGTGTAGTTTCATTGTTCCATTTTTCTGTTTACTCTGTCGTCCTTCTCTGTTGTTTTATTGTACTGTTTTGTTTCTGTAAAGTGTCCTTGAGTGTTTTAAAAAAGGCTCTTATAAATAAAATGTATTATTATTATTAACTAATTATGTTTTGAGTTTTGATGCTAACTGAAGGCTACATAGGTTCACGTGAGGGATATTCAGTTGCATGTAAATTCACCAATAAATTTTTATAAAGTTTACACATTGTACCTTTTTTGATACATACATAAATAGTCCATCCCTGACATACACACACGCATGTTTGCACAGCTATTCTTCTTGGGACACTGCATTGACTTCCATACAAACCCTTATCCCTAATCTAACCACAATTCAAATCTAAACCCTAAGTCCCAAGTTCCTTAGAACCGAGGTTCTGCCTCACTGGAACCAGGTTTTGGTCCTAGAGCAGTAACAAATACAAGTGTACACACACACACACACATATACTGCATACAATAAATAAAGGAATCCATCGACTCAATCCAGTCTGAGAATATCAAAGGCAGAGAAGAGGAACAATTTCCTCTGCTTTGTGTGTGTGTATGTGTGTGTGCAAATTGTCTAGTCTATGAGGGTTTTTGTTTATACCTTAAACAAACAAGACAGTAAATCGGCCTGTTAAAACAGACACACACACCCTAACAAAGAGTCTGGTGGGTGCAGACAGGAAGTAGAGCAGATCTACATAATATGAAAGAGATGTGAGTAGCCCTGCTCTGACCTGGTGGTTCAGGTAACAACTGTAAATCTCAAACCTAAAACAAAGTTTTATAATTCCAAATGGTTCACAAAAAGACCGCATTGTCATTCATTTGCCTGATGTAACGTGGTAGTTCTTGCACAGCGGGTAGAGCTAATAGTGATTTACACCATATTGCCAGCAACTGAGCTGGATTTTTTTTGAATAATGTCTGAATACAGGGTTTGGGTTTTCAGCATTCATGTGATTTATGCCGACCACAGTCAGCAGGAAAAGGGCGAGTGGGGGCCTTTGACTTGTGGGATCCTCCCAATCTGACAGAGGGAGAACAGATCACAGACAGCTGGAGATGAATGTCACCACATGGGTGAGAAAACTCCAGACACAAAGGTAAGATATTTGTCCTCTTTTTGCTTTGCTTTGTTCAAGTCAAAACTGAAAGGTACAATAATCCTAAAGCTGTAAACATAGTTAACAGTAAAAAGTAGTCATAACACCCTTGATCTCTGCCACCACCAACAGGCCTAGTTCAAAGCCCAGTTATGTTACACAATGATTTGGGTACTGTTTTTGCTGACTTTTTAAATTTTATGTTAACATTTACTTGGTCTCAATTAAAATGTGCGATATATTTTAATAGAAATTGTTATCGACGTGTCTGTCAATTGCTGTAATACAGGGTGTGAGTTCACAGAGATAAACAGAAGTTGGTGCAAACGTCCATGTCCCAGTCATGTTCCGACTTTCCGAGTTGAATATTCAATGGAAATTCCAGCTTCTGACTACAGCTGGAACACATTCAGATACAAATCAATGAAATAAAGTGCACCAATAGATGTTGCGTCTTGTTTCATTGCTGCTTCAAATCATTGTTGTAACATTTCCTTCCCGTACTAAGTAGAGGAATGCTGTACTTTTTTTCCTTAAGTACACACGTTCCTCCTCTCACCTGTTGTATCCTTATTCCACTTTTTTCCAGGACAGCAGAATGGGGACGTTAAATATTAGAGTAAAAAAATATTTCAATACACCATCATTCATTTTTACACAAATACCAACAGTACAGGAGCCAGTTCCAGCTTTGCCAGTGTGATGGTTCATACATTCTTCTGTCTTTATTCTGTCGTGTAGCATTGCATCATGATGACAATTCCCAGGACACACTGAAAATTGGAGCCAATGCAGATTAAATGTGGTGTTTTCCTGCCCTCCTGTGGTAAAATCACAGCAGTGCAGAAACATACATACCTGCACACACACCAGTGCTCTGTTATCTCAAAGTATAAAACAGTTTACCTTTCCACATCAGGGAAAACACAATTTCAATATAAATAATATAAACAAATTTGACCAATGTCCCTGATAATGGATCTAGAACTTCCCGAGTTGAGTAGTCAGTCTGTTATAGCAGTAGTTGGTTTACACACACACACAGACACGTTTGTGCTTCTTTCAAAGTGAGGACCCTCACAGACATAATACATTCCCTGGCCCCTTACCTTAACCGTAACCATCACAACTAGATGCCTAACCCTAACCTAAACCCAATTCTAACCCTAACCCTAAAACCAGGTATTAACCCTGAAAAAGCCCTTTTAAGTGGTGACAATAAGTAAGCACCAGCCAAAATGTCCTCACTTTGTCAAAATGTCCTCATTTCCTTAGCTTTTTTTAAGTACAAGAACACACATGGCAACTTCATTTTACAGTTTAAAATAGAAATCCCCCATTGAAAAACACACAAACAAAAAGTCCAAATCCCATGATTTCACAAATGACAAAACACTTTTAAAATACTCTTGTGAGATAGACAAAATATTCTAAGTGAGCTCAATGGATTTGAAATAGGCTGGAGAAAACTGTATGTGCTCATCCAAAAATAAAGTTATTATCACTGACAAACAGACAGTTTATTTTCCAGCCATTACTGAATCGTAAAAAGATTTTTTTACTAACGAATATAAATTTTGATGTATCTTTGGCAATACTAGCCATGTTTATATTCCCCACCTGGAGCTCTAACAATCTATTTTTACATAGCGATGATCCTCAACACCCTCTTTGTAGTCAAAATAGTTTGGTCAAAGTTCAGGTGGTCAATTATTTATTTTTATTTTTTTTTATAAAAACATTTGTCCGATGTTTTTTTCTGCATAAGACTTAACCCTATCATCAAAAACCTAAATTCAATTCTTGGTTAATATGTTCAGCATTTAAGATCAGGATCTTTGCTCCTCTCCCAGTAATTCTTCATCAATGGTATGCCTGTTGTCATCACGACAACGACTTTTGAAAGGCTGCAGTTGCTCAGCGGATGCTTGGGGTCGACTAAATACATATTGGGTGCAGGTGGGTCAGTCGGGGAAATGCCTAGCATTTTCATACACATACCCAGGTAGGCGTCCTCAATGTAGATTGGTTTAATTTGAGAAGAGATAATGAGAATTTTCCTGGGAAGGTCCATAGACATGACGTAGGACATTCCCAGAGGATATGGGGGGTACTCTGGCTCAGCAATGATCTCAGGGGGCAGATAGAACTTGTTCGTTGAGTCTCTTATAACTGGGCTGTGCCACCAAACCAAACCTGACATGTAGTTTTGCTTGGCCGTGCTGGGTTCCAGCAGAAGTTTAACCAAATTTGGGACATGGAGTAATGTATCAGAGTCAATCTTTATGACATAAGAACTATTTTTACAGTTTGCAACCAGCCATTCCAGCATGACCATGGTCTTGATGGTCAGATTGTAGTAACTGTCCTGGAAACTGCTCTGGATCAGATCATGGTGCTGCTGGTTCTCCTGCTGGAGCTTCTCTTGCAGCTGCTCAGCATCAGCTCCTCCAGGCCGACCCACTATAAAGAGGGTGTCCACCACCTGACCCAGAACCATTTTCTCATTTCCCCATGTCTCTCGAATGGCTTCCCGAACTTTCACCTCGCCGGGCGCAACTGGAACCATCACAATCAGGAAGGGATGTCTGGTCTTACACACTGGTGTGTCGTCCATGATGAATTTGTAATTTCGTGGATAGGCCACAAAGTATGGTCCAGGATCTTCCCATTGCGGTTCTTCTGTTACTGATGTTGAATAGTGTGATACTGGAGTTTGAGTAGTTGCAAAAAAGACAAAATTTCTGTTCATCTTGATTGCATTGTTCCAAATCTCCCATTTTTGGTCAAGGTTGAGATAGATAATGAAGAGTATCACCACTACCAGGGTGCCAAAAAAAATGTGTTGTTTGTTTATCCCCTTCTTATCCATTTAAGCTAAAAGAAGAGAAAGAGAGAGATTCAGTGTTATTACATAATAGCAGCACTTTAGAAAAATGGGATTTGGGTAAAACAGTAACACAATGGAGTCATCTATTATATTTATACTAATAATCCAATTATACGTTTGCTACACACAGTACTTTTTGGACTCTCAATCCAAGATCTTCCATTTCTATCTGCAATGAACTTGAAGGAAAATAACTGTTATTTATTCATTCTCTATGCTCTGTTTACTTAATGATGTGCTTTGTTTTGGAGTGGCGATACCTTGTTTGTAAAAGCAATATTTGCACGATAAAAAGCAGAACTTTAATCTAAACACCCTGTGTGTGTGTGTGTGTGTGTGCAAAAAGAGCCAGGTCAGTTATCTTGAAACTTGATAGGAGGAAGCAGCATTGGCCTGAGTGAGAACTGATTAACTTTTGGAGTGGATCTGATATGGGGGTGGTTAGTGGTGGTGTTTTACATCTGCTGGCACCTGTAGTGTAGAAATAAAGCACAGGGATCGTTATGAAATGATTTGTTGGTTCTAATCTAACAGAACAACCCTGGCTAACGACTGCTTGAAGTGGTTTGATGATTTAATTTGCAGGTCATTAAAATACACGTTATGGAATAGCAAATTGCAACAGTTTTGTTTGGCAATTATGCAAATGCTGTGAACACGTGTTGCTTTCAAATTTTTATTTTAAAATACAGTGGTTTATCATTAAATTCTGCTCTTAAGTTAGAAAGAAGACACTTCAAGACAACTAAGCTTAAGGAGCTAAAGCTGTAGCATACGGCTGTTTTTCACATATAACTTTATTGTTCTAAAGCAACCGTGGATGATAGATACTGCTTGCAAACAATTGTACTGCTTTAAACACATACTAACACTTTACATCTTAATACTGTTAAATTATTAACAACTGTAGTGACCAGTTATCAGTGTTATACTGTAATCATTTAAATCAGCACTGTGATCATAGTCCAACCTCAACCTTCTTGAAATGGAGGACGTAGTTCCTCTTTTAACCCTGTGTCAATCTGCATTACTCAAAGTAAAGTAACCCACACCTTTCACACCTCCTTATCTGCATTTAACATCAACTTTACTATTGTTAAAATACCCAGTGTGTGTGAGTGTGTGTGCTGGAAGCAAAACTCTGTCTGTGAAAGAAACAAACACTACAGTCAGCGAGTCTGACCTGTTGTGGAACTTAATAACACCTTTGTCAGTAATAATGTATGGAATGACTATCAGAAAAGGTCAGGTGAAGAAAAAAAAAAAACTTGGCACGAGCTTGTGATCGCATGCTGGTATTCACTCGTCCTTCTCCTGTCACTGACAAGCTGAATTGCCTCGGGAGGCTCTGCTGTGTTGGATCTTCAGAAATGCTCAAGAAAATGTAGCTTGTTGTGTGGATGCGTTTTAGTTTATTAGTTTAGTTTGTTTATTTCACACAGAAGTTTAAAACTTATTTCATCTCACCCCTTCTCCTTATACAACTTGATCAATAAAAATCTAAACATCTAAACTATTGAAACATTATTTAATCCAATAAATAGCTATGTTACTCTCACACTTCAGATAAATAAACTAGTAATACTTGTAATGATGTTACAGTAATAAAAAAGAAAATATAACACTATTCAAAATGAGATTAGTGGAGAACAAAGCAGGGATACCTACTCTGGTGTGCCACATGATGTCTCATAGTGTCTCAGGTTTTGGACAGGAAGATACATGTGATACTACGACTCAAAGCGCAAAAGGTTGAACCTGTTGGATGGGTCTCTATTTGTGCTATTTGTCAAAGCACATACAGGGCATTGTGGTTATTTTATGTGTCGTCTCTCCACATTTAAACCTGAACACCAAAACACACGCTTCAGTACACAAAAACCACCACCCCGAAGAGTGCAAATAAAATAATTCTAAAACAACCAATTTAAAGATAGTGGGAATAAACATATGCAAATATCTAGTAATACTGCAAACATTTACACTGATGCTGAACAAATATAAACATGAACCTGCTTTGCTCTTTGAAAATTAAACACAGTAAAGGGTCATGGAACTAATGGATACAATGCCTTTTCAGTCTGAAGTCTGCTCTTCGTGTGGAGTGAGTAATTCACTGTGATGCATGTTTAGACTAAGACCCTGCTGAAAAAATTGCAAAATTAAAAAGAAGCAGCTTCAGGACACTCAGAAGAGAGAAAGAGCTTCGGCTGGAGCATCCTGCTTCCATTATACATAAAATAAACGTTACTAAGCCTTATAGTTCATGCAGGACACAGTAGTCACACTCTTCCCCCAATCATTTCTGGCTACACTGAAACGCCGCTACCGCTGGAAAAGTTATGTTGCTGCCACCACAGCCTTCACCTTTCTAGATCAGGCTTAATCTACAGAACATTATTTAAACATGTAACTGGGCTCACTCTTGTATGGGGATTTTCTGCATTGTGCTCCTTGTTAAGCCAACATGCTGCTTGGGCAATCCAAGGAGCATCTAAAAGCAGGGTTTCTCAATCTCATGCTTTTAAGAGCAGAGTCATCAGTGCCAATACTAACTGTGAATCCATGTGATGCAATAACTGGTTTAATTATGACAACGGCATTCTTGGCTTGGGTTCATTTTGTTACCCTCTCATTTTTATGTTGCGTTTGTTTAATATAGTTAAAGCAAAGCCGCTGTGAATGAAAGTCTCACAGGCTTTATTACTGCTAACAGCAGTATATGGTGTGTCAAATCTGTCAAATTCTGTGATCATGGTCATTTGGACTGGAACGATGTGACGGAAAGTTGGTGTGTAACTCATACAGCATGTTCATGTCCAGTTTTATGAGAGTCAGGGTTGTGCCTTTGTTCAAGTGGAAGGGAAGGACGCACTAAATATTTAATACTTTACCATGTAGTAGAAACAACTATACACCCGGAGCTCTGAAAAACTGTATTATTTAATTTTATTTAATTATTCATTATTTTCGGGTTATCTTTTGTCATATGGTCATTATAGCACTGCTGAAACAACATATCAAATGGCTTTTGCAGAGAGTACTGTTCTATTGTTAATGCTGTCAGTAAATATCTTAAGAATGCATTGTTCCTGTGTGTGTGTGCCTGAGGCAGCACTCCACCTGTGGCTGGAAGACATGGAGCAAAGCCAGCAGGTCTGACCTGCATAACACATTTTTAGTGATTTAAAATGTATCTGTTGACAGGCAGAACGGGTCAGAAAGACAAAACAAGCTGGGCATTTCTTCTTCATGCGTGTACAGTGACATTTCAAACCGCATAATATTTTAATTTTAGAGTACCCTGTATATTCGAATAATAATGTATTGTCACTGTCCTGTGAAAAGCACAAACCTCTAAAAAGGAGTTTTCATGAGCTCAGAGAAACAGACTGTGCTTACTATTTTTTTTTTTTAAGCAATTCACTGTTCTCGATGAAAAAAAATTTGTTGATATATGAATACTTTATATATTCATCAAAAAAGCATTCATCAAAATATTTTTTAAAAGCTACTAATTAATTTTGCTGTTAAAAAAAAAAGTCTTAATGGACAGTGAAATCAAAGTCTAATCCTTTGCAGATTTTAGTTTCTAATTATAAATAGTATCATCATGAATATCCATATATTTTATATCACGAAGAAATAACCCGTAAGCCCAACTATATAGTCCCCTCCATTGGAGCATTAAGGCCAATTCAATTAATTTATTTTCGGTCTACACTGAAAAAGAATTGTGTTCGACATCAAAAGATGAATATAAGTATTTCACCTTTTATTTCAAGGTATTTACATTGAGATATGTTAACAGGAACGTTTGTTTAAACCCACCCTTTTTTTCACATTTTATTAATAACTCAAACAATTATAAAGCACTGAATGTTTTCTCTCAGTTTCAGCTGCGGATTTTGTCTGTGCATACTGGATTAATAATTAAAATGTGTAAGACAATCCAGCAATTATGAAACTGAGAAAAGATGGAAAATCAAAGCCAAACATTGACTATACGGTCACTACAAAAAAAAAGTAGACCAAGTAGACCAAGGAAAACACTTGGAATTGACAGAAACCTTGTAAGAACTGTAAAGAAAACTTCTAAAGCAACTGTCAGTGACATCAACAACAGACTCCATATGCAACCAAACTGACCAGGACAGAAATCCTTCATCATTATGCCAAAAGCTCAGGGAGTTCATCAGGGTGAAGAAGAGGAAGATTTTACACTGTCCAAGTCAGTGTAAGTAAAACCTATTGAGCTGTATTTTAGACTGAAGGGGAAAAAAACTATATAATATTATAATATTTTTGTGTTTTTTATAATTTTACTTCTAACCCTAATGGAATTGCAGCAGTTTGGAGTCATGTTGTCAACAACGTTCACAGCTGTAACTGTCATGACTTTAATGTAGGCAACATCTCCGCTTTAGATGAACAATATAAAAAAAACAATTATTTATGCTCGTATAAGCAATTTGACGGAGTTGGTCTGCAGTTCATCCACACCTTTTCACTGCTCTTATTATTATCTTATTACAAATCAAGTGTTCCATCTCTTCCTTAGTTTTCACTATGTCTTCTTCATTTCTACATGGGTAAATCTGTGATTGAGCTCACGGTCGACTTCAATGAGCCGTGAATACACACTTACCAGGATAAGCTATACCTGGTTTGACCAAGCCCTGCCTTCTTATCCTGGTTTGATGTTTGTACAATGGACTAAGCCAAGATGAAAGAGGGATAGGTTAAGGCCCACTTTCACACATATCCTGGATCTTAATTCTAGTGGTCCTTACGTGAGACCACAAATATGAAATGTTCACTTAGACCTTAATGATCCTTGAGAGTGATGTGTCATTTGCAAGGAAGCCTTGTTACAGGTTTGACAGAATAATTAAAGTTAATTAAAGCACATACATACCCTTAAATAAATGTAAAACAGGGACGAGGTTAAGGTTATGGCCAGGATTTACGTTTAACCATGCCTCCAGGAAATGAATACAAATCAAGGCAACGTCCACTGAAGTCATGGAAACCAGTGTATGTGTGTGTATGTGGAGGCGCGCCTGTGCGATATTAACAGGTGCTGAGAATAAAAGGTACATCAACGCCACTAAACGTCAAACATACAGCCGACAAACTGTATTAAAATAACTATGTTTACTACATTTTCCTGACTTGCTCTCTCGTTACCTTTTTGTGAATAAATTTCTGTGGTCTTGGTATGAGCTTCAAATTACAGGGAAACACGTTGATGTGAAAGGTAACATACTGCAACCTGAGGGGTTGACGTTCATGTGTAGAAACTGCGTGAATGAGATCCGCTGTCGGCCATTAGTTAAAAAAAAAAAAAAAAAAACTGAGGTCAACGCAAGGCCGTTTATGAACTCACAGATTTTAAAAGATAGAACTACCAAAATACAACGGTATGTTTGAGGTTAAAAACAATTAAGCTGAATTTAACTGTGTTTATATTTGAACGCTGACTCGTCCTGTCCCACTTCGCGACGATGTATCCATACGGTAGTTAATGAGTCACAAACGCCGCTGGACTTACCTTTGGTTTATTTCTGTCCTATTTCTTTAAACCGAACTTCCGGGTGTTTGTTTTCTCTTCCACTCCCAACAGTTTGGTGACCATTCAGCTGTCTGCGGTCAAAGTGAGCTCATGAGAGACTGAGAAGTCCTGTTCCCTGTCAACTCGGCACATCCACTTCCCTGTTGCTCTACCTGTCCCTGTAACAAAAACATGTTATTTAAGCCTGAGGTACACACACACACACGCACACACGTTTGTATGGCATTTATAGTGAGAACACTCATAGACATGATACATTCCCCTTACCTTAACCTTAATCATCACAACTAGATGCCTAACCCTAACCCTTATCCTAACCCTAACCTAAACCCAATTCTAACCCTAACCCTAAAAACAGGTCTTAAGCCTGAAAAAGCCATTTTAAGGGGTGAAAAAAAGTGAGGACCGGCCAAAAAGTCCTCACGTTGTCAAAATGTCCTCACTTCCTTAGCTTTTTTAAGTTTTTTTGGATCTCACAAAGATGCCCATACAAGAGCACACACACACACACATAACACACACATATGCAGCTTATGCTTTTAGAAATCTCAGTGACCTTGTTTGGACGGTCTAACCAAACAATTATCCCATGCCTTCAAACCATGGCCCCACACTTTACCAGTTCTTCAGAAATTTGATTCTACTGGTCCAGACAAGGTCAGCGCAGAAACGTTCATAAATACAAGAATACACACACACACGCTCAGAGATGATCCCAGACTCCACAGGCAAAGAAGCTGACATGAACATTTCTTTTCAAACATAAATAACTTAAAACTAAACACACTTACAAATATCAGAGGCTTTCCTTTGCGGCTCCAAGCATTTGTAAGCATAATCCCTGTCCCAGGTGTCCTCAGCAAATAACGAGTCAAATGTTAGCCCTGAACTCAACCAGTTCAACCAGTTCAGGACCAGGCTTTGGTCTTCAAGAGGACTACCAGTCCTCACAAGGTTGGTGTTTATGCCTGAAAAGGTCCTAAATGGGTAGCAAATACAAGAACACGCCCTGCGGTAGTGCATCGATACGACATGCAATAAAAAAGTAAATTAATAAAGTCTTTTATTTCTGTGTCCACGTGGTTCAGTACTCCCTCTGTAATATCCAGGTATGAACTATGTGGTTGGGTCATTG
The DNA here is from genome assembly GCA_016785285.1 of Brachirus orientalis. Classification (NCBI taxonomy): domain Eukaryota; kingdom Metazoa; phylum Chordata; class Actinopteri; order Pleuronectiformes; family Soleidae; genus Brachirus; species Brachirus orientalis. The sequence goes on from JAFBJR010000446.1 coordinate 161,594, forward strand.
ACATGCTGAAAATGAAAACCAGATGCTCTCCAGAAGAAGTGGCAGAAATGTTTATAATACAACAACTTAAATGCCACTCTTGAGAGGGGCCTTGCTTGCAACCTGGCATAATCTGCCTTTTTACAGCTGCCTCTGTCAGTGCACAATCACTGGACTAACCCAGGTTTAGGAAAGCATGGTTCCTGCAACTGTCTCAAGTGTATCTGAAATATACAGTATGTGAAGGTCAAACTAACTAAATGACCCTTGACCTTGTAGGAACTGTTTATAACTGAGAAATGTTTCTACAATACTCAGTCCCATATTACACCAATCACTTTCCCCTTGTTCAGACACTAAACTTCAGCAGGTCGTCTTGGCCGTCTACATGCACTGAGTTGCTGCCCTGTGATTGGTTGGTTACACATTTGCATTATTATGCAGTCAAACGGGTGTATCTAATAAAGTGGTAAAAATTGTCCAACTCAAATCTAAAACCTCTACTTGTTAAATAAATGAAGGTTTGGTCCACACATTTTTGGGACGTGACTTCTGTGGTGTTCTTTGTCCACCACTAGATGTCACACTGCACTCATTGTTAACAAATGCCTAATCATCAGGTTGTTAAAAAACATGACTCTGCTCCAGCTCACATTTCTCATTCTTATGCAAAGATGAATTGCTATTGGATGTTCACTTGGATTTCTTTCCCTAAAAAAAATCTATTAATGATAAAAGAAACTCCAGTCTTATCATCTTATCATCTTATTCATACGGTACATTATAATATCAGGTCAGTACAGTCAAGCAACACACACTGATCAACTTTTAATCCCACTGAAACAAAAACGGTAAACCACTAAACGGTGACCATTGCTTTTCCTCACCACCTCATTAAGTCTATTCATCCGAATGCCACAGTGAATGGAGCACAAGGACACAACAGCCGCGATTATGTCACCAAACAGGACACTCTCGACCTCGAACACAAGATGATATTTTTCCCATGAATGTCGCAAACAGTTGAGTTGAAATACAGGAGGAGACAGGAAAGGCCACGCTCTGCATGGTGCTTTCTGCTCTTAATAATGTTAGCTAGGCTGCGAACATTGAATCCATCATCTATAAGTAATCAATATCAAATTGCTCACACTCTTTTAAACATCAGTAGAGTGTTTATTCTTCTTTTTTTTCAATACAAAGTTCTGTAATTTCACCTTCTTTGAGTTGAATATCCAGTATCCAGTTTGTTTGTTCCTCTATAAAGGGAAAGTGATTATTGTTAGTAGGCATGGGATAATATGCAATTTAATCCCATATAGTGATAAAAAGAATTTAAAATTAGTTAATCTATTTAAAGTTCCAGTATCAAGATAATCGTCATTGAGTAAATAATCATTAAAATTTCACAAGTTTTAAATAGCTTGGACAAGATATAGTCCTCGGGATCTTTAACCATTAAAGATTTTAATTTTCATTTTTATTTAGATGTATGTGTTAAGGTACTTGTCTTGCACTCAGTAAATGCAATTAAATAAACTAATTGTTTCTTACCAAAATATATGGGGAGGTAATTTCAGAGTTTCAAGATGATTTTTACCACAATATTACGACACATTTTTATTTGGTTAGGATACATGTCTCATAAACTTGACACAATTATCAAAAATGAATAACACGGTGTAAAACATAAAACATTTGTTTAAAGAGGAAAAGTTTGCATTTGTGAAAGCCTACTGAGGGAAGTCATTTCATTATTAAAAACAAGTGATACATGATTTTACAGACTACATATAAAAATAAAAACATTCCTGCAGTGGCGTGTCCAGACTTTTTTTCACTGGGGCACTGAGTAATGCAGGGTTGGCAAGCAGGATTTAGTTATATATCAATCACCCGACCATAGTAACCTAAAGAACACTTAGGATGGATTTATTGCTTTTTCTTTGTAATTAATACAGTGTACAGTGTTTTTATTGTTAAAAACAAATAACCCAAGTCAATCACGACAGAGTGGAACCATAAAAATGTAATATAAAGCCTCAAGTTTTTATTTTTGCAACCAAAAATGTGCAACAAAAAGGCACAATACAAAATAAACATATTGCACATATACCAACAATATGAAATGTCAACAAAATGACAAATAAGATAAAATAAATATATAAATTAATAGCCCTCCTAACTCACCCCATGGAAATAGCAAATCATGCCAGCAGTGCAGCAAGTAGGGTGGCACCTGGAGTGGCCCATGTCAGACTGCCTGTTGGATCACCACCAAAATCTAATCAAGTGTTGCACAGAGACCGACAGGAACAGACAGACCAACACTGGCAAAAACATAAGGTGGTTATAATATTCTGTATAATCATCAGTATGGATTCCATAAAATACAGATATGGCTTTCATCTAAATGTTTATTATGGCTCAATAACTATGTTTTTGAAAGAACAATGTATTTTTGCCCATCATAAATGAAACAGAAATATAAAGCAATGGGGTGTTCCCCAAGGATCTACTGTATATTAGGACCCATATAAATAATTTCCCTGCAGTATCTAATTTCACATTTGATGACAGCGTCAGAAATAGAGATGTAACATCTTTCATTAAGCAACTGGATTATTAAAAAGTGGAATTTCCTTTTATTTACAGGAAATAAAAAAATATGACAGTAACCAAATCTAGCTTTACACTAATAATGAAGAAATAACCAAAGTTTCTTTGTTTTCAGGTGTTTTGATTAATGTCAAACTCTTTTGGAGAGAAGAGGTTCATCTTGGCTTCACAAAAGTTAACAAATCTCTCACAATTCTGAGAAAAGTAAGGTTAAAGGTTTGTGAGACATCAAAACTCTCCTAAAGTTATATTGTAGTTTATCAATAAGTAACATACTGTAATATCATATGGGCAAGCCATTGTTAGCACAAGTTATCTCAACAAACTGTTGGTACCTCAGAAACGACTAGTCAAAATGGCAATTTTTTGTAGTCCAAGTGCACCTCTCTTTGTTAATGTTACCATTTTGTCATAAATATATATTCTTTTCAAATCAGTTCTGTTTGTCAAGTGAGATATGAGAGTTCAAATCGTTTTAAACGTTTAAGCACTAATTTGCATTATATAATCACCATGGGCTGCTCTTGTGCAGTAAAATAAATGCATGCAACAGATTCTTTGGAGTCTTTATCTTTGTACAGAAGAGAAGAGAAGAGAAGAGAAGAGAAGAGAAGAGAAGAGAAGAGAAGAGAAGAGAAGAGAAGAGAAGAGAAGAGAAGAGATCTTTATACACCCAGTTCAGACAGACTGAACTGGGTAACTTCGATTTAACTAACTAATATAACTCAGGTTTCAAGTTAAAAAATCTGTAGGAAAATATTAATTATATCCTTTGTGTTTTAAATCATTGAATGATCCAGTGTTTTTTTGTTTTGTTTTGTTTTGTTTTTGCACTTTTTCCTTCATAACCAGTTAGCAGTAAAAAAACAAAAACAAATCAGACCAAAAGAAAAAAATTAATCCAAAACATTTACATTTACTGCTTATCACCACAATCAATAAATCACATCACATACTGTACATGTTGCCACCTAAACAATTCATTTATTTGTTTGATTGTTTATTTATTTGTTTCATTGTCCTAACAAGGCGGCCCTGGTTTCTTTAAGTCTGTCCAGTAGTTTATTATCTCTTGGGAAGAGCCTAGAATAAAGGTGATGACTCTGGAGAATAAACAACGGTCATATTTTGTATTGTAGGCTTTAAACTGCCAGGGATTTGGTGGAGACGTGGGTGCAAGTCCAAGATTTTTCATGCACATTCCAATGTAAGCATCCTCTATGTTAAAGGGCTTTATTGATTTGGAGACCTCCACAAATTTCTCTGGAAGATCGTTGGAAAAGACATACCCCATGCCCAGAGTGTAGGTTGGGTATCGGGGATATGGGTACAATTCCTCTGAGACATACCACTTGGACTCCTTGAAACGGACAACCTCTCTGTCAATCATAAGCATCCCTGTTAAGTAGTTCTGCTTGGGAATGCCCGGCAGAGTAAGCATTTTTACCAGATTTTCAATGTTCAAGAACATGTCTGAGTCAATCTTCATGGCATATGCTGCTGTTTGGCAGCGGGTAGCCAGCCAATCCATGATGACCATGGTTTTGGTTGTCAGATTGAGGTAGGTATCCATGAAGTTGCTCTGGATCAAGTCATGGTGTTGAAGATTCTCCTGCTCAAGCTTCTCTTTTTGCTGCCCTTCATCTGCTTTACTAGGGAGACCCAGCATAAAGAGAGTGAGCACCACCTTACCCTGCACCAGGCTTTCATTGCCCCATGTCACTCGGATAGCATTCCGAGCTTCCCTGTTCTGTGGCGCTACTGGAACCATCAACACCAGGAAAGGAGTTTTGTTTTTGCACACCTCTTGGTTATCCATAACAAAGTGGTAGTTGCGTGGGTAAGCATGATGGTACTGAGTACCTGTGGGTGCTACAGTAGGAAGTGTGGTTGTTAAGTCCTTGGTTTTATTGAGTTCATTGAGTCCAACTCCCCGTCCTGGATAGACAAAAAAATTTGGACGTATGGTCCAATTAAGAATGCTTTGGTAGTGCTCATGGAGGGGAAAAGTATTCCACCATGATGCATAGCTGCCAGACAGATAAACAGACATGATGAGGAGCCCAATACTGATGAAAAGAAGGACCTTGAACCAGCAGTGGAGCACAGACTTCTTCAGATTGCACAGGCTCACACAGAATAGTCTATAAAGACAAGAAAGACAATGTTAAGACTTGCATGAAGTCGCTCAAAAATTAGGGAGATCTATAAATAGCTGTGAAGCAAATGTTTTAGGGATGGGTAATTTAAATTAATATACATAGTAAAGGGTAACTAAGGCTGTGTCTATATCATGGTACGGTTCAGTTTAGTACAGTATGGTACAGTTTGGAATAGTAAAGCCCTGGCTTGCATTTCATGTGAGATCAGTACCTTGTAATGGAAAATCCCATATCTAACAATGTTCTCAATATATCTGTATCAACGTATCTTCTGATAAAAAGGTCACTCCGATCCTAGCTTACTGTAGTAGTGCTCACCTTCCTCTTCTTTGCAGGAATGCGTACTTTCACCTATTATGGGCATAAATGTCTCTTCCGGTGCAGCTGTTTTTGCCTATAAGAAGCTGTGATTCATTTCACTTTTCGGAACTCCTTTGCAGACCATCCTTATGCTCGGTCTGTAAACCTGTTCCTTCTGAAGAATACAACATAAAGACAACTGGTGGACTCTCAAGACTCTTTATTCCTCTCTCACCCAGGGACACAGGAAATTTCCACAACAACCTTCGCTTGGAAGGCAGGGTGTGGGCTGTGTGCCAGCGAGAGACATAAGCATGACGTTGTACACATGCGATGACAACAAGCAATGACATCAAACGCGACACAACAGACATCAATGGAGGACATTCAGCAGCTCTTTTTCCTCCTACTCGATTTGTGCCTGATTGTCTCATAAAGGCGTCAAGCTTTGAATAAGAATAGACAGGGGGTGTTGAAGAAACACCAGCTGAAAAAAAAGGGAGAAGGATTTTTCTGTCACCCAATCAGCTGACTGTCATGAACTTTGTGTGCCATTATACTCTGGTACCTGAAGGGAAGAGTGCCAAAAATGGAATGTTGGGGCTGGTTATTTTGGTGCTATTCCTAAAGGAAATGCAAACAAATAGATGCCATACTGTCCCTCTCCTGAGGCTAACTCCGCTCCATTTCAGATTTTAAAAAGATGCCAATAAGTGTGCTGAGAGCTGACTGAGGGGGAGGAGGAGGGTGGGGAGCAGTGGAAGGGGCATAGTCTGGTATTGAAATATGACACAGCGTTGCTTGTCAAACAATTAGTTGAGCTTCAGTGTTTATAAAAGGGCTACTGGCAAAATGTTAATGCAGTATCTCATGTTTGACTAGAGAGGCAAACGCCCATTTTTATCACAACATGTGTAATTTCAATACCTTGCACTGAACTGGGCACACTAAAAGATACCCATATGAGTTTCACCTAAGAAAAGCGGTTTAGTTAACCTTTCAACATCACTTAAAAGTTGTACATTTGTGATAAAACTGTCAACAATGTGATGAATTTGTTTCTGTTGTCACGTGTATAGAAAAAAAAAAAGAAAAGAAACGAAAAGAAACTTTTGATGCTGTTGTGAAATGATGAATAATGAAATCAAGAAAAGATGAGCCATAGATGGCACCTTCAGTCAAAAAAAAACTGCACCTGAACTGGTCAGAACTGAGGATCAGCCATTCACTTCATTAATATTAGATGGTTTTAAGTTTCTCTTGTGGCTATTTCTGCTCAAGTCACACTCCATTTTGATTCTTCCTACTGTCCATGAACTTGAAAAAATGTCATTAGTTAAGTTGGTCTTCATCAATCCAAAACAATTCAATGAACTTCATCATGTCTTGTTGTTGTTGTTGTTGTTGTCTAATTCTTCTGTGCACCATTGTCTCCTATTTTTCCAGGTATTACCCTTACACTAATAATTAATTACTAAGTCAAATTATATACAAACTATGAACATACTATTACCGTATTGTTACTATACTGTAAAATGTTACTCATGATTAAAAGATCAGCAACAACGCCAACAGAAAATAAATATGTGAGGATAATAGAAATTAAATTGTATATGAAGTGAGGCAGACACGACAACAGAGCAGCCCATGGCATAAACAAATTAAGCAGGTGCCAGTAGTGTGTGGAGAAAAAAAAGATATATTTACTTAAATTTAGATATATTTAGTTAAAGGATATCTAAATAGTGTTGAGCTTTAGCTATTTGGTTTCATTTACTACTTTGCTCATTTAGTTGACATTTGCACATCTCGTCTGTTTAAAAAAAAGTGTAATTAAACTTGTTTACTTGTTTAATTCAAGCTGAGTATCACCACTCAGTGCTCCATTTTGAATACGAAGTGCATATTAATACTAGGCAACTTTGGTAATTTTTTTACTGCATCACAATGATTATTTCACACCACAGATATGAGACATAATGTGACAGTTAAAGAGCAGAATTAAAAGAGCAATACATTAGGGGAAAATTGTTTTTGAAAAAACTCAAGCAAATCCAGTTGCCTGTTATCTGCAGTCCTGAAGAAACTAAGGACCTTACTGCTGTGAAGAACCAACTCTGAGCCAAACAGAAACCAAAATACCAAACCAGATTTAAAACCAAACAAAAAAACAAGAAGAGGTCTCTTGTCTTTAACAGGCTTTCAGACTACTTGAAGTTACGTACTGGAGCTTTGAGCTTAAACCTACAAAGATAGAAGTCATATTATATTAAACATCAAATAAAAATGCAATGCACAAAATTACTTATATTTAGTGTCTGAATTATTCGTAGTTGTGTTTGTAATATCATTTAAGCCAATCAAAGTTTCACTTGTCACTCCCTTTAAAAGCCAAAGAAGAAAAAAAAAACTATTACGATTCTGTGTGTAACCTACTTGGAGTGTAACCTAAGGTCGGCGTTCTCTTTCTCCTGCAGTTTCGTGGATTCGTGTATTTTAGTTGTGTTGCCAGTTATGTCCACCCAATGAAAAATCGGAAATGAAAAGTAAAAGAAAAAAGAAATGCTTCTAAAGAAATGTGACAAAGGCAGGTGTGGAGTCAAGAACCAGCGCCAGAAGCTGTCGTGACAGTAGTGTCACGTGATGTACAGCTGCGACACAAAGAGTTGTTGTTTTACATTTAAGAATACACACAATGTGTTCGTGCCGCGATGCTCAGCTGAATCAGCAGGATAACAGTGGACTCGTACGGAAGCGACAGCAGGAACGGGGTGCGCCGGCGGGTCTGTGCGCTTTTACGCACAGCGGCCAGCTAAGCACTAGTAAGCACCGCCGTAGTGCGTGGTCTTTTGCCAGTGGACCGTCGCTTTCACTAATATATGTTAACACACTTTTCATGTTAAGTTTGAATATATCTATATATTTAATCTATAAACTTGGTTTGTTCTGAATACATATTATTTAATATATGGTCTTTCCCAGACTTGGAGACTGTTTCTTTGTGTGTGTGTGTGTGTGTGTGTGTGTGTTAGTCGTTCTTTTTTTTAATTTACGTTTTCCTCACTAACTTATCCCTAACGTGTGTTCATATGTCCACCGCGAAGCCTCAATCATGCAATATACATGTGCTTAGCCTCGTTGTTAACGTTTTTCCCTGTACCTAAATAAGCGCGCATCCCAAGCTTGTGCGTTTTTTGTCATACATGTCATATTTTATAGCGCCTTACACATTTATAGTGACTGATTATTTTTTTAACCCTGGACAACAGGTGTTTTAGTTTGAAGGGAGTTCTTACCTTTTCATTCCAATAACACCTGAGTCACTTTGTGGATCCGCCATGACTGCAGGGGTTCTTTCTTTCTTACTTCCTCAATCACTCCGGATTTGATCAGCTATGCCTTTTGTCATAAAATCCAGATTATGTTCAGAGGAAAAAACTCAATAGTGCATTTCACCCCTCAGTCTCTCCTACGGTGGTGACGAATGACGAATGTCAAGTATCTCTCTCTCTTTCTCTCTCTTCCTCTCTCTCTCTCACACATACACACACACTTTACAAAGCCAACAGGAAAAGCAAGTTTTAGAACGTTCCTGGTTCCCCCCCCCCCCAGAGATCAGACTTTGCTGCTGCCGCTTTTGAAATAAATGTGCCAGACTACAATGAAAGACTAAAGAAAGCATAGATCTGTTCAATTATTTAGCTTTAATCGTATAATCACGTCTTCTTTCAGCCTTATTTGTTTTAAATGCACCAAAGCCTTTTAAATTATTATTTAATTTTCAAAATTAAATGTCGAAGTCTGATGATCCACATTCTCATCCGACAGTGTCAAAGATATTGTTGGAGAACAACATAATATACTAATGATAGTAATATAATAATATCCTATTTAAAAAGGCTCAGTACTAAGGCTTATCAGTTGCACTTTGCCACAGCCAACCACAAAATACGACCAAGCAAAAACTTACTCCCAAGAATAAGGATCAGAAATATTGTCTTACCTTTGATAATTATCAAAAAATAGGGACAGGGCATAAGAGTCATCTGTGTTCAAGCAGCAGCTGTTACAATTAAGTGTTGGAGGGACATGTCATCCTCAAATGACATCAAACGTAAAACATTGTCATCATTCCCCCATTACTTTTCAGTGTATGTCTTGATTTCTTTTCGCCTGAGTTGACTTCAACCAAAAACAAGCAAGCTCACATGCAGATTGGCGATAAATTTAATCACATCTGTTGTCAAGTTATTGAAATTCTGTTTTCTTAAATTGTATCAAACTGTAGATTTATACAATTTACATTGGTGTAAAGATTTTATATGCATATGTGCACACAAAAATGTGTGATGTATTTCATTTGAAACACAAGGAACGTTTGAAATACTAATCAGGATAAATCAATGTGCAAACAAGAAAAAACACCCAACAGCTAGATAAAACAACATTATTTGGCTTTTTTAATGTACCTTTGTCAGTTTAAGCCAAGTATCATTAGCATATTTATACAAATTACTAATATGTAATACACACTCCTGTCTAATATATCCCTGTTTTCCTCAGTTCCTCTTGTCTGTAAAGCACATGACTGATGTTATCAAGAGCGTTGTCATCATACTGATAAACAGAGCTAAGACTTGGCTAAAATAAACTGCAAGCGAAAGACTTAATCTCAAACCTACACTCAGTTAAGCCATCATTCGGCTTTCATTTTCATCTAGGAAAACACTGGTATTCCTTATGTTGTGGGGACCTAAATTTGTTTACACAGTCACATTATGGGGACTTATCTTCCTTATGGGGACCAAAATCAAGTCCCAATAACATAAACTATGACATTTTAAGGTAAAGGCATGTTTTAAAGGTAGGCTGAGATTAGAGTTAGGTTATGGTTAGGGTCAGGGTTAGGGTTAGGGTTAGGCATCTAGTTGTGATGGTTATGGTTAGGGTAAGGGGCCAGGGAATGTATTATGTTTATGAGGGTCCTCACTCTGATAGAAGCGCAAACATGTGTGTGTGTGTTTTTGTGGGTGTGTGTTTTTGTGGGTGTGTGTTTAGCAGTCAGTGGGTGTTGTCAGCAGCCAAAATGATAAAATGTTAATACACCTGCTCTCTTTCATGACCTGGTTCAGTACAAGCCAACTCCAGGTGATTGTCAAACATTACTGACACTTAAGTCAGTGTGTAAATTAGAGGGTGTGGGTTACAAAGAACATACAGATGCATTCGAAATGATTCAAGCCATACCCAAATCTAGGTTCATTTAGGTCAGTACAGTCTTTTTGTTTAACTTTCTCTTGTGACATAAAGAAAATCATATGGTCAAACATTTATCTCTCTGTGAATAAATTACTATGTCACCCATATCAGTTCTGTGTCAAGGTTTCTCCAATTAAAAACAAGGAGCACTGCAGTCGAGAGCCGCACTCAGATCACTTCACCAGCACTATCTAAAAGAGATAACAATGTTATACGTTAGAAAAGAATTTCCTTGAGGGAGGCAATCGTTGTTCTTGCTGTGGCCTTGGGGGCAAAAAAATAGTTGTCTACTTTCATAATGCATGTGGCAGCTGTCCCACCAGATACATTTGCTAGAAAACATCTTTAAATCAGATTTTCCTAATACCAATTTTCCTAATTCCTAATACTGTAGCCCTGAATCTCTGTGCAAAATCTCATCATTTGTTATTATCCTCATACACATGCAACCTGATGTAATCTGACAGGTTTTTTTATCATGTCAGTCACCCTTTTTTTTCAGAATCTGTGTCAAATTTTCAAATGGATTGTCTTATTTGACATCCAGTGCCTTAACTGCACAAATTCTTGACTTTGAAGAAATAATAGAAATGGGAGTAAGATACATGGATGATGTTTACATGTATTCATGAACTTTACATTCATGTGAACTGTATTTCCCATTGTGCCCTGTCATTCTACGTTTCTATTTTCATTTAGGACTACACTGGTATTCCTTATGTTGTGAAGACCTAAATCGCTATGCATAGTCACATTATGGGGACTTGTCTTCCTTATGGGGACAAAAATCTAGTCCCCATAGTTTAAATTGCTACATTTTAAGGTCAAGATATATGTATGGTTAAGGTTAGAGTCTCCAGTCTCCAGAAGATTCCACAGTAAGGCGCATACTAACCTCTAAAGGTCTACATGCCCCAAACTCCAAGACATACACCACTACTGACCCCAAAGCACAAGAAAAGTTGGCTCCAATTTGCTCAAATCTAAATACAGTAGGCCAAAGAGGTTTTTGGATTCTGTTCTGTGGAGCAATGAAACAAAAGAAGAACTTTTTTGGGTCTATGGCTCAGCTCTATGTCTGGAGGAGGAAGAACAAAGCATATGCAGAAAAGAACGTCCTGCCTGCACGGAAGCATGGCGGTGGCTCAGTGACGCTCTGGGGCTGCTTCACTTCTTCTAGTACTGGAAACCTGCAGTGTGTGGAGGGCATGATGGATTCAATCAGGTACCAGGAAATCCTGGGGAGAAAATACAGTATCATGCCGCATGTGAGTAAGCTGAAGCTTGGGCATCAATGGACCTTCCAACAGGACAACGAATGATCCCAAGCATAAGCTTGGTTTCAGAAGATGTCCTGGAAGATACTAGAGTGGCCATGATAGTCATCCGACTTGAACCCCTCTGAAAATCTCCGGTAGGATTTGAAAAAGGCAGTTGCAACACGTAAACACAAGAATATTAGTGAACTGTAGGCCTTTGTCCATGAGGAATGGGCTGATTCCTCTGGCTATGCATCATGTTTGCAGCAAGTCATAACAGGAAAGGGTGATCTACTACTTAAGATGCTTGTCATGAAGGGGTTGAATAATTTTGTGACAGCAGTAGCCATTAAAAGTGGCATTTTGTGTTGAATGTGGATAAACCACTCGTAATATTAGTTGTATTGAGCTATTTAAATTGTTCTTGTTTGATTTGTTTATTGCAAAGACTATTTGTTTGTTTTGTTCAGCCAAACACACATGTGGTATCAACCCATGCAAGCAGATATTTTCTCCTCTGAGTTTTTGAGATATTGTTTCTTCCATATTGTAATAATCAGCTTCTATATAATCATCAGCTTATTATTGCAATAATCAATTAATCTGTTGATTATTTTTCAACTGATTAGTTATCAGGCAATAAAATATGAAACCTCATGATGATGATGTCAAACTGACAATGTCCTCAATTATAATTATCTTCTTTGGATTTTGACTTAGCTATCATGGAGGAGCAAAACCATCATGAACATTCATGAAGCTGGTCAGAGAATTTGAACTCAAACTGATTACCTAAAAGGTTTTTGATTAATAAGGTTGTCATAGTTCATTAATAGTCAATAATCATTCGGAGTTTAATGGAATATGTCTGTGACGGTTCTCCTTTATCCAGGTCATGGTCATCTTCAGTAGTTAGCTGTAGACAACTAGACTTGCTTGATTTGGGTTTGACGACCTTTCAACTCTCATCCAAGAGGCTTCTTCAGTCCTGACTAACTGGTGGGAAAATCCATTCTAGAAAGTTGTTAAGTTAAACAATGCAGGTCAATCATCACCCTGACCCAGGTTCAGGTCGTTAGTTTTACTTCAGCTAGTGGAATTTATGAATTTATGAACAAACAGTTCAGACTGCAGACACAGAAGCACTTTGAGCCAAACGCCAACTGAAATGATATTACACACAGCGGCAAAGCTGAGATGATGATGGTTGTGGGTTGAATGTTTAATGTGGCGTGTTAGCGTGCTAACATTTGCTAAGAGGAAGTAAAAAATGCAAACTGTGCATGTTTTCATTATTTTTGGTTGAAGTTGCCCTTTATATTTTCAGATAACGGAAACATGCATGGTGCTACCAATACATTTAGTAGACATTGTACACTCAAACTGGAATAACAAATAGACTCTGTGGTTATGTGTTTGTTGTAGGTGTACGCACACAAGCCCTATCAAACACAGACACTGAAAACAATAGAACCGTACTCTCCTTTCTTCTTTATGAATTCCCAAGTGCACATTCTAGCTGACGACAGCTGGCTTGAGAAGAAGCGCCCTCGGGGGAACAACCGCCCAGGACACAGGTTCAACACCAAGAAGAAATTACAATATGTGGACTTTATTGCCACCGTCACGTGAGACACACACACCTCTAAAAAGGAAAGCTTTAATGAGCTCAGAGAAGCAGCCTGTATGTACCAGTTACAATCAAAAATTAAAAAAATATATTGAAATATTCTAGAGGTACATAAATAACCCTTTGGTTTCGTCTTAACAAGTGAAATACTGCCATTTCTAAAGCAGTGAGATCCCTATTCTTTACAGTTCTCCTGAGGTTCATTGTCATCGCTGCAGTATTGAGCCTGTTCAGCTCCAGGCTGTTGTGACTACACCAAACAAGCCTTCTGTAAGCAGACTCAGTGGTGTCGTCTGCAAACGTCAGGGGTTTCACCACCGGTTCTTTTGAGGTGCAGTTGTTTGTGTAGAGGGAGAAGAGCAGTGGGGAGAGCCTACACCAACGGGGGAGCTAGTGCTGATAGTCCACGTGCTTTCCCGTTGTATCATGTCTGTCAGGTAGTGATCCACTGACAGGTGGAGGTTGCACAATGACCTGGGACAGTTTGAATTTTTTTTAGGTTGCTGGGAAATGGTAGCGGGCAGTAAGTTAAGTAAATTAGTTTCACTTCGGTGAATCTGAACTAAGGATTTCGAACACTACAATCACTTTGGTCTTTGGTGAATGGCACGAGCTGCTTACACGGTGAAACAAACCTCAGTTTCAAATGAAAGACGACATTTAGATTCCAATTCAGATCATTCCTATTTCTTTATCTGTCAATGTAAGTGAGTACAACGAAATAAGGTTGGTACACAGTAGCGAGATTCTCCACACACACACACACACACACACACAATCATTCCTCTCCAACCATATATAAACATAAAATTAAATTGCATTTAATCATGACTGGTGAATGATAAGAGATAATGATAAATACTGCCCATGAAAATGTAAACATAAAATGAATTGCACACAGACGAAATGACAGTCTCACTGTATGTATATACTGGTTCAGAGTTCAGGACTGCATGGCTATTGTATAAAAGCTGTTTCACAGACTGGTGCTCCTGGTTTTGATTGGTCTGTAACGTCTTCCGGACGTTCAACAGCAGATGGGCTGGATTGGGATGAGTCCTCCATGATCTCATCCATCCAGGAATTGGTGATCAGTCTTTTTCTCTCCGGAAATCGAATTTCCTTTGTTTTCCTGGTATTTAATGGAAGTGTAGCAGCACAGAAGCATCGATGCATTACGGCACTACTTTGAACACCACTCAGTGTGGGTGCAACGGAGCTCCCCCCCCCCAGTTCCCTCGCTCTTTGCGCTCCCGTTCCAACGCGTCACTTCTGGTCGGAGCTCTCAGCAGGTAGGACTGGTAGGTAGGTAGGTTAACATGAAAGTCAGGTGTCTTTGCTGCATGGGCGTGTCTAGGGGGTGGCCACCCTAATCTAATTGGCCACCCCAGGTGCCACCATGCTTGCTGCACTGCTGGCATGGTTTGCTATTTGCATGGGTTGGGTTAGGGTTAGGTGGGCTATTTATTTCATTTATTTGATTTGATCTTGATGGTAATTTATTTTTTACCTTATTTGTCATTTTGTTGACATTTTATATTGTTAGTGTATGTGCAATGTGTTATTTTGTATTGTGCCTTTTAGTAGTATATTCTTGATTGCACAAATAAAAGCTTGAGGCTTCATATTACATTTTTAAAAAATAACATTTTAACACTAATTTTAGTAATTAAGTTAATTACAAAGGAAAAAGCAGTAAATCCATCCTAAGTGTTCTTTAGGCTACTATGGTCAGGTGATTGATACATCACTAAATCCTGCTTGCCACCCCCCCATAACTCAGTGCCCCACTTCGGCCACCCCAATAAGAAATGTCTGGACACGGCACTGCTCTGCTGCTGCTGTGTCTCTTGTGTCCCTGCTGCTGCCACTCTGTCTCTCACTGTCTCGTCACTGTTACGTGCCACACTCCCGGTGTTTCTGCGTTACTGCCTTGGCTCTTGCAGGCCTGGGTCTGCTAGTAATCAAACCCCTTTCTCCTGCACTGATCGCTGGCTCTGCATGGCCGTCTTGTGTTGGCAATGCTTGGTTTTGTTTTGACATTATAAGTTGGTTAATTTTGTTCTGTTTTTTTTAGCTGTATATAAATTTGGTTTTGTTATTCCACCTGCCTGTTTTGATTTCTGATATATTTCTTTTGGTTATTTTAATTTGTATTTTAATATATTTTATTTTTTGACATTATCATTATCTGTTTGAAGGGAGATGTTTTTAGTGTCTTTACATTGCTCGAGTAATTGTTATTTTCTTCATAATAACTTATTCTAGGCAATAAGTTAAAAAATTATATATATAATTTTTTTTGTTTGGTTTGACTATACATTGCCCAGTCTTTGTGGTGATTCTGAGTTTTTTTTTGTCTGTATTTTTTGTGTTCTCTTTTTTTCAGTATCTGAGGCTGGTGCTGCTGGTGCTGGTGACTGGTGACTGTCCCTTTTTTGCCTGTTTACTGTGTTCCCCTGGGCCCTGGCTATTCACTTTGGATGTGTGTGGGTGTGAGCATGTGTGTGTGTATGTGTCAGTCACGTACCTGTTTGATTTCTGTTCTTTAGTTTGGACCCTTATCCCCTCACTATCTTTCTCTCACCATGAGCATCAGCCCAGAATAGGTGTCCCTTTTTAATTTACATGTGAATGGGTTGGTTGTTTCTAAATGATAATAACAATAAAATGTACACATTGTTTTAAAACTTTGAAACACGTCTCCTGCCTCTTGAGGCGAGTTTACTTGAAGCGTGTCCTTGAAGCAATGTTTGACTGCTGTAAACATAATTCTTTGGGTGAAAGTCCTAAGGTGGGGTTATCTGCAACTAGTAGGCTACAAGCAAGACTTTGCTAGGTAAAGGCAATATAATATTGCCTTTAATGTAATAAAGTGTGTATCTATTCATGTCCGTGTGCTTAAATGTATTCCAATTAGTTTGCTCAAAGCAGACCTGAAGTTCAGAAGCTCTTTCTAGCCACATCCTCACCAAGTTCTGTAGGCCGGGTATAGAAACAAATATGGACTGGTCCAACCACATTTTTGTGCTGCTTTGAAGATTTTTGTGGAAAAAAAACACAAAACAATTTGCACTGCGATATGCTTGGACATTTGCTTTAGCTCTGCTCTCAATTTGTCCCACAGATTTACTCCACATACAGAGGGTTTTTTATTTAAGGTGTTTTAAATTTAAGTCCCCCCTTAATTTAAGTAACTGTATAGCCCCATTTTATGGGGAAAAAAACAATAATCATTGTGTAGATGTGTTTTTATTACTGTTGTTCATTGTGGTGTATTGTCCAATATCATAACAAACACTAACTAAAATTCTGTTTAATATTATCATGAATCTCATTATTTTTCACGTGACAGGCCCCTCATGACCAAACTCCATGCTCATTGGCCCCCAAGATCATTTGAGTTTGAGACCCCTGCAGTAAAGCCAGCAAACATGGAGCCACATCACAACCACCGCCTGATAAATCTTATAATTCTGATGTCATAATGAGTTATAACATTCCCAACCACAAGAGGGGGCCAGAGAACATAACATGTGGACACCAATACCAGAGCATGATAAACAGCCTAATTCTCTGCAGCTGCTTCTGTATGGACAACTCTTGCTGGTTTTGATTGTGCCTGAGCAACATCCAGTTTGGAATGAAACACTTGACTTCAGATGTCTCTTTGGGGACAAGTTATTCAGGCATTGTTGAATGAGTTCCACCTTCAAAATAAGAGGCCTATCTAGAGAAGAGAAGCTGATATGAATCAACATAGATTTGGTTAGAATAGTAACTGGGGGAGAGGGGGTGTTAACACATTAAAGAAACCTAAATATTTGTTTATCTAAAACCCATTAATAAACTGGTTTACTAGTTTGCAGCAAATGCAGTGCCTGCTGTTGTTTTTGTATTTAATTCTATCTATATATATATATAATCTATACCAGTGTCTAAAGATAATTGACAGCAAATTATCTTATTAGGAAGAAATCTGCTTCCTGTGAAAAGTCTCACTTTTCTCGGCCAATTTACACTACTGTATGTTAACGTTGGTGATATGTTGTTACTTTGAGAGTTCAACATTTTCTCAGGTGGGTGGTGCTTGGTATAAAAAGTTTGAGAACCACTGGAGTAAATAACACAACTATAATATAATTAAGGCACCTAATAGTGTTACATTTGTATCAATAGTAATCAAGCACAGGTGACTCCAAGGTTGGTGGGAAAGGGGCCCCTAAAATCAAACCACAGTTCAAATCTTAATCAGAACTTCATCCAGAGCTTCAGAATCAGGTTTTGGACTCAGTCACGACTGATGAGGTCAGTGTTTGTGCCAGAAAATACAAGCGCATACACACACACACATTGGTTTCCATGACTTCAGAGGACATTGCATTGACTTACTTTAATTTCCTGGAGACTTACTCTAACCTTAACCATAATTACTACTGGCCTAACCTTAACCCTTACCTAAACCTAACTCTAACTTCAGCCTAACTTTAAAACGTCTTCACATTAAAATGTAGTAATTTACATTATAGAGACTTGATATTTGTCCCCATATGGAAAACAAGTCCTAATAATGTGACTGTGCAAACAGATTTAGGTCCCCACAACATAAGGAATACCAGGTACACACACACACAGACTGTCGTGAGAGTCAACAGCTGGAGGGAGGCTGTAGCTCGCTCTCTCTCTCTCTCTCTCTCTCTCTCTCTCCCACCCACTCATCATCCCTCCTCTCCTCTTCCCTCCTCCCTCCTCTCCTCCTCTCCTCCCTCCTCTCCTCCCTCCTCTCCGCAGCTGGAGGTTCAGTTGACCAGCGTCGCAACCGAGCGATGCGCCTAAAGGAGCGGCTCTTCCTTCCAGCCATTCCTAACTGACATTTATTTTCCCATATTCTTTAAAACCACGTAAGTCTGATTTTGAGAGGAACTTCACATGACAAGGTTTTTTCGGTCGCATGTCAGAGAACTGACCTCCTCTCGCAACAGGCATTTTTCCTCTTGGAACGATCTCCCGTGGGAGGATCTGCTTTCGAAATACCGATTTCTTTTATTTTGAAAAACCAGACTCTGTCAACAGATTAGTTAATCGAAGATGTTGCAGGAAACGCCGGACAGACGCGCCTGATTTCGGCCAAACTGTCCTCAGTTGGTGTGTATTTTGAGGCTCGTAATCATCTTCAGTCAGACTAACAGGGAGCAGAGGAGGCTGTTGACTGTCTACAGGCTGTTACAAGGTAGGCCTACAATGATTATAACCTGTTTATCCTGGTGAAAAGGAAATCACATTCCTCTTCTATCCATATTTCATGTCACTTGGATTTCTTTTAACTGCAATGACATCACCCCAAACAAATGCACTGGAACTTCACAAAGTGATCATTTCAGTAACTTAAACATACAGTAAGTATACTGTACGTAAACAGTTTTAATGTGATGAAAATTAAAATGTATATAAAATGCTTTCCTTGGTCTCTTACTCTCCAACAGTGCCAGATAACAGAGAACATCTGGTTGATACTGTCCCTACACATGTGCTGAATAAGGCTGTATTATTATAGAGCTGCAACTAACCTTTATTTTCATTATGGATTAATCTGTTGATTATTTGCACGATTATTCGCATGGTTCACAAAATGTTGAAAGATTTTGATCAGTGTGTCCCAAACCTGGAAATTATGTTCTCAAATGTAATGTTTTGTCCACTATTCATTTTTAATGATTTCTTTGTTATATGGAGCAAAGAAACCCCAAGAACCAAAATATTCACATTTAAGAAGTTGAAAAGTCTGACAACTTGTTTTCACTATTTCAAAAAAAAAATTGTAATTGTCATATCCCTAATTTACTATAATTGTATAATTACTATAATTTACTATAATTCAACATGACAAATCAATGAACTGATTCAAAGAAAGTTAATCTGCCGCCATTTTTTAATATATTGGTGTTTCCAGCTTCTAAGATGTGTGCACTGGATGGTTTGTTACTACTATATAAAATTAAATTGAAAATTTTATATCATATATGAAACATTTGAAAATGCCACTGTGGATTCTGGGAGTCCCAAGGTGAGATTTTACAGACAACAAGTCAAAAACTAAATGAACAAAACAAAATGAAAATGATTGTGTTTTGTGACTGTAATTCCATATGTTACCTTGATTCAGCTCATCACATGGAGTTCCTCAGGGTTATATGCTGGGTCCTCTGTTACTCTTGTTGCGTACAGTATATTTCTGCTTGCAACTATTGCTTTTATCCTGCCTACAGAAAGTCTCATGAAAGTGTTTGGGTCATCAAACCCCATAAGTCCTTCACCCACATGACACCGGTCATGATTCCTCATTAGAAAATTCCCACCTTCTGTATCGCTCATGTTCATGTGTTTGCTTCACTGAAACACCACTGGGCAGGTCCAGTTTTTAAGGAGTGACCCATGAGGCGCCTTACAATTTTTTCTACTATGCATCATGGTGGTCCGGGCGAAGAGTTTGTGAGGTTTTTATGTGACGCAGTAATGTTCAGGTTGCAAGCTTGTTGCATCATGCTGTTCTCTTAAGGTTAGACAAAAGCTGTAGGATGGATTTTTTAAAATGACCCAGAGCCAAGCAAACTCCTTTCCTGTTGTTGTTGGGTGTGTCTGCTTTAGAACCCCTTTCCACCCACACTGTCTCTTGCAAGGTGGGAGTGCTGTTCCGACATATGGCATACAGTGTGTGTGCATGACTGTGCGTGTGCATGTTTATTGTACATAAGAAGGAAGGAAGGAAGCAAATAATGGTACAAGCAGAGGGCAAATAAGGATGAGGGAAAGTAAATAATGTGAAGCAATGAAAAGTGGTAAAAGGAACATTGTAAAGAAAGATGGAAATGATTGAAAGACGGAGGCATGGGAATGAAGCTGGATTTAAGAGAGGCATCGGTTGGTATAGCGGTTTATAGTGTCCCCAGTCTGTCATATGTCGACTGTCTGTCTGTCATGTACTTGAAGGAAGAAGAGAATCACCTATGGAGGAATTTATGGAGAAGAAAAAAAGGGGAAAGGGGAAAAAAAACATGTCAAAGGAAGAAAAAAGTAGGCGAAATACATGAAAAAACTGTGGTTAGGAGAAAGTACAGTGGGAAAAATGAATAAAAAGAAATAGCTAAACAATGGTGGTATGACCAAATAAAACAAGAAGGCAAGGAAATTAACCAAGAATAAAAATTAGAACGCACACAATGTAGGAGACAAAAAGATCAGAAAGAAAAAAGTATTATTGACAATGAAAATAAGAAAGGAAACAAGGAATTCAGGGAGAAAAAAAGGAGAAAAAAGGAACAATGGAGGAAGGAAGGTGGAGATGATAGAAGATGAACAAAAACAAGGTGGGGAATTTTTTTTTGAGTCCTGTAATGACCTTCCTCCTTTTCCTCCATCCCTTCTCTCCTCCCCACTTTCCTCCTTCTACCTCCAGCCATCTCATTCTTCCAACCTGAAAGCCCCACCCCCCCACTGAAGTCCCCTGTGTGGCTGGTGGCCATGACCCTCTGTTGTCTCCTTACTTTCCCCGCTGTTTGTATAAAACGGGTTCAGTGGGTTCAGCCCGGCTGTAAAAGCTCCACTACCCCCATTTCTCCCCTGCGGCACAGGCAGGAGTTAGCCGACTTCAAATGGGAGGAGGGTGGGAGGTGGTGGAGGAGCAGAGCGAGACGAGGAGGAGGAGGAGGTGTTGTCCCCTGGTTTTCCTCTTCAGCATAATTCATTTTTCTCTTTTCTCCTTTATTCCTCCTCCTCTTCTTTTGGCTCCTTGGTCGGGTTGTGGTATCGTTCTTGGGCCCAGCCCTGGACCAGACATTCATTTTTCTCCTCTTAGTTTGTAACCGCTAACTAACCACTGGCTCCCTACATCTCCCCCTCCTCCTCCTCCCTCTCCTCCTCCTCCACTGCCTCTTAGGAATGTCTTATTCACCTCCTCTCTTCGTCTTCCTGCTCTCGATTCTTACAGGCTGGGAGCATCTGTGCCAACATCTGCAAGCAAACAGACAAATGTACACACACATGCCTGTGAGCAGATATCTTAAACACTGTCAACATGCCACAGCAAAGACACACATTCAAACGTGCACAGCAGTATGTGCTGACCACCTGTGAGGGTCTCACATTCATAAACCTCCCTTTCTTCTTCCTCTCTTTTCCGTTATCCTCCCGAGAGCCCAGCGCCGGGGCCCTCACTTCCAAACCAAACACAGACCGAATTCCGCAATCCCCAGCCCAGCACCCCCTCCATCACTCCCCACTTCACCCTCTCTCCCTCTTTTTCATTCTTCTCTTCCCCTCACTGCCTTTTTCTTACTTTCTCTCTCTCTCTCTTTTTCCTGTCTTTCTTCTATTTCTTTTAAGTGGAAATGGAAAAAGTGAGGAGAATGATTGTATGGAGGCATCAAATGTATGTTAGATGGGCATAGGATCAGATATGGACAGTTGTGTTCAACAATGGAACAAGTGTCCACTTCAGCGCTCCTTTCTTTTTTGCTGCCTTGAGATGTTAAACCATTTGCTGCCATTGTTGCCTGCCTTTTTCTTGTTCCGTGGATCCCAGTTAATACATTCATCACACAGTTTTCATCAAATAATCAATCAGCTTCTGCTGTTCATAAAATATTGGACTTGTTGGCCCTATTCCATTATACAGTTCTAGCACTATTCAGCTCTATTCTACTAGACTCTACTTGGTTTGGTGCCAAACATGTCAGTTTCACTTATTTCATACTTCCTCCACAACGTGGACGGGGTCTCATACCATGGCTGCACGAAACTGCCGAGGCATCATTGTATACGCATCACAAACTAGTGACAAGCAAAGCAGTTCTTTTCAGTGTACTGAAGCAGTAGAATCGGTAAATTCGAAAAGATTTCTTCAGTACTTCCTGCACGACCTTAGCTCAGGCTTCATCTGAACCAGTCACTGAACTGAAATACAGCTGAACGGGTTATGATTTGGCTCACAGTCGCCGGCTTTCTGCAGTTGTGTCGCTAAATACACCAGGCTCCCATAATATATTGAGATTTTACAAATTTCCTTGCTGAAATGTGGGAGATTAACGCATGTTTTGGGATTTATAAGTCTTTGCAACCGATCTAAAATTCCGCATTGTACGGTTTGACTCTTGTGTCGGACGTCATGTTCATGACTCTTCCAGTGACAACACTCTCTGCCAGCGAACAGTTTAGTATCGCCTCAGGTCTCTTGGAACCTCATCAGGGCAGGTACCAAAAAAAGCAACAGGTACCAGTTGCTATCCCTAATGGAGCTGGCGTGTGGTTTATACGTGTAAAATATCAGTGCCTATCCATCCACCCTCTTGAGGGCCGTGGTGGAAGCTGCAGCCCACTCCAGCTGGCACGGTAAGAGGCACACCTTGGACAGATTGCCGGCCTATCACAGGGTCACCATAAGCCATTTCCAGACATGAACCCCTTTTCCAGAAATTGTTGTTCTCGTATGATGACGTTCAGAACATCCAGATGAGGATTGGTGTCTTGGTGGAACATACAGGAGGCAGCACCATCACTTGCTCTCAGACATCGTATGTGGACTCCCCATTATATGGAGATTTGAACAGAGCAGACAGGAATATTGACGTTTATGGACATTTTGTGGAAGTTTACGCTCCAGTTTTTTTTTTTTTTTTCAAATACTTTTTATCCATCTGTAATATTCAGTATTGTATCAGTTCAGTCCTGGTCAAAATCACTGGATCTGATTCAGTCCAAAAAAAAAAAAATCTAAATATCAAGTAAATGACCACAGGCTGTAAAGGCAATTGGGAGTGAGTGATGCATTAATCATGTGAGCAATTTGGATGTATCTTAAGCTTAAATCAAGAAAAAAGGAAAACAAGGCACATGTAACAGACCGTCAGAGATAGTTTCTTTGACTTCACACAAAAATCTGGATGGATTTTGTTGGACATTTTTCACACCCGGTGTATCAGGAATCAGACTTACAGTATATTGTTTGAGAAAAAAACAATTTAAAGGAAGCCGCAGTTTATTTAATGTAGCTGGCAAGATGTAAAAGCTTTAAGTTGGTGTGACCTCGAGACCCCTGTAAAAAAAAATATTGTTGTTAAAGTTATTCCTGTTGTTATTTTTTCTTTCAATGGCTTTAAAACGAAACACAGAGGTCAATGACTACCAGGTCCTTAGGAGTCATAATGCCAGTTAACATTAAAATGTCCCTGATTCTTCCTGCTTGAGTCTCTACTGACTTTTTTCCAGCTCATTACTCTGTAATTTGATGGAGCCTTTTTTCCTCTCTCTCCCTCTTTGTTTCCCCACCGAGAATGAGAGGAACGGCCTACAGTACAGCTGGGATTGGTTATTATTTACTGACTTGGCACACACGCACACACACACACACACACACACAAAGAGTGGAAATAAATTGGGTGAATCTGCTCTGCATGTAGGAATGTGAAGTGCATGTGTTTGTGTGTTTTAGGTCTGGATGACAGAGCTGAGGGAATGAAAGCGGGCTGTAGAGAAAGAAAGAAAGAAAGAAAGAAAGAAAGAAAGAAAGAAAGAAAGAAAGAAAGAAAGAAAGAAGTTTGATTTCATGTGTTGATCTTGGCCGCCTCTGTCATCAGTGATTCTGTCTCTCTCCTCCCTCTGTCATTCCCTCCTTCCTCTTCTCCATCTCCATGCTCCACAGCTGAACTCATCTTTAACCATAACACAAAGTCTTTCGACTTCGCCTCTCAGAGAGTGGCGGCAGGATGAAAAGTTTGGGGAGGGGTGGGATCTGTTGCCCCGCTGATGGTGAGGAATTACAGGGAGGGAAAGCAAAGAGGAGGAGTGAAGAGGTTTTTTTGTGTTGACCTTGCCCCACTGACAAACGGTGAGACGGTGATGGTCCAAGGGATTATGGGAAGGGGGTTGTAAGATAGGAGCCGGGATGAGAAGAGAAACAAATGAAGGCAAGGAAAGAGGAGTTCTGTACTGCACAGCAAGACAAACAAGACAGTGATATGCACATGACCTCAAAACCAAAATCTGTTACAACAGTGATTCACAGTAGAGGAAGAATGTAGAACAACAACAGAAATAAACATATACTGTATATATTTTCTCAAACTTTAACTGCCAGATTCCAAGTCAAATTCCCAGATAATTTCCCAGGTGAGCCTCTGTGAGAACACAGCAGAAAAGTCTCTTAATAATTCACAACAGGCCAGTTGGCAAGTGCGTTGTCTCTGCACGTTTAAGCAGCAGCTCTCACCAGAATGTTGTAGATATTCTCCTGAGCTTGTGAAGGAAACTCACCGAGCCATGCACCATGTGTGAACAACCTCAATTTCCTGGACATTTTTCAGAATTTACATCTGAAATGGGCAAAAATGAAGGTGTGGTAAGATGAAATTAAAGTTAAAATTATATATAATTTATAGAAAATTAAGGGGCCTTCCTAATGTAGATCTTTCCCTCAATACATGAAAAATGCAGCGGTATTAAAAAGTAACACTATCAAAAGCACAAGAAAAAAATCCTTTCAAACTGTGCCTAAGGTATAATCTAATTTTAATGACTCGCCAAAATCAGTGTATTATTCGTTTAGTATGTTAACATGACAAATTAACATACTTTTGACTGAAATGGTAGGCTACTGAATTGAATTTCCCAAAGTTGGACTAAGAAACCCAGATAACTGAGATTGGGAGTTGAATTATTACTGTATATGTTCAGTTCCTGCACCACAGTTCTCACCATATAACAGCAACAAACACATGGCAAAATGACTAATGAAGAAACAGCTTTTATGCTCCACCATCTTAAAAAATTAAATACTGAATACTGACAGGTCATTAGGTCAAGACTTAACTGTGCACTGAGAGCTACTGAATTCAGTTGAGTGATGGTCCGATTTTTATGGGATGATGGTCAAAAGAGGTGACATTTCGAGCTGCAATATGCAGTATCAACTGTGCCATGATATTTATGCTTACGGTCATCACCATCCCATTCCTAATCATATTGAATTAGCTGCGAAGAGACATACGTGTTTGTCTTATTGGCTATTCGGGGTTAGTAGGACAGAACAGCAGAAATAGCGCAGCTTGGTATTTCTCATTAAAGTTTGCTTGGACAAAATGTGTCCGTAAACAAAACACATCCACAGAACATGGATCAGCATTAGCGTTTGTTTCCTGTGGGCCGAAGTAGCCTGAATCAAAAGTGCTTGGCGACAAGCACACGTGTGTGTATGTGCATACAGAGTAGGGCTGGTGTCTGACGACTCTTAATTAATGCTTTAAAAACTTAATTTATGCTTTAATGGTTTAATGGGTCACCGACATGGGCGGTAATACTTCGGTCTGACTATGACAAATGGCTCACTGTGTTTGTGTGTGTGTGAGACACAGAGAGAGAGTGAAAGGGAGTGAGAGCAACACTTGAGCAATAGAGCAAATATGACCGTACCAAAAAAAAGGGTCATTAATCAACTACTTTAATAATCACCTAATTTGAACTGTATTTTTCCTGATTTCTTTGCTCCTCTGTGCAACAGTAAACTAGATATCGTTGGCTTATGGACAGAAAAATTGAATTTGAAGAGAATGGAGCAACACTGATTATTTTTCATCCTTTTCTGGCATTTGTTGGACAACAAGTGAGTGATTAAGTCAGAAAATAAACAACAGATTAACTGATGGTGAATATAATCCTTAGTTGCCTCAAGCTGCAAAGCAAAGGTACACATAATTAAGAATAATGAGAGGTGTTTATCTGAAAATGCCACTAATTCATCCCATCTCCTCCTGTCGGCTGCCTTGTTAAAGCTCCACTGCAAAAATACTGGAGGTTGCTGTTTGCAGTGGAACTGTGAAAGTTTGCTGCACTTTCTCTGCAATTTCTTTTCCCGCTGATGTTTTGGCGTACGCCTCTCTGGCTTGCTGTGTGTGAAGACTCGCATCATACACTCTGGAAGCACAGACAGGCTGCTAATAAAATCATTGTTCATAGTTATTACAGTATGGCAAACTTGATGGCCACCATCAATTGATGATGGCCATCAGGAACATGAAGAGGATCTCAACAAATGAGATTTGATTACATTATGGACCATACAAAGCTTTGTGGACCTGCAGAGTTAGTGATACTCTCTCTTACACACTACACATACTACAGTCATTTGATTCAGGGTTAATATAAAAATACTGATTCAGCTTTAAAGTATGTTAATGCTTTTCTTCCCTCCCAATAAAGAAAAAAAGTGCTTGGTTTGATTTATTATTATAACCAGATTAAAACCTCATGCTCCTCCTGATGGAAACAGCCATCATTTCAACCAGAGAGAAAAAACTGGCTTTTACATCAAGCTGATAAACTGTGGCTATACATGGTTCAGTTCGGCCTGGGGCCAAGGGTTAAAGTGGTATGCGGTGGGTTTATCTTTTATTACAGTCATGGCTGACCTTGTTTCCATTTGTACGTCCCCCACCTGATTTCAAATATTTGTCTGCCGTCCACTGTCTCTCCCTTGACTTCCCTCTATTATCGTTATTGTCAGCTTCCAACACCCTTTAAGGTCATTTTCATCTCCATTTACTCAGTTAATTATGGCTGTAACTTGTATTTTTTACAAAACAGTGCTATTTGCCAATGTCTGTCAACTGGCCTTCTGCCCTGCAGCTCAGTTTTCCAACATTTTCCAACATGGCACTCAACATCCCAGAGAGTTGTGTCTGAACTTGTTCCACTCTGAAACTCTGGAGAGGAAATCTAACAGTTTTGCAGTTGACAAAAAAGAGATTGAGGCTCTAATTGCAAATTAAGCTTGTAATGCATTCTTGTTTCTTGCTTTCTGTAGCACAAAAGAGACAAGAAGACGAGAAAGCACTGAGCCAAAACGAATTTTCTCAGGAGACAACAACGAGGTGAAATAAGTGAGACCAGAGTTTTCTATTCACAGTCGATGTTTTGTGTTTGGGCCGGTACGAACCGATGGGGAAGCGAATGTGGGTCACTCCATCCCTGTTTCCAAAGATCTGTGTTTCCAAAGCTAAAGCAGAGACAGAAGCAGAATTTACGCATTTTTTTGTATGAAAATGGAGTAATGTGGGTGTAGCCTGAATTAGAAGGTGAAAAACATTCAACTCAGGTCACAAGTTGACCTGCTGCTTTAATTTTTCCCGCAGAGGTTGAACTAACTGAAAGTTTACACGTTAAATTGTAAAGATTGCAACAATTATTCCAGTAACTGATTATTAATCGATCATTGATTATTAATCATCAGCTATTTTGATCATAGATTACTCAGATTTAGAGATTTTTTTTATAATTAAAACAAGCTTTCTGATTTTTCAGCTTCTTAAATGTGAATATTTTCTGCTTTCATCCCATTTGACAAAGAAATGTAGGTTTGTGGACAAAACAATTCATCTGAGAACATCATCATTTTGAGATTTGGGAAATGTTAATCAACATTTTTCCTCATTTTCTGACATTTTATGGACCGAACAAATACTCAATTCATCTGGAAAATATTCGACAGCTTAATCGATTATGAAAATAATTGTTAGCTGTAGCTCTAGTTGCAGTTTAAGAAAGGGGGTGTGTTTGTACTGTACATGTTGCATAAGGGGCTCAAAGTATGGCAACGGTGGGCCAATGCCCCATCGAAAGCTCCAACACTGTCCTGGTACATCCTAAATGTTTAAAAATGACTTTCATTTAATGCATTACTTCTTTTCTTTTAGCCTCCACAAAAACATCCATACATGTCTGTTGCTGATTTTTTTTATTATTATTATTCTTATTTTAGTAAATGCTACTGTCTTGTTTGAAAAAACACTTGTCATGTTTATTAAATTACCGAGCATGTCAAATGTTAGCAGCATATTCTAGTTTTAAAGAAGTAAGAAATGTTGGGGAAAAAAACAAAAAAAACATAACCTCAGGGGGGTTTAAAATGAGTTTAATGATGTACAGAGTCTGGAAAGAACCCTTTTTTTTCCAAGTAAAGAGTGAAATAATCCCTGTTCTGAGAGATTACTCGCCCACTCCTCCTCCCTTGACAGCTGCCACCACTCCCCTCTTAAGTGGTTAAGACGCCAGTGTCAGTGCAAGAGACACTGCAGGCTCTACTGTGGCGATTGCAGCCTCGCGCTGCAGAGTTGCATCACTTTGCATCGACACAAGACACAAGAGGAAGAGAGAAAGAGGATAAAATTGAGACCTATAATGGAGAAAAGTGTGAGGAGAGGGTGGGAGACCACGTCTGACTCCCATGGTTTCCCCTCCCTGTTGTGGTTGTTCTCACCGACTCCTCACTCTCTGCCTTCTCATATGATGAAGGAACATGCTGTGAACCACAGCTGACATCATATGCAGTGGTTGAACACATTCAGAAGTTGTGAACAGTTATGTCAATACATTTTTTTTTTTTTGCCTGCCATGGTGACAGAAACCGCCTAAGTGCAGTGGCGGTGGTTTTGTTTCAGTGACTCGAGTGTGAAACATGATATGGTCGTTTGTGTTTTGGATGAAGGCCCCGGTCGTATTCTGTAATTTGGTTGTCTATACGAAAAGTGGAATTTGTATTCCTCATTCTTTTTTTTTTATGCAGGAACTGTGATTTTCCTGTCGTCTCCATCTCGTCACTTCTCTGTTGGTGTAAGAAGAATCCCGTCAAGAGTCAAATCCCATGTCTGTGACCTCAGAATCCCTTTTGTTTTCCATCCCCGCTCTCTAATTCCTTCACTGCTGTTCGAGGAGGTGTCCACTTTCAGCCAGTTCCAGGCATTTCCCATGAATACTCCTCCATGCTCCTCTACTCTTGCCTCTGATCGCCTCACAGACACAAAAACACCGTCTTCACCTGCCGCCGTTGCTGTTGCAGAAGTATTGCAAAATGCCTTATAAGGATGATGGAAAGATCAAAGGATAGTAACCCCTAAAAAACAAAGACCGATGGACTGTCTTGTCTCGCTCCTCCCCTTCTTTAGAGGTTTCTTTTCTTGCACACATACCCCTGAAAGACCAAACTTTTAAAAACATCTCCTATCTAATGCTACATTTGGGAAACGTGAGATTCCGTCTCCTCAGTATTTCACTTCAAAGAGAAAACAAACAAGGCAAGGAAAAGAGGGGGAAATGGAAATTATGTCTCATAATGCGTACACCCATAAAGAAGCACCATACCCTGCAGTCAGGAATGCCTTATTTCAACAAATCTCCTGTGACAGAATATGGCAAGACATGAATAAGAAAAATAGAAGAAGGGAGGAGTTTTTTTTAAGGCAGAGGAGAGGGGAGGAGAACAGGAGAGGTATGCTCTGCTGGAGGACTGGGAGAGGAAAACCACAGGAAGGAGTGAGAGGGAGGGAAGTAAAAAGAGTAAAAAAAAAAAAAAACTGGGAGAAAGAGGCCGGATCAGGGCGCTGTGGAAGCAAAGGTTTCCTGTGAGGGGGAAAGACTGCATGTTTGTGTGTGTGTGTACCTGGTATTCGTTATGTTGTGAAGACCTAAATCTGTTTACACGGGGGGACAAAAATCCCCGTCCCCGTCATGTAAATTACTACATTTTAAGGTGAAGACATGTTTTCAAGGTAGGCTGAGGTTAGGGATAAGTTAAGGTTAGGGTTAGGGCACTAGTAATTATAGTTAAGACTACAGGAAATAAATGTAAGTCAATGCAATGTCCTCTAAAGTCATGGAAACCAGTATGTGTGTGTGTGTGTATATACAGTACTGGTCCTAGTTGTTGTATTGGTGACTGCATGTTGCTGTGAGAAGCTGACATTTAAACGAGACTCGTGTGTATTTGCATGTTGCGTGTGTTTGTGCATGTGCACACTGTGAGCCTTAAACGGCTCCAGTGCAGAGAATGTGACTGTGCGTGTTTACCTAATGCAGCACTGTTTGTGGTGCATGTGTGAACTGCTTTAAATACAAGTGGACAAAGGTGACGTCTGAGCACATTAACGTGTTTGTGAGTGCAAACCAGTCATGAAATTAAGCATGTGTGTGGTCTTGTATTGCTCTCTTTGTTAGGATATCTCGTGATATCTCATCCTCTCCACCTCAAAGTACAGAATAGATTTTAAGACTTGGTTTTAAAGGTTAAGGTTAGGCGGAATTAAAAAAAAAAAAAAAAAAAAAAAGCTCTTAGGGTTTTGATAAGGGTTGACCATATGTGTTTACTGGGAGGGCCCTCACAAACAGACACATGTGAATGAGAGTCTACACAGGACTGCATGTGCACAAAACACATATGATTGTGTGTAAGTGTGTGGACGGTCAGAGTATGTGTTGTTTTAGGCAGGAGGGGATCCATAAGAGGGTCTGGGCATGCTGCCCAAACACAGGTCATCGAGGGAAAAGAGGGAAAAATAGGGGGAGGAGCTGCTGGAGGGAGGCTCACATGTGGTTACTTGCGCATGTCTGGTGTGACTCCGGTCTGCGTGCGTGCCTTGAAACATATGGTCCAGTATGTGCATGCCTTCACAATACCTCCAAATAGCAGAGTGTGTGTGAGAGAAGTCAATGAGTTTTGCTGTGGAATGTGAAACCAGTGTGGTGAGGTAGCTGGCAGAGTAGTAGAGGGACCTAAACACTGACTTCATTGTGGTTTAGCTTCTGCCTCATATTATGTCGAGGGATCCTGCCGGTGACTGTGGAAGAATTTGTGGTGGCAGCGAGTTTAGACGTCGAGGAGGTGTACATGCAGCTGGAAAGCTGCCAGTCAGCGAAAGTAAATTAAGAATGCTTTTGCTGTCAGCTATCATTAAACAGCCACATAGCGCGAGACCCAATAGAGATTTTGCAGTCGTCACATATCTGCTTGCAGCCCACGCCTGGCGCCAAAGGCGAATTCAGGATGAATACGTAATAATTTTTAAACAAAACAAACACCTGAAGACATGTTTGTACTCCAGGACAGATTTCTTTCTAGACTTAGGTCAAATGAATAGTTTGACATTTTTGGGAAATTTGGTTGTCTGCTTTGTGTCTAAAATTCATAACTGGATCAAGCAGACAATTGGTTGAGCTTACTATAAAAACTTGAAGGAAGGGGAAGAGTCAGTTCTGGGTGTATTTTTTTTCAACTCTTTGCTCAAAAATTAACTTCAGTTATACTCTGTATGGCATTACTCGGGATTAAGAACAGTTGGAGACCGAAGGCAGTAAGGTTTGTTGCAGATTTGATGGCATTACATGGACATTCTAATGTGTTTTTAATGGAAAATGAGTCATTCTTGGAATACCTGGAACACCTTTCATGTTGATATGCATGTATAGGTAAACATGTAAATAACCAAATAAATAAAAAATAATTTTGGAAAATGCATCCCTTACAAAATGTAAGCGAGAATGCAGTTAAGCTGCCTGGTAAGATCATTTTTAAGAGACAGGATGATGTTTGGTCACTGTCGTGAAGACGCAGCAGTGGGGAGACACCGGGATAACACCAGCACTTTTGCTCAAAGTACTGTGTAAAAGATACAAGGTAAAAGATACAGGGTGGGTGCTCTTCTATTTGGATACAGAGCATAGTTTTATTAAGATATAGAGGGCAAAAAAATCTTTCATTATAAGGATTTTTTTTTATAACTAGGTATGAAAGATTTGTGAAACAAACAGTTTCAAGCCAACTGTCAGTACAACTTCTGATTGCTGCAGATCTCACAAATGCATATGTCTTCTGCAGTTTCAAGAATCTAGATTTGCAAACATAGTGTAATAGGCAGCAAACCAGTTGATTATTAGACTGTAGGCTAGATTGGTGGTTAAACAGTTGACTAAGGATGTTCTAGGCAGCTCTCAGTAAAAAAAAAGACAATATTTGCGTGTGCTCCGTCATCTTTTCCAGCAGTTGTCAAGCATTTCCCTGCAAGTTACATGCGTTTCATCGTAGTTTCCTGCAGTGAGGTTTTTCTTTTTTATCTGAATCTGAGTCCTTTTGCATTGCCTCATGCTTCATCCAGAGTATGATATCGCTACGGGTGGAAAACTACTGCAAAATCTTGGTCAGGCCTGTGGTGCATGTAAACCACAGAAATGTAGAGGATCACAATAACGAGCCCACACCATAATGCTTCTCAGAGGTTTTTTCCCTCAGGAACAGAGCAGCAACTAAAATTCACAGCACAGCATTTGACTATCCCATTATTCTCAAATTGACTAAATGTTCGTTGTATATTGGATTTAAGCTAAACCTAAACAGAATTTTTGAAAGGTCTATTTTCAGTGTATTTCTAACTAAATTTTACGCTCTACTTTCTTAATTATTTAAACACACTTTTAAGACTGTGTGCATAATTGTAAAGCATCATGGAAATTCATTGGAACTGTGTGTTATATGTCCATTATTATATTGTTTCTTTCCATCTAATATGTCACAGTGCAACGTATTTTCAGAGTAGGAAAAACACATATGTTACTAATAATGCTGATGATGGCTGCGATCCATTCAAGTGTTCCAGTAAGACGTGACAGTGAGCCAGTATGATCAGTGCCAGGACCCTGGGAATTCAGCCATCGTCATCAGTTTCATTATTAGCACCTGTCATTTCACTACAGTAACATTCATTCCTTGTATTTAACTGTAACCTACATGAACACTGTATATACTGGTCTACTTTAATTACATAAAAACCATTGCAATAGAATGGAGTATTCTATTAGCAACTAGCTTTGTTATGTCTTGAGTAAAAGAGCCAAAAAGCATTTTTGAACGGCTGCTGGTTGGCATTTTGTCGGTTAATAACCGAGTTCTTTCTACCCAGGTGGGCAGCAGTAACCTGCAGCCATGCTGTCCCTGGACGAGCCACTTGACCTAAAGCTTCCCTCAGGGCGACCAGACGGTCCAGTGAGGTTAGGAAAGAGGGCGTGTCCTTCCACCATCTGTGCCCCTCTCAGCACCATTCGGCCACGCCTCCTTTACACAACCTTTCCCTCACCACCTTCCTCCCCAGGTAAGAACGAACCAGAATTCAATCACTCTTAAACATGAGCACGTGCTTCCACTGATCTTCCAGTGCAGGCCGTGACTGTGATAATGTAATAGCATAATAAGTGGATTATCTGCTCTCACTTTCCCAGTAACTTAATATTGTGAATCCAGTGAATGGTAACTCTCTTCTCTCCTCAAACAGCCATACATTGTCCCAGTGTGAATGATAATAAGAGTAGTGTGACAGTGGCATGAAGTGACTGCAAAAACAACCACGACAACATCATATTCCAAATGCCTAAGAAAGTGCTGAAAGACGGGCTCAATCCTCGTACTCACTCGCGAGCTCACTTGGTACAGATTAACACTGACAACGACAGCAAATTAACACTGAGTGCAAATCCTGAAATGTTAGGCCTGTATGCTGACCAGCTAACACTGGATACTTACACGTGAAATGTCACAGTGTCAGATGAAAGAAAAAGTAACATATTTTAATTAAAAAAAATGTAATCCCTGATAAACATCTCTTAAAATCTATCATACATATTTCTACAGCAATATATAACTCAATTACAAAACTGAAAATTAAAAACATATTTATTTGTATTTAATGATCTGCAGTACCGGCATGGCTCATATCATGAGTTGCCTTTTGATTCCCAACCCTATCTCACCTAACAGCTGGGCACCGCAATCCACTCGCTGGTGTCTTCGTTATATGCAGCTACAGTCGATTCAAATATCAATTTAGAGCTACTTTTAGGCCCCAGTTGTAAACCATTAGATAGGCTCATAGACGGATTGGTGTGACCTCATGAGCCTTTCCTAATGTCTCATGCAGATTCTCAGTCTCCCTCTCAAGAACGACCCAGGTCCTGCTTCACTCCTCCGGCCATGGACCTCAGCCTGTCCCCCTCCTCCCGCCATGCCTCCTCCCTCTCCCCATCCCCCTCGTCCCGCTCCTCCCCCTCTCCGTCCTCACCTCTGGAGTCTCCTCACAGCAGCCGCAGCCCACAGCCACACATCTTCTCTCGGGTGAGTCCAGCACTTGCTGCTTCAATATGTTTGTTTCAGTGCCATGCATTTAATTAAGTGTGTCTGCCTCCGCAGGTGGCAATATGCCCCTGAGCTGGCAGAGCATAAACTCAGTCTCCTCATTAGCCCAAAATAATGTGCCGTCCTGGTTTTCACTACATGGGAACTGTGGAGTAGCGTTTCATCCACATGGAAACCACATTTTGGGAGCCCTGAAATTTCTTTTTGAAACGGATCCCAGTGTAGGAAAATCTTAAAACGCCGCCCTTGCATTTTCATGTAGACAACCAATACACTACTTAAAATTAGTTAAAATGATGATGTTATAGTCCCACCTTTCTCCTGCACTGACATTCACTGCCATTTATCTTCACCGTCAACCTCTTGTGTACTCTTGTGTACTCTTTACTTTATGATGACTTTTATTTTCCTTCCTTTCCTCTGCTTGGCTCATTCTGTCTCTGTTTCTGTGATTCTATACCTCTTTTTTCTTTTGGTTGATCTGGTGCACCTACTGAAAAAGTTAGTCTGGAGCCCTACAGTGGATGTTCTTAGTTTCAACACACATCAGGTCCTGGTGGAAGCAGCAGTTAAATCCCATTTTCACAGCATACATTGTTGTAACTGTGACATGATGCCTTTTTTGTCTTCATGACAAACATGACCACTTTCGCTGAAGTTAAATGTGATAGTTAGAATTCTGATTGTCTTTGTATAATTGATCATCTTTTGTGTAGACATGACCACAGACTTCTCAGAATAATCCACCGAGGCAGCGATCGTGACTGAATGTTCTTCTTCAGCAGCACTGAATTGAATTGGGATCGTGGGAGTGAATCTAATTTCACTAAATCACAGCCAGTCCAGTTACTCTGACTAAATCAAATTGTAACCATGATTAAATGGTAAAACATCAAACACAAAAGCCTCTTTGACAAAGCAAAACAATCTTTCCTCCTTACTGAGATTCTTTTTATTAGCTCTTATGTTTTTCATGGGTTCTTCAGACATGCCTG
This sequence comes from Brachirus orientalis, assembly GCA_016785285.1. Taxonomy (NCBI): domain Eukaryota; kingdom Metazoa; phylum Chordata; class Actinopteri; order Pleuronectiformes; family Soleidae; genus Brachirus; species Brachirus orientalis. The sequence goes on from JAFBJR010000446.1 coordinate 196,792, forward strand.
TTGTAGAGATGCAGCTCTTTGAACACACTTTCTCAACAGGGAACATTTTTCATTCAGTGTCAGTGATATTAAATACATATACAATGTTAATCAGTGATTTGATTTTTTTAACATGAAAAAAGTTTGACATTTCAAGAGCCAAACCAGTATCAGTCAACACTCATCAATCAGTATCATTATCATTTACAGGTTTCAATGTACAGTTAGGTCCAAGGTCATAGCAGAGGCTGTAATGACACATTTCTATTCATCCCATTTACAGTATATTACCCATAAATTCCACCAGCAACAGTTGTGCTTTGTGTTGTAGACAGCGACGCACCAAATCACATTAGACTTGAAGAGCTTCAGAGTTTACTGGGAGAACACTTCCTGTTATTCTGACTTGGAACTGGGAATGTGCTGTTCCAAGGATGCTTGTGGTCACAATTATCCTGAAAAACATTGTAGTTGTGGCTCTACGTACTTGCAGTGGCTAAATAACGTCTAAAAGAGGCAAAAGACATCCTTGATTTTAGTTTCCTGTTTGGTCGCAGCAGTAGCAAGGGGACAATAGAGATACATGTACATTTCCCACATCAGTGTGTGAAGTGGGGAAAATAAGTGCTCTCCTCATCCATTCGAGGAACATGTCTGTCTGTTCCTAAATCATTAAACACAAAACTGGAATCAGCCCCGGCCCAAGCGTTTATGGGGCCCTAAGCTATAAGTAGATTTGGCCCCCCTCCTTCCACCTTGGAGTAGCCTGTGCTTGACTATTATTGATACAAATATAACACTAACACTATGAATTGCATTTATTATAGTTTTATTATTTACATCAAACCAGTGTCACTCTTGTTTTTTTTAACCTTAGAGGGCAGTAAAATCACAAAAGTGGCCTAGTATTATTTGCACTTTTGTATTCAAGTGTGTGCTGATACCAGTTACTATTTAGATAGCGAAAGAACTCAAAATATCTTTAATATGTTTAAAAAATCACCATACATTTAAAATTAAGAAGGGGACATTACCGGGCCACTTCAAGCCCTGGTCATTCTAACAAGCATTTCTGTGTGAAAAATATTTGTGCGCATCACAAGTTTTCATTTTCCCATAAATATAAATGTCTATGGTGTCTTTTTTCCCCTTACCATTATACTGTGAAATCAGTTTAAACATCATAATGACAATTTAAGACCCAAAAGTGTCACTTTTACATAATCACAATCAATTGTGTTAGTGCTAAGAAATGATTTCCTTTCAATGTTTGCAGTGGCGAGTTCCCCAATATCACCTTAAAAGTTGTACAGTAGTTTGAACAGTCTCTGGCACTTTCTTACAATACCTTTTCCCATGCTTCACCTCCTTTCAGGAAGCAGCACGTCATCTAGGCGTGGAGGGCGGAGCGTCACCGCAGGGTTTCCCCTTTTATTTGCCGATGGCGAGTCCACCGAGGGGCTACAGCTTTCCATCCTCCATGTTTCTCAGTCACAACAGGGAGAAGCAAGCGTCACCAGAGCCCTCACTGGATGGTCAGCTGGCCTGCAGATGGATGAAAGTAAACATCACGATTCAAACAAATGCTGCTACAAATGATTAGTTTCATTATTGAGTTGATCTGTTCATTATTTTCACAAAATAGTGAATTGATTTTTTTTTTTTTTTTCATCGATTTTAGTCCCAAACCTCAAAATGATGACATATCCAAATGCCTTTCATTCATTTTGTTCACAAACCAAAGATATTCCGTTTTTATGAAATGAGAACATATTAATATTAAGGCAGCATGTATCTGACAACTTCTTTTATTAAAAGAAAGCTTTGGGCCGTTATTGATACTTTTTTAAAATAGTTTTATACTAGTCAGTTTATAATTGATTAATAGATGAATTGTTGCAGCCTTATATACCACACACAGTCAACACAATGGGACTGTGAAAAAGTGTCATCCTGGTTGATTGACAGTGTCTGAAAACTGTAACACTGAAGTTGGCCGAGGGTCCACTTGTTAATAGTGACAAAGCATAACTTTATTAATAAAATAGTTGTAATAATATATAGTACTATACTATACTATATTAACTATCATATGGTTTTAATGTTTTAGTTAATTCAGTAAAAAAGAAAAAGCAAATGAAAAAAATGTGGTTTTGTTGTGATATACTGGGTCACCTCTCCCTCCTCTGTCTATCCTGCAGTGCCATCTGCTGTTCGACACGTTGCAGGACTTAGTGGATCACATCAATGACTTTCACGTCAAACCTGAAAAGGATTCTGGGTACTGCTGCCAGTGGGAAGGCTGTGCTCGAAATGGACGGGGCTTTAACGCCAGGTATGTCTGCCATGCTATGGTTTCAAACTTTATTGAAGACAAGGTATTTTCCATAAAGGTGTGGAGCATAATTGTGAACACAACCTGTGGGAAAGCAAATATCATAACACATGTGCAGGCTTTTACTGGCATTTATGGCTTACTGCATCCTGGTTCGGACCGGTCTGTGTGAGGTTTGCATGTTCTCCTCGAGTGTGTTTCAGTTTTTTTTATGGGTTCACAGGTTTCCTCCCACAGTCCAAAAACATGCAGAGGTTATTTTGACACTGTAAACTGACTACTGGCGTGAATGTGAGAGTTCTCGATATGTTTGCTCTGGTAACCTGCCCAGGGTGAGACCCAGTGGTGTAGTCCACGTCAGTTGTTCGAAACTTTTTATACCAAGAATCGCCCGAGAAATCACCAACGTTAAAACAAAGTGGTGTGAATGGTTCGAGCAAAGTCAGCTACAGATTTTTCACAGGAGGCAGATTTATTCCCCATTAGATCGTCTGCTCTTTCATCATCCTCCTCTTCCTCACATATACTTCTGACATTGGTTCAGTGAAATTAGATTAAGATGGAGCAAGAAAGAAGGTGCCTCTCATTATTAATGTTAAATTTATTGTTATTATTATTCGTTATTTGTTTCAATAATAATTCTACACACTCCAGTCAAATTTCCTCAGTTTCCACTAGAGAATGCTCACATACCATTGGTGGTGAATGGCCCGGATGGCCCACTACAAAATGGCCCGGATTTCTGTATACCCACTTAAAAAAGTGTATTGATACATATCAACTCTATTTTTGACAGAAATTGCACTCATGTAATTTGGTTTTTTTTTTTGCAAATAAAAAGTGTTGATCGTTAAATCCATGCTGCTTTGAGTGTGCGTATTTGTTTTGTATGTGACCAGAGAAAAGAAGTTTGGACTTGACATGCCCAATCAATGCACTTTACTGTCCCTGCACACTAATGCATCACAGTTATAAACAGAGAAGCAAGGGGAAATGAAAAGGAAGCAAGCGACACTTTCTTGAGTGTTTTCAACAGCCTGTTGCCGAATCTACACTTTAGAGATTTCGCTTTTGTGGGGATTATTGGCATTGACAGTACACCCATTCAAGTAGACTACCCTACACCGCTGGTTTGACCCTGCCTTTTGCTATGTCAGCTGGGAATGGCTCCAGTGACCTTGCATTCCTCATGTAGAGGAAAAAACTGTAGACAATGAATTGACAAGATACATTTTGAATATCCAACCGTCCACAAGCTAACACTTCTTTTTCTCATTAATGAAATCAAATACTGTATACAGTATATATTGCCCCAGCTTTATAATCAAAGATCTCTCTTTAGCTCACCACCATGTCGTCTTATTTGTGGAACAGAGTTTGTTATTTACTTTTTTTTTTTTTTTCATGCTTTTCACTGATGAAACTGACACCCCCTGATCTTGTTTGTGTTTTATAGATATAAGATGCTGATTCACATTCGCACACATACTAATGAGAAGCCGCATCATTGTCCCACCTGCAGCAAGAGCTTCTCGCGCCTGGAGAACCTGAAGATACACACTCGCTCACACACAGGTGAGGTCACAGTGACTGCTGCGAGAGTAATGTGAGGTAATGTTCCATACCAAACGTTACCAATCAGATTTGTTGTTTTAGCAATTTTAGCGATGACCATACCATATGATTTTTTTTTGTCAGTCGCTTTATTGGAAAACATCCAGAAAATGCAGGAAACATGTAATTGAAGTAACATATTTTCAGGGGGAAAAAAAAGATTTTCTGCAGGTTGAAGTGTGAAGACCCTGGAGTGTAACCCTAATTAATTTTACTTTTTTAGACTTTTGCACACTACCACGCTTTTCTTATCTCGCTATAGTGATATTTCACAGTGTGGTTGGATGTTGTACTGACACATCATGTGCTGACAGTTCTGTGCATGCCCTTCATGTACTAGCCTCTTTTCTGCCTGGAAAATGAAGTTTGTAAACCACTCTGTCCCTTGCACCAAAATTAGAGAAAAAAATGGAGAAAATCTGTGTTTATAGCTCATGAAGACACAAGAACTGCAGGTCTGTTGTTGCCTTGTTTGGTAAGTTTATGCCGCAGGTAAATCTGAACGATGGATTTCACATCCCAAAGCCACAAAATAATACATGCAAGTCCTTTGTGCTGTGAAGTAAAATTGCAAATTTTCCTCAATGGACTTTGGTGCGAGGGAGTGAGTGAGCAGTACACAAAGCGACACAAACTTCCGTTGCAGCACTGACAATGTGTCAGTACCTCATCCAGCATGAACTACCCCTTTAATGCCTCCAATAAAACAACTTTCTCTGGGTTTGTTTCTACATTGTAGTCAAGAACTCAGCTTTTTCTCTCTCTCTCTCCTCATTAGGAGAGAAACCCTACGTCTGCCCCTATGAAGGCTGCAGCAAACGTTACTCCAACTCAAGTGACCGATTCAAACACACGCGCACCCACTATGTTGACAAGCCATATTACTGCAAGATGGCAGGCTGCTTGAAGCGGTACACCGATCCCAGCTCGCTACGCAAGCACATCAAGGCCCACGGGCATTTTGTTGCCCAGGAGCAAAGTGCTCCGAGCAGACTGGGGTCAGGGTTGAGCCTGCCCGGGCAACAGAAGGCTGCTGAACTGCCTGCTGCAGGTGGAGCCCACATCATCATTCCCAGTGCTGCTGCAGCTCTTCTTGGTGGTCTTGGAGCTTCTTTGCCTCTCTCTGCTTTCTGCCATGCCAGAGCCCTGGGCCACCATGGGGCACCACTCTTCTCTGCTGGAGGAGGAGGAGGCAGCAGCATAGGGCCACTCGGCCTCTCAGATTCCCCTCTGTTACACTTTGGACTATCCACTGCGTCAGTGTTAGGGTTGGGAGCTCTGGGAGGTCTGCGGCAGATCGTGGGGATGGAAACAGAAGGTGAAGAGGAAGAGGAAGACGGTGTGGAGGGGGAGGTGTTGAACCTGTCGGCAGGAGTGGCGCCCAGACGTAGTGATCCTGTGTCCTGGGTGGTTGTTCCCCCAAGGGCGCTTCTTCTCAAGCCAGCTGTCGTCAGATAGAATGTGCACTTGGGAATTCATAAAGAAGAAAGGAGAGTACGGTTCTATTGTTTTCAGTGTCTGTGTTTGATAGGGCTTGTGTGCGTACACCTACAACAAACACATAACCACAGAGTCTATTTGTTATTCCAGTTTGAGTGTACAATGTCTACTAAATGTATTGGTAGCACCATGCATGTTTCCGTTATCTGAAAATATAAAGGGCAACTTCAACCAAAAATAATGAAAACATGCACAGTTTGCAGTAGATGCATCCAGCCATGCATTTATGTCTGATGAGATTTTGAGACAGCCTGCTCAGATGTCTGTCCAAAATTGTACTTCCTCTGTTTAAAAATAATTAGCAAATGTTAGCACGCTAACACGCCACATTTAAACATTCAACCCACAACCATCATCATCTCAGCTTTGCCGCTGTGTGTAATATCATTTCAGTTGGCGTTTGGCTCAAAGTGCTTCTGTGTCTGCGGTCTGAACTGTTTGTTCATAAATTCATAAATTCCACTAGCTGAAGTAAAACTAACGACCTGAACCTGGGTCAGGGTGATGATTGACCTGCATTGTTTAACTTAACAACTTTCTAGAATGGATTTTCCCACCAGTTAGTCAGGACTGAAGAAGCCTCTTGGATGAGAGTTGAAAGGTCGTCAAACCCAAATCAAGCAAGTCTAGTTGCTACTGATGATGACTATTAAACTGTGATTGATTATTGACTAAAAATGAACTATGACAACCTAATTAATCAAAAACTTTTTAGATAAGTTCTCTGACTTCAGCTTTATGAACGTGAACATTTTATGATGCCTTTGCTGCTCCATGATCGTTAACTCAATCCATAGTTTGTTGACAAAAGAAGATAATTGAGGACATTGTCAGTGTGACATCATCAGGTTTCAGATTTTATGGCCCAAACAACTACTCCACTTAATGCCAAATCCACAGACTAATTGATTATGACAATAACGATCAGTTGCAGCCCTGAATTCCAATATGGAAGAAACAATATCTCAAAAACTCAGAGGAGAAAATATCTGCTTGCATGGGTTGATACCACATGTGTATGTTTGCTTTGGCTGAACTGGCCCTTTTATATTCCTTGTAACCCAAACCCTTTTATTTACACACTGACTTCTGGGTCAGTTTACGGCAGACAATCACCTGGAGTCGTTTTGTACTGAACCAGGTCATGAAAGAGAGCAGGTGTTCTTATCATTTTGGCTGTTGACAACCCCCACTGACTGCTAATGCACACACTCGCACAATCTCTGTGTAGGCCTGAATGAACATGAAAGCAGAAATATGGGGCGCAATGGGAAATACAGTTCACATGAAGTGTAAAGTTCATGAATACATGCAAACACCATCGTGATCCATGTATCTTACTCCCATTTCTATTATTTCTTAAGACAAAGTCAAGAATTTGTGCAATTAAGGCACTGGATGTCAAATAAGGCAATCCATTTGAAAATTTGACACAGATTCTGAAAAGAGGGTGACTGACATGAATAAAAACTCACGTGTATGAGGATAATGACAAATGATAAGATTCAAGGCTACAGTATTAGGGATGAGACCTACCAAAATCTGATCATTTAAAGATGTTTTCTAGCAAATTTATCAGGTGGGACAGCTGACACATGCATTATGAAAGTAGACAACTATTTTTTTTGCCTCCAAGGCCACAGCAAGAACAATGATTGCCCCCCTCAAGGAAATTCCTTTCTAATGTCACGTTAACTTATAACATTGTTATCTCTTTTAGATAGTGCTGGTGAAGTGATCTAAGTGCGGCTCTCGACTGCAGTGCTCCTTGTTTTTAATTGGAGAAACCTTGACACAGAACTGATCTGGGTCATTCACACTGCGCTACGATGTGTGACATAGTAGTTTATCCACACTGAGATAAATGTTTGACCATGTGATTTTCTTTATGTCGCAAGAGGAAGTTTTTTTAAAAAAAAAAAAAGAGACTGTATTGACGTAACTGAATGTATGTTTGAGTTTAAGTCATTTCAGCCAAATTCTGGCTCTGTTTATCAATATGATGACAAAGATCTTGATAAGATCAGCCGTGTGCTTTATGGACAAGAGGATTTGCTAATGTAATGACGTATCAAGTAATGATACTTGGCTCAAACTGAGAAAGGTACACAAAAGAAGCCAAATAATGTTGAGAGAGGTGACTTTTTTTTTTTTTTTTGGTGTTTGTTTTTGTTTCCAAGGGGAAATGCTTGACAATGGCCACAAATGGGCCTGTATCTGTGTTGTTGTGTCTTGTACTCTTGTTTGCACATTGATTTATCCCGATTAGCATTTTGAAAGTGCCTTGTGTTTCAAATGAAATGTATCACACATTTTATATATATATATATATATATATATTAAAAAATAGTTACGCAAATGTAAATTGTATAAATCTACTGTTTATTAAATTTTAGAAAACAGAATTTCAGTAACTTGACAGCAGATGTGATTTGCACATCGAGGCCACAGCAACACTCTCTGAGGACGTCACTATTGTTGACCAACACTCTGAAAATAAACAAAATTTTAAAAATGTCTTTGTGTTTGCCTTTTTGCTTTTGCCTTTTTTCCTTTCTTTCTTTTTCTCCTTTTTTAATATTTACTCCCAGTTGCATAAAAAGTAAACTGAAAAGATTAAAACAAAACAGCAAAAATAAAGTCACGTTTGGGGTTTGGGGGCAAATTAAAAACCAAAACAGACCCACCCTTAAGTATAAATATTTTATATTCATATATGTCAGTTATAGTATAGATAAGTAGCAGAAGTGAATAAATAAATAAGGTTAAACTAACAGTAATATGGCACCAATTAACAGATATATGGATTAATCTATACATTAAGCTGTTCATAGATATTAGCGATATTGTTATACAAATTAACAGATATATAGATATTACAATAAACATATTATATATATATTTATATTTATAGTGCCAAATCACAACATACATTATCTCAAGACACTGTACACAGTAAGGCCAAAACCTTTACAATATTACAGAGAGAAAAGAAACCCAACAGTTCACACAACGAGCAAACACTAGGCATCAGTGGAGAGAAAAAACTCCCTTTTAACAGGAAGAAATCTCTGACAGAACCAGACTCAAAGATGTGCGGTCATCTGCCTCGACTGGTTGGGGTGAGAGGAAAATGGGGGACAGAATGAAAAAGAGGGAGGTGAGGGAGAGACAGAAGAGAGAGACCAGGAGCAAATATACAACAGTTGTATCAAGTTTAGAATGTGAGTCGAATCACAAATCTGGGTCAATAACAACTCCAAGTTCCCTCACAGTAAAACTGGAGGCCATGTTAATGCCATCCAGGGTGGCTAAGTGTTCAGCTAGAGCTTCCCTAAGTTGTGTGAAGCTGAAGACTATAAGTTCAGTTGTGTCATTGTTAAGTAAAACATGATGTGTCATCCAGGTCTTAATGTCTGTGAGACATTCCTGAAGCTTTTCCATATTGATTACTGTCATATGACTTCATGCATATGTATAACTGAAGATCAAGGAAGATCAGTTGGACTGGCCCCTGGTGGGCAGAGCCACATTAAGTTCCTAGTCCAGGCTGTCTACGAAGTTCTCCCCCTAGTCTATCCAACTTGCACTTGACTTTGCTGGACAGAGGAGGAGAGCGGCGGCAGTGAAAGCCTCTAGGTGTCTCTGGATGAAGAAAGCAGATCTGTGGGTGTGTTGCCAGGGCACAGGCTGAGGACTGATCAACCTCAAACAGGTGGCCTGAGGAAGGGTGCCTAAAATTGTAAAAACCCAAAACATCCTATGATCTCAGGAAACATTACTGATGATGTGCCCTGGCATCTCTGTCCACCTGTGTTGCCCTGGCAACTCTGTTATTAAATTGTGGTGATAATTACCCTGTGACTATTTTATGACACATTTATCCTGACCAAAATAATTGTGCCTTAAATATTATTGTGGTAATTATAAAAAATCAGCTTGAAAAACTGATATTACCTCGGCGTATGTTTGAAGCAAACATGTAATTAGTTATGGACTACATTAAACAACTACACAGCTGCTGCCTGAGCTTACAGTCATTTACACTAGTTTCTCTGATTCCAAAATGAGATATATTTTCAAGATGCCATCGAGTCGCTCTCATCTGTGTGCACTTCTGAGGCGTAGATTGCATTTGTGCGTGCAAAATATGCACGCACAAATCGGAATGACCCGTAAAACACATTAGCTAGCTATCTAATTAGCCACAAAGCAGGTGGCTACAGTGACAGTAGTGTATGCGTGTCTGTCTGTCTATGTAAACTCCTTACCAGTCGGTGGCGCTAATGATCCGGACGTTGACTGCCATCTGCTAACAAAGCTCTCACGAGCAAGAGACGAAAGGAAAAATAAGCCGTACGAGTGCTACTCCTTCTACGGGTGTAACCGCTGCTGAGACGATCATATTTGTTTGAACATAGCACCGAACTAACATGGATCGAGGCTACGGCTCTGGTAAATGCTCTCTGGCGAAAAGAAATTCCTCTCTTAATATGTTTGCGCTGTATGACACATTTACGGTATTTGTAGTCATTAACGAGTTTCACTGTTAGCCACCTGCTTTGTCTAACATATGTGAAGACATATACGTTAGCTGGTTGCTAGTTCACATTTTTAGCTTACAGCTAAACCATACCGAAAAACAAATACGGCCCCTTTCATGATATTTCCAGGATGTTGAAATCATATTTAAATTTACGTATTAATAAATTAATTGAACTATGCGGCTAGCTAGGCTAGCAACTTCGACAGTAAATGGTCAGTTTGCTAATATGCTAGCATAGCGACTTGTGTGGCCATTGTTGGGTACAGTGTTGGTGCTGATAGATGCTCTCGGGCTAGGCTAGCTAACTAATTCTGTTAAAAATGAGTCAGCCGTGGAATACGATATTTGCAAAGGTTGGTAATTAAAATGGCCCCCTCTACGTAGATGTCTTTCATACACAGTTTCTTACATTACCGTCAGTAATATTGTTATAATAATCAGTGGCGAATTCGCCATTGTAATTGAGACAGTGAAACAGAAAACCTCATTCTGTTAACTATTTTTTCACAGCCAAATGGTTCCTTTGGAGATCAGAATATTTCTTCCAAGCGAGTTCATTGTTTGGCTATTTGTTTAGAACTAACATATGCTTATTACATTATTCTTCTGTAGGTTACTCCAGTTGGGGAGGTGGAGGATCAAGCAACAGAGGTATGGAAATATGTTCCTGCATTGTTTATTTAGCTCTAATCCTGCCATTGATATTCTAATGGTCTGAAGTTTGACTTTTAGAATGACTTTAGTTACTGATATTGCCAACTATTTTGTGAAATGGTTCATCTGTTTGAGTTTCTTTTACTAATTGAATAGCTTTAATTTCCTTTTAGTATATTTTTGTTTACTTGTTTGAGCAATGCTATAATTTGCATACAGTGTAATCATTTATTATTAATGCAGTTTAAAAAACAATCTTGAACAATAACATGACCTTGGCTCTCTTAAAACTGGAGTGGGTCCTTAATTTATGTCATTAGTAAAACCTGTGTTTGTCCTACAATTTTTCATGGCGGTCATTCCAACCCAAACACCAATAATCACGGAATGTGGCATAAAAACAATTATGTACTTTGCACAGTATTGTGGGTGGTGATAGTTGTCCCATTTATTTATTGGTATTCCTCTGTGTCAGGCTCTGGTTTTGAGCTGTATGGAGGATCTTATAAGGACTCAATGTCTGGGCTTGGCGGCTATGGTGGAGGTGGAAGTGGAGGTGGTCATATGAAGAGGGGTCTATCTGGAGCGTCCCTGCTTTCATCTTCAGGCACACAAGTACATGCAGATGCAGTCATTGCCAAGATTAACCAGCGCCTGGACATGCTCACTCAGTTGGAGGGTGGGTTGAAAGGGGTTCGGAGTGACAGGTAAAAATTACATTCCTCATCTTCATCCATGCTCTCTTCATGAGTGGGTATCACCACAACATATCCTTGACTGCAATAAGTGTTATGTCATGGTAGTATTATAATTAGATTACTTGTCACTCTGTGGCATGTCTGTCTGGTCCCATTCAGACCTAGTGTTAACATCCTGAATGGTCCCGTCACAGGTGGACAGTGTTTAGTACTGTTTTGAATGCACCTGAATGTGTCTTCAGTTTCAATCACACAAACCAAAGCCAGAAGGGATTCTGGGACATGTGTTGCCACCCCTTGTTACATTTCAGCTGTCAGTGTTCATATTTTGATTTATTTGTAGGCACTGCTACAATATTTTCACTGACCATCATATAATACATTTTTTTCAAAAGGGCAAAGTCTTATTTCAGGGTGGAACATAGTGCTGGGTGTTATACTAGTTCATACCAAAAACCGGTATCTTTTTTTTTTTAATGATATGAATTTTTTTGTATAGATGGAACCACTCAAAAGTTCCCTAGTTTCCGACATTATGGGTCCTTTCCTCGATCTTGTGATGATGTAATTCTGTGCTGCTCTCAAAACCATGATCTAAACCAGTTTACAGTAGAGTCTGAATTTTTTTGTTCCCAAATGCCCATTTGACGGACATATTTTTAAATAGAGCCGAAATTAAAGGAACACGTACATATAAACTCCCACATTAGCTAAGATTCATAAAAAATGAACAATGGAAACCCCACTCTTAGGAATTAACCAGAAATACACTACATTCAAGGGTAGACTACTACTAAAAAGAATTAAATAAGTGCAGTATATGAATATGAAAAATATCTTTGTCCATATGTGTGGCAGTTTCATTGAACTGAAGTATTCCACTGCTCTTGCAAAGTTGTCCAAGCTTTTACAATTTGCAAGTGTCATTAGGACTCCCAAAAATGAACTTTGAACAAATTTGTAAAGGCCCGTAATTCATTAAAATTAATCTAAGTAGTAGAAGTATCAGTGGTAAACTACAGGAATGATCAGATTACTCTACCACTTGAGTAGAAGCATGTCAGAGTATCAAGAATGATTGCAATTATGTTAATAGACACACACTTTGATGTGCCACTGAGCCTGCTACTTCTCTCGGTCGACCTCCTGCTCAAGGGCACAAACACACACTTGGCTGCGTCGCTGGAATGCGCTGTTACCACTCTCTTCCTCAAGCACAAGCGCAATATAAATGCACACACTCAATTGCACCTCTGTCACTGGAGCACTCATTCATGCTAATGCATAAAAAATACCTTGCATACTTTCCCTAGCAGTTAATCTTCTTTTTCCTTGTGTAGACACACATTCATACACAGGAAATCCACTTTTACTGTTGGACTGCTTTTAAACATAATTTGGTTTTGCAGACTGATGTATGTGTGTATTTCTATATGGAGTCGGGGTTGTTAAATCTGATCATAGGAGACACATTTAGGATGCATTTCAATGTCACATGTGAACAGGCAAACAGCGCTGTCCACTTGTTTTCACTTGAATCTCGGGACAGATGATAATACTAGATCTTAAAGGCGTCTTTGGTTGAAAGTGATGTCTTTGAGTGTTGTGTTAACAATAGAGAATACCCAACCAGTTGAGCCTTTTCTTATTTTGAGATTTGTATGAAAAAGATCTTGGAAAATGACTTGATATATAGTGAGCGTGAAAGGCAATTAAGCCTCATAATGCTATTGACAATTTAGAAGTCAACATGTCTTTGTCTAAGAATTGTCTAAGAATGGTAACGTTGCTCAAGTAAACGTTATTGTTTTAGTCCAAGATGCCCTTACTTATTCCTCTGTCTTGTTTGAGAATAATAGGGGTGTGAGTTGCCTCAGATCAGAAGCAGTGATTGCTTGCTTTGTTGTGGTTTGTCTGAGTGCTGGGAAGAAATTATATACCGCTAAACTGCAGATGTTGTGGAAATGCATGTCCCCCCTGCTGGAGACTGACATCCTTGCACATTACACCAGTCCATCTTTATGTAGCTCTCCATGGACATTACGTTTGTTTTGACTTTAATTTGTACATACACTACTTCTCTCATCCTTCATGTGACCTAACCATTTGTTCTGGCTTTAGGTTGCACAAGTGATGAGTTTTCAAGTCTTGCTTGATAATACTTTGTCAAGCTGAATGTTCACCGAAGATAGCTTGCTGTGTTTACAAAAAATTACCATAGTCGTGCGAAGAAAGTTTTATCCCTTTTAAGAGTATTCACTATGATCAATGTCTAGGATCTTGCACTTGTTTCAGGGCATCACTGGTTCTGGTGGACCATGTTCATGCCTGTTCAACGCCTGTCCTTCAAAAAGGAATCTGTGTTTAAGTAACTGCATTTCTTTAATCTGCAGCATACTGTTTGACCTCCAACAGGAAATGTGGTTGGATGAAACTGAACAAAATAATAAAGAGAAAACTATTGATTAAGTCATAAAAGACCACAGTCAGTGACACAACTTGTTTTGGATCATTAAATTCTGATCTAATGTGATTCATGGAATGAAGCTGGGAGTGACAAGAAACAAAAGAAAATGGAGAAAGCAAGACGATGGAGGTTAAGGAATAGCAGGTGGAGAAATCCAAACCTGACTGCCCTCCCTGCCTCCCTTGCTCTGTTTTTCTCTATCAATCCTTTCCCTCCCTCCCCGCAGGTTTGACCAGTACGAGTCATTCGACTCGCGCACTTCCTCTCTGGCCTCCCGAGATCTCTACAGATCTGGCGGCGGTAGCTATGGTTATGGTGATGACCGTGGGGACAACCTGCTGTTGGGTCAGCGAGGAGGCTCGGGCTTCGGAGGGGTAATGGGGCTTGGGGGAGGAGGAGGAGGCTTTGACAGCCTGTCCTCTTCCTATGGAGTCGCTAAAATGCGACAGAATATGAGGGAGTCCTTCGGCAGTGGCCAGGGAGGAGGTTCTGGAGGTGGAGGATGGGCTGGAGCAGGCCGACGTTCCCCCAGAAGGGGTGGAAGTGCCGGGGTGCGAGGAGCTGGAGGAGGGTTTGGAAGCCACAGGTCTGATCCCACTCCATTAGGCGGTGGAAGGGGAAGTGGTAGTGGTGGCCAGTCCCACCGCGGCCACTCTCCAGGAAGTGGAGGTGGTAGAGGCAAGCTCCCATCTCTTTTATCCAACCGCATGTACCCCGAGAGTGGGGGCTTCCATCAGGGTTCCACCCAGGGGCCTCACGACTTTCCTGGGAGGCACTTTGGAGGGGCCCCACGAGCTGGCCGCCCACGAGGCCGCAAAAGACCCCTCAACAAAGTAAGTACGTCCAGCCAAATAAGACCTTCCCAGACACTCGGCAAAAAGCCCTTTCTGATTCAGACTCTTTTTGTATCCTCGACCTACTGGCAAATCAGCTTTAAATGCTAGTGCCTGCAGTTGGCCATCTAAAAGAATGGATCCCATTGTAAATCTCCATCATTTTATTTTTGACACATGACTAGTTTAAACAATCTCCTCCCAGCCCTGTTTGAATGTGGTTAGAAACAAAGTTACTGCCCTGTTTTTCCAGAAAAGGCAAGCAACGCTTTCCTTTGCCTGATTAGTTGCCTTGTTTACCTGTGGGGATGGTGATTTCTCCTTTTAAGTTTCATTTTTATTTTTTGTCTTTATGTCCCACTTTTAGGTGGTCGGTTTTAACTAGGGATGAGTATCAGTATCGGTCCACTACTGGTCATAATCACTTAAAAAAAATTAGATACAATTTCTGTTCTTTGTTTTTTTTTTAATTTATTTTTAAATCATCGTATCACATGCTTCACTAAGTGCAGACTGTAAAAATGTACATGTAAAGCAGCAACATAAGTTTAATTGAGTCATGTTAATGTGAGCAGAATATTTGTTACATTGTTAGAGCATTTTGTTTTTGAAATGGCTAGCACAAATGTGTTAACAGCTTAGTAGTTTTAGTGATGTAAAATGACTGTATCGGACTGATATCGGTATTGGTAGCTATTCAAGGTTGTGATAGTGGTATCGGACAAGAAAACGTCACATTGCAATCCATAGTCTTAACATAAGGCAAACACCACTGAGGAAATTATCAGATAACAGATGGATGGAGTTTGCTATTAACCTAAAATTTAGATTTCAGTGATATTTTGATTGTTTTGTGATTTTATTGTCTTATTTTTTATTTTTGACTGCCTGTAGCAGGTGAAGCCACAGCGCGATGTCCAGAAGAAGAGGAAACAGATGCTCACAGCAGCTGATGAACCAGAGTTAAAGATAAACAAGACAGAGAGTGCAGGGTCAGAGGTCCCTCAAGGTATTTCCTCAAATACATTTGTCCTCTAAATCCTTTAAATAAATCTTTTTACTTGGCCCATTATATTTCTATTTTAATCTTACTTAATACTTATTTGTTCTGTTTTCATAGAGCAAGCTGAGAAAAATGGTGATGCCAATGAACCACAGTCTGCAGCTGAGGTGAGTAGATTATAAATATTACTTGACTGTAACTTATCCTTTATTTTAAACAGCAGCCTACGAATAATGAACACCCTCCACCTTTAAGGATCTAATTTATGAACCACGCAACTGAAATTAAGGATACTGTATGTCCCCAGTTAATAGACCTAATTGGTGTTAATTAAACCTATTAAGTTTTATTGTTATTAATTTCCAGTAATTATATAGTTGTATAATGAAAGATTGTTGTATTACAACTTCACTTACTTCACCAAGAAAAACCTGGGCACTTTGAGTTGGACACATTGAATTCTACTGCAAGAAGAGGTGCAGACTTAAAGCCCATTTATACTTTACGCAAGAGATGGTGACAGATGGAGCCTTTCGTCTGTAGTTTGCATTCATTTCGTCCAACATTGTGCGCCTTGCAGGGGAGCTTACAATGATGGATGAAACGGAGCAATACATAGCAGTATATAATCAATAGTCCAATAACCCAGGAAAATGACGAAGAAGTAGCTATATTTGGTCTTTTTAAAAATGGCAGAAAGTTTTGAAGACCATCTCTGCAAAATGGCACAGAATTATATTCACCTATATGGTGTTATCTGTCCAAGGAACCAAGACAAACAAAGGATTTAGAATAGCTGGTCTTACATTCCACTGCCACAAAATTTAAAAATTTAGGTCCATTTTAGATCAAGCACAATTAAATAATCTCTTCAGTGGTCACCATGTTTGTTGATGCCTGCAACTTGGTACTTAGCACTGCCTAAAGAGACTGAGGTAACGACTGGGACATACAAAATTGGAGTATAAATGGACCTTTTTTGAATCGTCAAGGTCGACTACAGGGAATGACAAATTCATGTCTAGTTGTAGTAATAATGAGCCTAAAAGTGTGCACTGCAGTGACTTTAACAAACAGTGACATGGGAATCAACCACAACTGATATAATTGTTTTATGGCGAATTTTGTATTGGAGTTTGAATTTATGTCCCGCTTGTGCTGAATACTGCTGATTTAAAGCATTGTGTTCTGTCATCCAGTAAAAATAGAACATTTGTGTATTCTCTGTGGTAGGAATGGACTGACAGAACAATGACAGAGCTGGTATGTGATGCGAACTGAGCGGTGGAAGTGGACACATTAGCTAAAGTGGATGTGTATCGCTTCCAATGCCCAGTGGATATGCATTTGGAGAAATCCTGGGGTTATTCTATGTGCTGCAAATTCTACTGTGCTGCTAAAATTGTCAGTTAGGGGCCACTGTGGTCCAAGTAAAAAAAACATTGGTCTGGAGCCCTGATTACTCATAATCCATAATAAGGAAGACAAACCTTTAATAACGTCCTGAAAGTGTACAGGTATCAATTGAAAATAAACAATTTGTGTGGTAATAACAGATGACAACTGTTGTTTATGTGGATAACCATTAGCTGCCACAAAGGTAGCAACCACTCCTCCTGGGGTTCAGACATAAAATACATAACACACTACATGATCTAAAGATTTCAAAACCATTTTTTGTCACAAAAAAAGTTACTACTTCATTTTTATTAAAACAGTTATGTTTTCTTTACAGGAGACAAAGCCTGCTAAAGAGGGAGAGAAAGGTGAGCTTAGCTGGAATTGCTCCTCACTGATTTTATTTTTTTCCACACAGTAATTCAATTTACCTCAGCTTTGACCATTTACCTGTTTTAGAGATGTTGGCAAGACTAACATCTGCTTTTGTTTTTTATGGTCAGGTGCAACAAAAATGGAGCAAAAGAAAAAACTACAGGTCAAACAGAGCCCGGTGCAGGGTCAAGACAAGCACCCGAAAATGAGAAAGAGAAGGGGTTTTCTGGAAAGGTATGAGGCAGAGCTCGACACTGATTTTACAGCAACAGCCATTAGTGTGTCATAATGTAATTATGTAAAAAAAAAACCTTCACAACATATCATTTCATTCATCTTCCTTTTCTCTATCTATCTATCTATCTCTCTCTCTCTCTCTCTAGGTGCAACAAAAATGGAGCAAAAGAAAAAACTACAGGTCAAACAGAGCCCGGTGCAGGGTCAAGACAAGCACCCGAAAATGAGAAAGAGAAGGGGTTTTCTGGAAAGGTATGAGGCAGAGCTCGACACTGATTTTACAACAACAGCCATTAGTGTGTCATAATGTAATTATGTAAAAAAAAACCTTCACAACATATCATTTCATTCATCTTCCTTTTCTCTATCTATCTATCTATCTATCTATCTATCTATCTATCTATCTATCTATCTATCTATCTATCTCTCTCTCTCTCTCTCTCTCTCTCTCTCTCTCTCTCTCTCTCTCTCTCTCTCTCTCTCTCTCTCTCTCTCTCTCTCACACGCACACACACACACACAAGTACATTACAAAACACAATTTTGGTTAAATGTTTAGTGTTCTGTACTGATTACAAATGCCAATTTTCATTGTGCCCCTAATTTTCTTTTAGGGTCAGATCACTATAATCTATTCTTATTGATCCATTCTTGTAACAATTTCAGGATGATGTTTGCTTGCTCAGTCTGCAAGTTCCGTTCGTTTTACAAGGATGAAATGGAAATTCATCTTGAAAGTCGCTTCCACAAGGACCACTTCAAGTTCCTCTCAGGCCAACTGTCCAAGCCCACCACAGATTTCTTACAGGTTAAGTGACTAAGATTTATCAAACAGTATCAAGCTTTCTCTGTATTTTAGAATAATTTCCTAAATGTTCATAGGAGGGTTTTTGGATAGACAAATGTGTTGCACAGGGAATTGGATTTTCCACAGTATTACACACTAGAATAATATGGAATTCTGGATTTTACAACCTGACATTCTGATGCGGATTCTAAATATGTGACCTACATAAACTGTGCATCAAGGTTTGCAAAAAAGGAAAGTTTACAATTTGGAATATTTCCAAAATTCCTGAACTAAAGTTTCTGATTCTCTTGAAAATGTTTCTGGAAATTTACTGGCAATTTTCTGACTGGTATTGTGTTATCTAAAACTGCCCTCTACCACAACTTGACTGACTTTGCCTTTATCTATTGTCATTATCAGTGTGCTGGGAATATATTTTTTGGTTATTTCAGTTACCGGCTCTCACTGACTTTTAGCAACACCCTCGCTAACCCACTGTGTCGCATATACTTTGACATACAGTAGTTATCCTAGCTTAGTGGTCACTCTTGTTCTCACATGGTCGAAGTCAAACACAACTGTAATATTATTATTATTATTATTATTATTATTATTATTATTATTATCGTGTTTCATGGAGTAAAGCCACTAGAATTTGCCGTAGTTAAAATTCCCGTGTTACTAATGAATATGAAAAGTCACAAACCAACAAAAACTTAATTGTCTTTGCAGGAGTACTTGCAGAACAAGTTTAAGAAAACGGATCAAAGGGTCAGCCAGTTGGAAAACCACAATGCTGCCATCTGCCAGGTGTATAAAGAGCAGGACCTCACCAGAGGTAAGCAGCGTCAGCATTCTGTTTGTTTACATGTCTTTGTATTAATTCACCTGACACAGAAAGGATGAAGTAAAGGCTCGGTTCCGTGATTTCTCACACATCTGCAGATCTTGGTATGGAGCACTTCATGAGGAAGGTGGAAGCTGCGCACTGTGCAGCATGTGACCTTTTCATCCCCATGCAGCTACACCTGATACAGAAACACATCAAGTCTCCTGACCATAATTACAACCGCAAGGTATGTCTGTTTATCCCCAAGTGGATCATTTCTTTGAATGCACATTTCTTTAGATAATTGTAAGACTTTAAAAATGTAATTTATACTGGGTTTACATGGCCTTTAGCAACAAGTAAAAACATAAACTAAACCTATATCAAGACCATTCAGTTTCCCCACAGTGTCAGGACACTCTTGAATCTGGATCACTGGATCATTAGTGTAATTCTGTAGAACTTTTAATCAAAAACTTGTCACTTCATGTTCTGAGTACGATGTGTGAATGTTGTTTCTTTTATTCAAGGCTATGATGGACCAGTCCAAGAGGGCCAGTCTCTCAGTTGCTCGAAGCATCCTTAACCACAAACTTATTGGCAAGAAGCTGGAGAGTTACCTCAAGGTATGTAAATCATTTCTGTGTGATGAATGTTAGACTTTCTATGCTCACATTAAAGTAAACTAAAATACATTCTCCAGACAAGCATGTTTGCTGTAGACCTGGTCAAGTCCACAACACTGACAGTAAAATAAGATGGCGTACAGATCAGGCTGCATGAGCTGACCAGTGTAGAAGATATTACATATGTAGCTGGTACCATGAAGGTTTTCTCTCCAAATGCATAGTGAAAAGATGAAGTCTAGTATCAAAAAGGCAGGAGAGGTATTGTCAACCTGACAGCAATGTAAAATCACATTAAAGCTGTGGTAGGCAACATATATTTGTCAACTTTAATTTGCAATTTCATAATAACCTTTCAGCATAATTTAAATCAAGTGAAGTGGGAGTGAAATATATGACTGGAGACTCGACAAACCACAGGGTAGTTAGAGATGGGGGGCACTGCTATTGCCTGTTCTACGGCTGTGTGTATGTGTGTCCTCAGTTGTAAAGTATCTGTTACAGCAAAGCCCACTTTAAAAGTGTAATCTTAATTCCCAATTTGCATAGGATCAGAAACACAGTATAACTACACTACCGTCCAAAAGTTTGGGGTCACCCAGACACTTTTGTGTTTTCCATGAAAACTCACACTTTTATTTATCAAATGAGTTGCAACATGAATAGAAAATATAGTCAAGACATTGACAAAGTTAGAACCCACAAATGTGATGCTCCAGATACTCAACTAGCTCAAAGGAAGGTCAGTTTTATAGCTTCTCTAACCAGCTAAACTGTTTTCAGCTGTGCTAACATAATTGCACAAGGGTTTTCTAATCATCCATTAGCCTTCTAACGCAATTAGCAAACACAATGTACCATTAGAACACTGGAGTAATGGTTGCTGGAAATGGGCCTCTATACACCTATGTAGATATTGTATTAAAAACCAGACGTTTGCAGCCAGAATAGTCATTTACCACATTAACAATGTATAAAGTGTATTTCTGATTAGTTTAATGTTATCTTCATTGAAAAACAGTGCTTTTCTTTCAAAAATAAGGACATTTCTAAGTTTCCTTATTTTTTCCAAACTTTTGAATGGTAGTGTACCTCAAGTGGGAGGGGTAAATTGATTTACACACTGCTTTCACCTACTGTCATGTACAAATGACATTGCTTCCCTTACTTCCCTATGCTACTGCCTGATGTCACAGGTACAGACACATGGCACGACAAAAGCTAAAAAGCCTGAAACGCAAAACTGAACCAGGGTGGAAACACGGTGTTTATTTTCGGTTTGGGGAGAACGACGGTTTCAGAGGCAGTTTGGGACCATGTTTGCCGAAACCACACCATTTGGGGAGAGTTAGATAAATTTTAGTTAAGAGTTCAGAGACTGGGGGAAACTGAAAGAAGACTACTTACAAAAAAGGTATAGAGAGTTTATTAAGCACAACCAACGGACTGACGCTGATCAGAATGCAAAACTGAATACATTTTAGGCGCCTCATTTGTGGAAATCCACTTGTAAACAGGATATTATGGAATATTTATGCACATTCACTCACAGTCAAAAGTTCGGACACACCTTATTATTTAATGTGGTCCAAAGGTGTATCCAAACTTTTGACTAGTAGTGTATTTACTACTGGTCTATTTGAACAGAATAAATATTATCTGGGGTCATTTTTCCGGACTTTTTTATGAAAGGTCACTGTAATCATCCAGTAATGATTACTCGCATCACTGAGAAGCTCAGTTTAAAAATTACTTTATCCCACCTCTCCACGTAAAACAAATCTTGTAGAATAAGGCTTTCTACAGGGAATTGAGTCTTACTATTAATTAGTTACACTCATCAGTTGCACTCATCAATGTAGTGATGAGTGCAACTGTCTGTGATCCTCTAATGAGAGGAGTTATAGAGCTGGCATCCTAAACATACTATCGGTGTCCAAACAACCTGAAGATGAGGCTCATTAACTGTTTTTCATGCAATCCTGCCTGCTGCTGTGTTCAATGTTTCAGGATTAAAAAAAAAATTATGATCAGTTGTTTGTTACAGAGCATCACCAAGCAACATTCTCATGCTGCATACGAGTAGTGATTAGTTTTGTGACTTGACAGATGCTAGTAAAGTGAGACTGAAAATAATCCATGAAAACTTTCAGAAATTAATTCTCCTGCTCAAAAAACATGATTATACAGCTGTTTGACTGAATAAATGTTACTTGTTCCTGCACTGCACCTATATACATAAATTCAGGTCTGTTTTTAGTGCTGGGTAGTATACCAGTTCATACCGAAAACCGATAAATATATATATTTTTTAATGATATGAACTTTTTTGTATACTGCAATACTAGTATATGAAAACAGAACATGGCACAACAAAACACTTTTTGACGGGGGAGCCTTTTCACTGCTGCATTACACATGCTTAGCTGAAGAAGTAACTGTGGGAGGATATACCATAAAGGTTCTCCTTATAAACACTCTTTTGCAGGGTGAAAACCCTTTTGTTGGTAACCAGGATGACCAAGATCCAGAGGACTCCATGTTGATGGACGTGTCAGAGATGGAGTTAACCAGTGAAACAGCAGATGAGCAAACTGAGGAAGCACAGATCACAGAGGAGCCAGTGGCACATGGAGATGCAGGCCAAGAGGTGGCTGAGGGAGAAGAACCAGCACCAGCAGCAGCAGCAGCAGCAGCAGAGGAGGAGGAGGAAAAGATGGAGGAGGAGCAAGAAATTTGTGGAGAGGAGGATGGTTTTGAGGTTGGAGAGGAGGAGGAGGAGGAGGAGGCGGCATATGTGGTACATGACGAGATTGGCGAAGAGGGATTACAGTGTGATGAAGTGGAGGATGAAGAAGTGCAAGCAACAGAAGTTGAGAACAAAGACAAGAATCAGGAATAAATTTGGCTCCATGGGTGTGATTTCTTTACTCTGACATCTGTTGGACCAGTGAGTGACTGCCTCTTTCCCATGCAACCTCAGTAGGAAATGCACACATCTGCTCCCACCATTTTTCACCAACTAATGACTCTCAGCTTACCAGTGTCATTTTTTTGTTTTTATGGGAACAGTTTCACATTTAGAGATATCACTTTTTTGCTGATTAATTAGAAACAGTACTTGGCTATTAGGAGTGAGGAGCTATACTACAGTGGCCTGCCACAGTTGTTTACATTCATAGTAGGTACATAGTCAGTTACACTCCATCACACTGTGTTGTCTCTGCTTTCCGTAGCACTAAGTGCCTCGGAGTACTCTCTAGAAAGTACTCTCTAGAGTACTCTAGAAAATGTAGAGCAGTTACCACATGTACTCTCTTACAAACACATTGACAGTGGACCAGTCAGTCCGTCTAAAGAATGTCTCCCAGTGTTGGCAGACTTGTTTTTGACTTAAATATTTCACTTCCCAACACAAATGTTATCACATAAGGATGCTGTTTCAATTTTCTTCAAATCAAATCTGTAAATGGTTAGTGAAAAACTTTTTTAACATCTATTTTCTTGAAACCCTCCACATTTAAAGACTCTAATTTGAAATCCTCACGTGCAAAAAAGTTATTTCCAAAATGTCAAACTCTTCCAAAAGTTTTTCTTGTGCCTTTAGTTGAAATTATTCTTTATTTACATTTATTTGTTAGACTTGTGATGATTGTTGTAAATTTGAGACATGATATGCTTTGTTTTGCTTTTCAGAGCTGACACAATGTCACTGTGTTCTGCTTATTTCCAGTATTCATGGTGAATAGATGTTGCTTTCCATCATTTTGCTAAAATGTAGAACATGGAGGCATTTTCATCTACGGCTGCAATGACTAGGATACTCGACTGTAGACTCTACTGTCAAAATGTACATCAGTCATCAACAGTTTTGTTTCACTGCGAGTAAGAAATAAATTTATTGAATAAATCTTTATTTTTTCTCAACTTCTTTGGTAGTATTGCCATTCTGGCAACCCAGTGTTATAATAATTTACTTTATAATGGTTTACCAGTATTTGTTGTATATGTATGGTCATTTGACTGAATGGTTCCATGGCCAGTTGCAAAAAAAAAATAATCTGCTAAACTCCGTCATTATATGAACTTCAGATTTTTGTTGTCATGGTCCATGGCTGAGTTGGGCTAATACAAGTTACCATTACATTTTTGCACAACTGCAGATTATCAAGAATCATTCATTGTTGATGTTTCTTCTTCAAAGCAGCAAACAGTAAATCAACTTTCAGCACTACTTTTGAATGAAAGAACATGGAATTTTGGGCACGCAAACAAAGTTCTTTAAGGCTCCTCAACACTTTAAATTGATCAAAAAGTCAACTGACTTCAGTGTCTCTTATTTAGCTTCATGACCTGAACTGCCATTCTATTGCATTCAATTCTAGAATGTCATTATCAGAATTGTAGTTATTATCCCCTTCCACCAGATAGAGCCATCCCCCCCCCCCAAAAAAAACCAAACACTAAAGCATTAGGTACATCTGGGAAGAATGTATAATATTTAAATCTAGTTTTAATATTTGTCTTTTTTTATAAAAACATGTCTGGAAATGAACGAATAATTTGGAGTTACTTTGACTTATAATGGCAATAAAGTTTAGTGAAATTAAAAATTTGTCTTGATGTGTATATGTATGACAGCCTAACAAACACCTTTCCCTACAATGATTAAAGTGTAATGTTTAAGGGGTGCATTATACTAACATCAATCTTGTCAGTCAAAACAACTAAAAAGAAACACTTTATAATGAAAAAAAAAAAACACTGGGTAAAAAAACAACCTCGGAAACAAAAAGCACCACAAATAAGTTCAAAAATGACCTGAAGATGCAAGACAACCACGAGGGGACACTGCAAAGAGACACAAAAAATTAAATGAAAACTGGCCAGAAAGAGATGCATACACATTGACAAAAATACATAAATGGAAAACTACCGCAAAGAATGTGAAAAATTAGCAGAACAACACTTAAAACCACACAAGACTCAAAACCTCGAAGTGAACCAAAAACAGAAGACAGCTAATGCCACATGCCTGAGGCCACCATGTTGACTTTACGACTGTCAATAAATGATGGTATCCTTCGGTAAATGAATGTCTTCCTAAGTATTTCTCACGACATTTTAATGATGGAAATTATTGCACGCTATTGCATGATATTACCCGGGGGCGGGCTGTAGGCGGGGTTGTTGGGAGTGCGGGGCGGGCTGCGGCTAGGTGACATTTCGCCTGACAAACGATTGGCCTGCCCCTCTGCGTCTGACGTCATCGACGTCAAACGGGACTGTTTGTTCTGGATTTGGGGCGAGGAAGGTCTGCGAGCACTGACACCCGACTGAATAAGGTAAAATGTCATTTAATGTGTTTTTGTGGACGCCAATATTATATCAAACGAAAGCGCGGAACCCCTGTGATGCGTGAAAACGTTCACGGCGGTCGTCGTTGGCGTTCTTGGCGCGCTGTCAGTGTGTGTTTCGGGAAGCGGGGCATGAACTGTCTTCGCAGGCCTTGCACCGGTTCGAGCACACAGATGGATTTTTGGTCTTTTAACTTCGCCCGATTTGTCGATATTGTGACTATTCTGTGTTGTATCATTCTCCTCTCAGCGCTTGTGTTAAGGTGGTTTTCGTGGCGTGGGATGCTCCGCGCTGTCAGTGTCCACGTTAGCTGCAGGTCGCTATCATGCTAGTCTGTTAGCTGCTAGGCTGTTTGTTTGTAGCCCCGTAGGCCGTATTCGTGACACAAGGTACGTCTAATCGGCAGCGTAGTTTACGCGCGATGGCGCAGACTCGCCATGTGAATTGTGACGTACGTCACTTTGAGAATATCAATCCCGTTCAAGTTGTATTCTGAAATACTGCGTACGCGCGGAGCTGTCACTGTCACGTCACAGCGGTGTGGACAGGGCCAAGTATTGGCATGGGAGTTTAGCCAGGCAGCGCTAAATCAAAGTGTTGAAACAATGTCCTTGCCCTTAGGACAGATAATAATTAACGTTATTCATAACACTCGGTTTTCGTTGGCTTTTTAGCTGCTTGTCAGGCGGACTTTGTGACGTTACCTGAAAGTGTCTCTGTCGTACACAAAAGAGCTGTTCGAATCCTTTAAAGCTTCCTTTTCTATCTCCTTTAGCATGTAATGGGAGGGGGCCTTCACTGGACTTTCCTTTACAAGATGAAAGTAGATCATGCTG
This sequence comes from Brachirus orientalis, assembly GCA_016785285.1. Classification (NCBI taxonomy): domain Eukaryota; kingdom Metazoa; phylum Chordata; class Actinopteri; order Pleuronectiformes; family Soleidae; genus Brachirus; species Brachirus orientalis. Next base: position 222,870 of record JAFBJR010000446.1, read on the forward strand.
CCTCACAATGTAACGCGGCAATACTGTACAACGACGTAAAAATTCTACTACCAGTCAATAATAACTTTGCGTGTAAAGTGTTATTCAAACGTCAGGAGAAAGGCAGTTGCAATAATCATCTTAATATAGGTGGTCATTTCACTTTGAACTGTCATAGGAAGTGTCTGTGATGCATCTTTTGCAGTCCATCCTCAGAACATTGTTTTATCACTGCATACCTATGTTATTAAAGTTGTAGTGCATAATAAACGATTGTCAAATTAGTTCACACAATGCTGATCAGGCCTATCAGCTCCACACAACAGTTCTCTGTATAGCCATGTTTTGTTGCTCTACAAACAGAGTGATGTGTTGTACTTTGCATTGACAGAAGGAAATAAGAACTGCACTAGTAAAGTAAGACAGTGATATGGCAGTGAAATTGAGTTTCGGGAAATAAACCCAGTTCAATAAAACACAAGTGAGGTGAAAGATAATTTTCAATGAGAATCTTAGGGTAAGAAATTAACCACCATTCTCTGAAACACGAATGAGGTAGTGAGATACTGAAACAAACATTTGCGACAAAAGTCAGACACTTGAGCTGTAATGTCCACCATTGCATAAATACGTAGTCTGATGTAAGTGCAGTTGAATTCTCTAAATATCCCAGTTTTATTTTGTCCTTATGAATACTCTTTCACATGTTTCTTGGACCTTGAGATGTTTTCCATCAAGGAAAAGTTTGAAAAGGTATAGGTACGTTGTCATTGCAGTGGTAGCAGAAGTCACTGTAGCAAAGTGGCTGATAAATTTTTAAAGACCAATGTTTTTATTTCTTTTTGACTAACATTTACATTGACATTGCTTGGCACCTGTTACTCTGCTCACCATCAGTATGACACAATATACGACAGAGGTGTCAGACTGACAGCCTGCCCTCCTTCAATTCGAAGGATCGATTAAATCGTGTTTTAATATAATGTTTTAATGAAAACGTGGCCCCCAACCTCCCCTTCCTTTAAGCACAGCAGATGTGGCTGAGGCACAGATGCCAGCGAGGTCATAGAATACAGACAGAATATAATATTAAATATGTTTGTTAGCAAATCAATATTTTTATAATAATGATAATAAGACATTTGTGCACATGCTTTTTTGGTGTTTTAACTACTTCTCTGGTTTTGATATTAATTGATTTATTTTGCATCATAAATATGTTTTTATAGTAAAGTACACACCATTCTATATCAAAACAAGCATTTTTACAATATCATGATGGGATATCGTTATATTTTAAGCTCATATTGCTCACCTAATACTTAACAGTTGTAAATTTTTTGGTGTGTCCATAGCAAATGTGCAATCTCTGCAATCTGTGCATTGACAGATAATTTATGGAATAAAAACACCTTTAAACACTGTAGCATTCATCATCAAAAGTAAAACATTACACGATAAGAACAAATTATCCTGCACATAATGACATAATTAAAATATAATTCATTCAGACCCTGAAATCAGAGGAGAAAGTTTGGTAGTTGTCTTTAAGAAACACTGGTTTGGCAACAGATTTTCTATACATGGTTCTTGGTACGTGCATGTTGTTTTTGTCCTGACAAATTACCACCAGGTTGAAAATGTAAAAAAGTGCAGAAACGTCAAACAGAAAATCCTTTTTTTTTTTTTTTTAACAATTTCAGTTAGGCTTAAGTTTTTCTCATGGTTTATAGATTATAGATTACTTTTAATTGACTCGGTTGTTATATCCGTTTGAAGTGTTTCATGGATCAAAAAATTGTCTGTGCCATTTATTTTGAAATACCACTTTGTTGTTATTTCTTTTACTCGCTGTTAACTTTAATTTCATCTGCCCCTGCTTCACTCTGTGTCTCTGATAAGCCATGCCCACATGAGAAAGTGAGGTAGGGGGTGGTAAGAGGAAAACCTCTGGTAAAGGACTGCATTGGAGCAGTACAGCTAGATTATTGACTGAAAGTGGGAAACACTAAATCAGCTATATGTTTAAATGTTGTATTATTTATTTTATTACCATGTAATAGTTTATACCATTATTATTGTGGTTTAACTCTGCTGCAACTCTAAATCGATTACTGATCTCTTACTAAATTAATCATCAACTTGATAATTGATCTTTTTTTAATAATTAAAGTCTTAGATTTTTTTATCTTCTTAAATGTGACGATTTTCTGTGACAATTTTGCTTTGTGGACAAAAAAAAAAACACTTTTTGAAGTTGCAAAACATTTTCTGACATTTTTTTGACCAATTAAGTAATCAATTGGTTGAGAAAATATTCAGTAGATTAATCAATTATGAAAATTATCGTTAGTTGGAGCCCTTATTGTGAATGATATATGGCACGGCCCTAGTGTGAATGCATAGTGACTACAAGTCAGCTGTGACTTTTTTATTATTATTTATTACTATTTATGTACTCTACCTTACAGGCTCTGATCATGGCTGCAGTCTGGTCAGACTCTAACCTGGAAGTGTGTTTTAATGTTATTTAGAAACATGTCACATTTTGATTATGTTGGCTTTATTTCAAAAACTACTTTCCCTCCTTTCTCTGTCTCTGTCACAGGTGTTGACACTCCGCCCTCTGTCACTGAGTTGCAGTTTCCTTGCCCCCACATTGGTTGCTGACAAACCTCTATGGTTACCACAGGAAGTCGCCACCTCACCAACTGAGATATGATCACCCAATTAAAATAGACCGCAGCTGCACCGCTATAAACATGTAAGTCCCCAGAAAAGCAGGGTCACTTTTTTAAAGATTTTATCCTATCCGGACTGGGGTGGGAATTGCCAGAGGTGCTATGATACGATTTGATCACAATAACTACCATGATACAATATTATTACAAACCCCTGATCAATAAACAGTCATTCATATATATATATATATACATATATACATATACAGTTAGGTCCATAAATCTTGGGACATCGACACAATGCTAATCTTTTTGGCTCTATACACCACAATGGATTTGAAATAAAATTAACAAGATGTGCTTTAACTGCAGACTTTCAGCTTTAATTTGATTGTATTTACATCCAAATCAGGTGAACGGTGTAGGAATTACAACAGTTTGTATATGTGCCTCCCACTTTTTAAGGGACCAAAAGTAATGGGACAAATTAACAATCATAAATCAAGCTTTCACTTTTTTAATACTTGGTTGCAAATCCTTAACAGTCAATGACAGCCTGAAGTCTGGAATGCTTAGACATCACCAGACGCTGGGTTTCATCCCTGGTGATGCTCTGCCAGGCCTCTACTGCAACTGTCTTCAGTTCCTGCTTGTTCTTGAGACATTTTCCCTTCAGTTTTGTCTTCAGCATGTGAAATGCATGCTCAATCTGATTCAGGTCAGGTGATTGACTTGGCCATTGCATAACATTCCACTTCTTTGCCTTAAAAAACTCTTTGGTTGCTTTCGCAGTATGCTTCGGGTCATTGTCCATCTGCACTGTAAAGTGCCATCCAATGAGTTCTGAAGCATTTGGCTGAATATGAGCAGATAATATTGCCCGAAACACTTCAGAATTCATCCTGCTGCTTTTGTCAGCAGTCACATAATCAATAAATACAAGGGAACCAGTTCCATTGGCAGCCATACATGCCTACGCCATGACACTACCACCACCATGCTTCACTGATGAGGTGGTATGCTTTGGATCATGAGCAGTTCCTTTCCTTCTCCATACTCTTCTCTTCCCATCACTCTGGTACAAGTTGATCTTTGTCTCATCTGTCCATAGGATGTTGTTCCAGAACTGTGAAGGCTTTTTTAGATGTTGTTTGGCAAACTCTAATCTGGCCTTCCTGTGTATTCACTCATCAGATCTTTTTACTATTTAGTATGTGTCATTACTGACTGAGTGACTGTTTGCTACTTGCATTTACCTCGATTACAAGTGGCACTGTACACTTAATAAAAACAAAACAAAACAAAAACGTTATGGTCAATAAAATAATTAATATACCTGAGTGAAAATAAGACGACACTGTCATCTGTTTGTACTGCTGCCAAAGTGCCTCCCTAGTACTTTTTACCATCAGTAACGCATGATTTGCACTTCAGTACTTTCAGCTTGATTGTGCAATTTGCTGGATCAAGGGTATCAAAATGGTTCCAATTTCTCATGAAAGACAGTGAAATTCCAAACATGACATGAATTGTCTGTGCCAGATGGCCAGCACTTGTATGCCTTTCTTTTCACAGCATTGAGTTAGTTTGAATTGTAATATGATTCAGATAAGGTAATCATAGGTATTTCATATGGATAAACTTCACGACTTTAATTTAATTTCATGCAGTTGCTGCAGTCAGCAACTTATTCCAGGAGATTTACATCTGTCAGATTGTACTTCATCTGGAATGCATTGTTAATTTAAACAGAAATATCCTTTAATGCAGGCTCTCTATTTTTAGACAAAAGAAAAAGGGAAAAAAAACATTAAATATTCAAATCCTGTCTGAGAGCAGTTAAAGATAAAATGGTGTCTTGCAAACCTCCACTTCACCAAATGTCTAACTCACCAATACCAGTGCCTTTAACACGGAAGCACCATTACTAAATAACAATGAGACAGTAAAGTAATTGATGAGAGTTGCAAGAAACCGCCTTTTGTTGAGCAGATGTGATAATGCTGTGTTTCCCACAGAGTTAGATTCCATTTATGGCTGACAAGGGTGAGGCTGTTCTTACATAAAAATAAAAAATAAATTATACAACTTGCTCCACTGGAAATGCTTGAACTGCCATGCATTTTTTGATGAATTAAAGAAGTCACGATATCAGCTTTTACTGACCTGACCAGACAAGTCAGTTGATTTGATGACATTGTGTGATTGGCTAGTGAGCACAGTCCTCATAGACACACATAAATGCAACATTCTCTCATGTGAACAAGTGCACAGAAATAGAAATAGATAGTGTACAGCCATCTGCCTCGATTGGTTGGGGTAGGAGAAAGGAGGGAGAAAGAAAGGAGATGTTGGTGTGAAGAAAAATGAAAATGAGAGAAGATGATATAGGACAGATAGGGACCAGGAGCATTTCAAACATCAAAAACATTAATAACAATCACTGTCGCCATATTGATTTAAGGCCTTGGGCAGTAGCGGCCATCAAAGTTTGCTGTGATTACACAAGAATATGGGTATCCAATCCAAGCCTGTTGGGTACCAATGTGATAATGTCAAGTCCTTTTAGTGAAACATAGTAGAAAACAGGGTGAATAATGTTTTTATTCTTATTGAAAATATGCAGTAAACATTTAATAAATTTGTGTATAATGAGAAAAAAAATAAGTGATGGTAAGTAGAAACTGATATGTGATTGACTGTTAGGACTGTTTCTGTTAGGGTTTACTGTTTTCAACATCACGTTGAGCCTAACACACACAGGCTATTGAAGTCATCTACAGTGGATTTTGTCTTTTTTCCTCCACAGCTCAAAATAAGCCACAGTTGTTGGATTATGTAAATATGTCTCATCAGTTAGAGATAATAAAGAAGAACTTAAGAACTTTTTGTTAATGGGGAGTCTGAAATTTTATTTCACTCATAAGTAGGGGTGTAGCAGTATGCAAAAGTCACACTTTGGTACATACTTCGGTTTTGACATCACGTTTTGGTACAAAAGAAATAACATAATTTAATAAAATAAGAAAGAAAATAAGGTAAGACTTATTACAAAATAATTCTCTAACTCTCAATATTACTGTAAAGATCAATTATAGTGCAGCATGTAAGTTCTGCTCTGCATTAGCATGGTCAGCACTGAACATGTTTTGAAAATACATGCATGTATTTGTCCCAAATATCCTCTACCGAATGGTTCAGGTCGAATGCATGTACCTTCACACCCTTACTCTGGCTGTGTCAGGTTTAGTCGACATTCTCAAATGCAATCTAACCTGGACTTCCACAGCAGTAATGATGATTTTGTTTCTCTGCCTTCCAGAGAGTCGACTGAAGAGTGTAATGGCCTGAGGGGGGTCCCCCCTGTCCCACCTGCCCCTGCCAGGTCCAGTCTGCCTAAACTGTCTGCTCAGTCTTTGCAACCCACGACTGCGATGGGAGACGGACTGGAGGCAGGCAGCAGCCAGAACCCTCCCTCTGCCCCTCCACCTCTCCCCTTTAATCCTCCACCTCCTGAAACATGTAGCTCCTCCAGACCCAAACGACAGACCAATCAGCTACAGGTAAACAGATTTGTGTTTGTTTCTTTATATTAGGAAATTTGTATGTATTTGGACTTGAATTTGATTGACACTTTGATTCTCCTTTTTTTTAGTACTTGAATAAAGTGGTGCTCAAGACATTATGGAAACACCACTTTGCATGGCCCTTCCAATCTCCTGTAGATGCCGTCAAACTCAATTTGCCTGTAAGTCTTTCTGTGCTTAAAGTCGGTGGTATTTGCCAAGGCACACAAAACGCAATTGGGATTGGGATAGTGGAATTGGGAATGTCAAGCTACCTCATGATTCAATTCAGTTTAAGAACCTGAGAGATTTGTTTTATAAATCAAATGCATCAGAATTTTCTCTCCTGAATCAATTAGATTCCAACTTACAAGGTCCCGATTCAATTAGTTTCAGTTCAATGTTGATTCATTTAGATATTTCAAGTTACATACCAATGTTGCTTGGTTATGAAAGAGATTTTTACAACACAGTTATATGTGATGATTCAAACATGGACATTAAAAAAAGCCAATAAAATAAAAACAAAGTCTTAAAACCCATCAAACATTTTAAATGAATTAACAACTTGACCAGCAGTGTGCTGTGAATGCAGCTTGGCCTGCATTTGCACCCTTTGAACTGTGATGGTATGCTTTTTGAGGTGACACTACATCTGTGGACTCAATTTTTAACTTAGCTGTAACAGCTCACGGTCCCCCCAAGACTATCACAATCACATGAGACTTGATCACAAGAAACTTAGGGGTTTGGTGTAGAGAATACAGGAAATGGTAGCCTAGGTGAACGTAGTCGAGTCTGCTAGCAATGTTTGTTGCTGTTGCTGTTTTGGCTAACTTCAGAATTCTCCTAAAAAAGGGAACCAATCACAAACCTCTGGCGCCCTAGAGGCGGGCTTAATACGATGACGACAGAGAAGTGAAGTCTAGCAATCCAATAAAAGCAAAATAAAAGCAATCCTTTTATTTTCTACCTTTTGGCTGACCTTTTGGCTGAACAATTAATCGACTTTGTGAAAGTCCTAAAATCCACAGTAGTACCTCAGATTAATTTCATTTGGGGCCCACTCTTCCACACCTCAAGCTTATGCTACAGATGTCAAATAATGTGTTTGGCTGTTTGTTTTGTCACCTGCTTCATTTGTATTCATCCAGGCGAGGTATTAATTTAATGATCTCCATCTGCTTTCTTAAAGGACTACTATAAGATCATCAAGACACCCATGGACATGGGCACAATAAAAAAGCGCCTGGAGAACAACTACTACTGGAATGCCCAGGAGTGTATTCATGACTTCAACACAATGTTCACAAACTGCTATATCTACAACAAGGTCAGCAGTGTTGGAAGATGTAGTCATTTATGACTCAAATAAAGCGAGCTTTGGACAAAGAACTTATTTCTTCTAAAGGTGTTTATTTGTTTTATTTGTTTAGCCGGGGGATGATATTGTTCTAATGGCGGAGGCATTAGAAAAGCTCTTTCTTCAGAAGATCACAGAGATGCCGCAGGAGGAGATGGAGATTGCTGTGGTCACCAAGGGGCGCCGTGCTGCACAACGGGAGACAGGTATAAGATTAGCTCCTACAGAGGTTTTCTTCTACATTTTTGGGTCTGTTTTATGGACTGTTGGGTTGTTTTGGCTAAACATTATGCCTGGGGCTCATATAACAGTAGTGTTACCCGGAGAGGTTGGAAGTCACTAAATGTAATATTATATAAGCATTATATAGGCTCTCTTTTTTATTTTAAGAGTTGTAATAGTGGATTGACACCTACTCAGCCTTACAGAAACAGTTTTGCTCCTAAATGTCATCGTCTTCTTTTTTAGTCACTGTTAAACTCTGTTTAACTATATTTTGTTACTAAGTCACTTTGGCTGCAGCCTCTACTGTCTGAGATCAATCTTTTGTTTTTCCAAAAATAAGTCAAGAATTCTTCAGGGAGTGCAGTTTGCGATAGTGGCAGCACAATGTTGACTTCGAAAGCTAACTATGAGTTTAGAGCTTAGACTTTTGCAGTTACTTATTGCATCACTTACTGTGATTAATCGGGTCATTTCATCTTTACATTGAAGCTTGTAATAATTTCTGTTTACTGTAAAATTATGCTCCATCCATCCATCTTCTGCCGCTTATCTGAGGTCGGGTCGCGGGGGTAGTTGCTTAAGCAGAGGGGCCCAGACTTCCCTCTCCCCGGCCACTTCATTTAGCTCTTCTAGGGAATCCCAAGGCGTTCCCATGCCAGCCGAGAGACATAGTCTCTCCAGCAAGACCTGACTCGTCCTCGGGGCCTCCTCCCAGTGGGACGTGCCTAGAACACCTCACCAGGGCAGCGTCCAGGAGGCATCCAAACCAGATGCCCGAGACACCTCATCTGGCTCTTCCTGATGTGGAGGAGCAACGGCTCTACTCTGAGCCCCTCCCAGATGACCAAGCTTCTCACCCTATCTCTCAAACAACCTGAGGAGGAAACTCATTTTAGCCGCTTGTATCCGCGATCTCATTCTTTCAGTCATTACTCACAATCATCTATCTGCAAGCAGAGCGGGTTTCGCACACACACCCACATGCTGCTGCTGCTGTCGTCTCTGGCTGATGCAGCTCACAGTGATGTCCGTAAAAACTATTTTGAAGCTTGATTTTCTCTCCCACCATCTCACTGAAGCACCTTTACGTGTCTGTAATTGTTTTATAGTTTATTCTTGTTTAATAAAGTGAAACGGGTTTTGAGAATCAAACGCAATCAAGCGATCTGCCGGCGTATTAAATGTTTTGGCTGTATGTCATCAGCAACACTTAAGAACTGTGGTGTGGTGGTAAAGAAAACTACACAGATTACCAGGAACTTCTTTACCCAGGTAATAAAAGTTCCTGGTAATTCTGGTGGAAAAGGGGCTCTTGATGTAAATTTTATCTTTTTTTATTTGTCTTCCCAGCTCTGATGATAAATTCAGATTCAGGCCAGGAGTCATCGTCCCCCCCTCAGGTTCAGCCTATATCCCAGCCTCAGCCTCCCCCACGTGTGCCACCCACACCCACCTCTCACACCCACTTAGGAACCACATTCCCTGTCTCAACTCCAGATGTGCTGGCTCAAAGCTTGACCTCTGTTCCTCCTCCAACCCCGACACACCCAGGCCTCCACCCCCTCCCGATGCTACAGAGCTCCCCTGCCCTCATTAAGGTAAGGAAGTGAGGGAGAATTAACTTTCATGGTTACAACTAGAGGTCAATCGATCAATTGTCTTAGCTGATTAAATGGCTCTGATAGGACATTTTTTTCTTTGGTGAGTGGGGTTTAGTGGACTGTTGAATTAATCAGATATTGGGTTTTTCATGCTGCAAACTATCATTATTCTATTATTTAAAAATCCATCATCCGCTGACCTCTAGTGACCTCTAGTGACAACACATTAGCAGTTTTGTGTCATTTTCATCCCTCTGATGCTCCAACAGCAAAGGAAAAGCCAGAAGAGGAAAGCAGACACCACCACACCCACAGCCAACGACCAGCTCAGCGAATCGTCTCCTGTGTCTGTGGAGGCTCGGCCGCGCCGAGAGAACAGTCGTCCACCAAAGCAGCCCAAAAGGGATGGATTGCAGCCGGACTCTCAACATCACCTTGGGGCTAGTTTGGAGACAGGCGGGCTGGCAACACCGAAACGCCAGGAGCATTTGCGTTTCTGCGCCCGCCTCGTTAGAGAGATGCTTTCCAAGAAACATGTGGCATATGCCTGGCCATTTTACAAACCTGTTGACACAAAAGCTCTTGGTCTCCATGACTACCATGACATCATCAAACATCCCATGGATCTCAGCACCATCAAGGTGACTTAGGGATTTTAGGATTAGTAATTAGCATATAATGCCACAATAATTAGATATTGTTAGGGGTGCAGGATTTAATTGGTGATTTGTTTAGCTCAGATTCATTGATATTTCAGTTACATAGAAATACAGAATGAATCCTTCATCAGGTTTGATGATGTTTGTTTGTCTCCTTCAGAAAAAGCTGGACAACAAACAGTACAGAGACGCTCAAGAATTTGCATCCGATGTCAGGTTGATGTTCTCCAACTGTTACAAGTACAATCCTCCAGACCATGATGTTGTTGGCATGGCACGCAAATTACAGGTTAGCAACAAATCTCACATTCTGTTGAATCACCGTAAACATGAGGCATTTTTGACATGGGAGTAAACTCCAGATTTATGCTATACCAGATGTTTGTCATATATATGGCACAGCTGCAACTAAATACTATTTTGCTTGTCAACTAGTCATCAGTTATTGAAACATTTACCCAATGGCTCTTTTTAGCTATCAGCTTTTCAATTTACATTGAGGTTGTCTTGGGCATGTGCTAACTAACAATAGAGTCAATAAAAGGACTTGATTCAAACATTATTGAAACATTTACCCAATGGCTCTTTTTAGCTATCAGCTTTTCAATTTAGATTGAGGTTGTCTTGGGCATGTGCTAACTAACAATAGAGTCAATAAAAGGACTTGATTCAAACATTTTAAATAAACATTGCTGCTGTTTAGGATACCTACAAAACATAGATAAAAAAAAATGATAAATGCAATTTCTTATTTAAAATTGTAATTTAAGGACTGGCCTAGTACATAGACATAAGAAAAAAGTATAAATTTTTATGTAAACCAAGGAATGATGATTAAAAAAAAGTTTTCACCTAATAAAAAGAAACTAAACATGCATTTGCCATGAATTTTGGTCCCAGTATTTTGTATTGTACAATATTTGTTCCAACTACATAATGACATATACTACCGGTCAAAAGTTTGGACACACCTTCTCATGTAATGGTTTTTATTTATTTTCATGACTGTTTACATTGTAGATTCTCACTGAAGGCATCAAAACTATGAATGAAATATGAAATTATGTAGTAAAGAAAAAAGTGTGAAATAACTCAAATCACTCAAAACATGTTTTATATTTTAGATTCTTCAAAATAGCCACCCTTTGCTTTGATTACTGTTTTGCACACTCTTGGCATCCTCTCAATGAGCTTCATGAGGTAGTCACCTGAAATGGTTTTCCACCACTCTTGAAGGAGTTCCAAGAGATGCTGAGCACTTGTTGGTCCTTTTGCCTTCACTTTGCGATCCATCTCATCCCAAACCATCTCCATTGGGTTTAAGTCAGGTGACTGTGGAGGCCAGGTCATCTGGCACAGCTCTCCATCACTCTCCTTCTTGGTCAAATAGCCCTTACACAGCCTGGAGGTGTGTTTGGGCTCATTGTCCTGTTGAAAAATAAATGATGGTCCAACTAAACACAAACCGGATGTGATGGCATGTCGCTGCAGGATGCTGTGGTAGCCATTCTGGTTCAGTGTGCTTTCAATTTTGAATAAATCCCCAAAAGTGTCACCAACAAAGCACCCCCACACCATCACCTTCTCCTCCATGCTTCACAGTGGGAACTATACATGTAGAGACCATCCTTTCACCTCTTCTGCGTCACACAGAGACACGGCATGTGGAACCAAAGATCTCAAATTTGGACTCATCAGACCAAAGCACAGGTTTCCATTGGTCAAAAGTCCATTCCAAACCTCATTAATAGAAGGCCAAGGGTTTGCAGCACTGTCAACAAAGCAAAGGGTGGCTACTTTGATGAATCATATGAAACATATTTATTTCACACTTTTTGTTTACTACATAATTCCATATGTGCTTATTCATAGTTTTGATGCCTTCAGTGAGAATCTACAATGTAAATAGTCATGAAAATAAAGAAAAAGTGTATGTTGGACTGACGTGCTCTTGTACCCTAATTTATTTTCCATGGTTAGTCTAGAGTGAAATGCTCACATACAGGCAAGATGATGTTAGATGGGTATCAGCCATGTTGCCCTGATGTTTACCTGCTTCTCCCGCTGTTCACTACATGTGCAACTTCCAGCAGAAATGGGTAGAAAGCGAGACATGTCGCTCCATATAATAGGGTTTTTTTCAGGTCCACACTGTAAAAAAGCCATCACATGACATAACCGATTATTATCGACAACTAAAACAAATTCTATTATCAATTGTTGTTGACTAATTGTCGCAGACCTTAACATGTAGTATTGTGGTGTGTTCACAAAGCAAAATGTTTTTATAATGAAATTACACACAAAGTTAATGCAAATAATGGAAATTCTGAGTGTTGCAAAATCATGCAAAAGTGTGAAAATGGTGTCCCCTTGTCCCCTCATGTATGGATGGATTTTGCTACCTAAACTCTAGATTGAATTCCAGATTAGCTAAATGATGAAAAATAAAATACATTTTTGGTTTTGACTCTTATTCTGTCATGCACTTTACAGTGTCTTTTTTTCAACATGACTTTGTCTTAAACTAGCAGGGGCACTTGTTTAAGAAGTGCTAATCAGTTTCAAGAAAAATGTGGTAAAACTACTGTAAAAACAATAAGATGGTTTTTGAAAGACCTCTTATTGGTTAAGGGTACAAGTGATTTACATAATATTGTTACATGTAGCAGACACTGGCATGTTCATGCATGTAAATAAGTGCACAATATCTATGTATGAAAAGGTTTAAAATGTCTTCTGCCCTTGGCCTTTTTGACAGGATGTGTTTGAAATGCGTTTTGCGAAAATGCCTGATGAGCCAGAGGAGCCCACTCCTGTTCCCACCCCGTCATCGGCCCTCCACCCTGCCCCTTCCACGCGACAAGCCCTGCCTCCTTCCATTGTCTCGGAAGACGAAAGCTCCAGCTCCTCCGAATCTGAGTCCTCGGGGGGAAACTCAGATCACGAAAGGCAACAGCGATTGGCTGAGTTACAGGAAAAGGTTAGAGGATGGAAAATGAAGGGGGAGGGAGGCTTATGAGACACAACAGGTGGGTGGGCCATGCAGAACAGCTTTACCGAAAGTGGGTAATTGCTGAAACAGAGAAGCAAATCATCTGACCGCTCTTTTCCTCTTCTAACATCACGATTGGTTGTGTGTGTTTTTCAACTCGTACTCTAGCTTAAGGCTGTCCATGAGCAGCTGGCAGCACTGTCCCAGCCACAGGCCAGCAAACCCAAGAAAAAAGAGAGGGAGAAGAAGGAGAAGGAGAAGAAGAAAGAAAAGCACAAGAAGAAGGTGGGAGTAGAGGAAACTGTTGAGGCTGCTTCGCCTGCATTACTACAGACTCCTAAGAAGAGCAAGAATAGCAAGGAGCTAGTCACTGTGAAGAAGGACAGGAAAAAATACAGGTAGGTTTTTCAGAACTGATAAATCCTGTAAAATGTAACTGTTATCTGGAGCTAATTGGATGATTTGTCGATCACAGTAAGAAAGAAGGAGTAAAAAACAGCTGCCCAGCTGTAACCCCTCAACCTGGGCCCACCCCTCTTGTCCCTTCAGCCTCTCTGGAAGCAGAGGATGAAATTGGTACGCACAGAAGAGATCAGTCAAGCATGCTTTATTTCTTTTTTTAATGTCTTAATGTTTTTAAAGAAGGTCTCCCAGCAATTCATTATTCTCCCTTCCTCTACAGATGTTTTTGGGGGGGTGTCCACGGAAAGATGCAAGCCGATGTCGTATGAGGAGAAGCGTCAGCTGAGCCTGGACATCAACAAGTTGCCTGGTGACAAACTGGGCCGTGTCGTGCACATAATCCAAACGCGTGAGCCATCACTGAAGAACTCCAACCCGGACGAGATTGAGATTGACTTTGAGACACTGAAGCCTTCCACACTGAGGGAGCTGGAGAAATACGTCTCTAGCTGCCTCAAGAAGAAGAAAAAACCATCAGGTACGCTGATTGTTTTAAAGCCACTCCTGACTTTCATCTCGGGTACTTTTTTGTGTCTACCACTCAGTTACATTCTGTTTAAACTGCACACCATTTAAAGGTAAGTTACTCCTGTTTTTCAGCTTCTTTTGCAACCAAAGCAAAAAGAGTTATCATCCCTGTTCAATGAACAAGTAAATAATTCTTTGAAAGGCCTGCAGTAACCTGTTTGTAAGACATTATACAACCCAATTCCAACAAATGTGGGACACTGTAAAATGTAAATAAAAACAGAATACACAATTGCAAATCTCAGTAACCCATATTTTATTCCCTATAAAACATATACATATCAGATGTTGAACATGCAACATTTTACCATTTCATGAAAAATATTAGCTCATTTTGAACTTGATAGCAGCAACACATCTCAGTAAGGTAGGAACAGGGCAATGTTTACCATTGTGTAGCATTGTCTCTACTTTTAACTGTAAATGTCTGGGAAGTGAGAAAAACAGTTGCTTTAGTTTTAGTAAAGGAATGTTTTCCCATTCTTGTCTGATGCAGGATTCTAGCTGCTCAACAGTCTTGGGCCTTTGTTGCTGGATTTTTCATTTCATGATGTGCCAAATGTTTTTTAATGGTGAAAGGTCTGGACTGCAGACAGACCAGTTCAGCACCCAGACTTCTCCTGTGAAGCCATGCTGCTGTGATGTTCAGTATTGTCTTGCTGAAATGTGAATGGCATTGTCTGGATGGGAGCATATGTTGCTCGAAAACCTATATGCATATTTTTAGCATTGATGGTGCCTTTCCAGATGTGTAAGCTGCCCACACCATAGGCATTAATGCAACCCCTTTGCATGGTACAGCTTGTTTGAATTTGTGGATTGCACGGCAAACTTTGTTCATAGAGAGTGATTTCTGGAAGTGTTCCTGAGCCCATGCAGTGATTTCCAGTAGAGAAGCATGCCTGTTTTTAATTCAGCCTTGTCCTGCCGCACAGCGATTCCTCCTTGTTCTCTGAATCTTTTAATAATATACATTGTAGTTGGTGGTATCTTTAAAGTCTTTGCAATTTTATGTTGAGGAACATTTTTCTGAAATTGTTCCACAAATTTTTAGACACACTTTGTCACAGAACCTTTGCCCATCTTTACATCTGAGAGCCTCTGTCTCTCTGAAATGCTCCTTTTATACCCAGTCATGTTACTGACCTGTTGCTAATTAACCTAATTAGGGATAGGGCAATTTGTCAACATAATCAACTACGTAAATTCATCGATTTGCATAACATTTATCAATGGTCGCGTCAAAGTATGGATGCCAAAAAAGTTAATGTTAAAAAAAAATTCACTCATCTGAAGTGTGGGAGTATTTTAGAGAGACCCGACAATATGGTGGTTTGCATGCTGTGCAAGCTGGAAATTACCTATCACAGCAAAACAACTGCCATGCAGGAGTACCTGAAGTGAAAGCATCCCAGAGCAAAACGGCACCGTAAGTCCTGTTTATAGTTGCTGTTTGTCCCTGCCCAAGCATGATATACTAGGAGTATCGACATGAGAAACATGTTTCTGTTAGTAGTAACGCTAGTCACCCAAAAGTGATTTTAGTAGCCTAATGTCTTCACTGCCATTATGATAGTGTAACGTTACAGCATGTATCATCTTATGCTGTTGTTCAGCTTATTTATATTTTCTGTTTTTTTTTTAAACAGCTATGAATGAGTGAGAATACAGCTTAAACTAACATTACAGACTGCAGTAAATTACTTCATTTATTTGCCTTGCCCCACTGATGTTTATATACTTTTGCCATTGATTAACTTAACTGAATATTATAGAGATTAAATAATTCAGTGTGACAATCATTTTAAGTAATCATTGTAAGTTTCATGTGAAGTACATAAAATATTGATTCTCCAGTTCAGGGAAAGTGTCATTACATACGGGGATTAAATTAATCTGTGTCGCAGCAATCCTTTTGAATTCTAGCTCCAATAATTTTCTGATTAAACATCTGACAAATAAGGTCTATATTAATATCTTAAACGTAGCAGCAGATTGGAAATTATTTTTAAAATATGGTGCTATTATCATTATTCTAGTGTGGTTTGTGTGTCTTTCAGGATGAAGCAAAGCAGTGTGAAGGATTTCTTTCCACAAAAGAAACCCAAACCTATGCAAACAGGGCTTCTGAGCTTTCTGACAGCATCTTACAGATGATCATGATCAACACATTTCACACAGGATATACACTTCCCTCTAGGCACCACTTCACAGTTTATATGAAACTACCAAAATATATGAAACTACCTTTGAGAAGGTTAAAGCCAAACTCAAAAATGCCACATCAAAAATAACATCGGGAGATGCTTGGACAAGTAATGCCACTGAGGAATACTTAGGAATCACCTAGGAATTTTACTAATCAGGACTGAGAGCCAACTTCATACAGTCTGACCACAATGTCACTAGAGGAGCGCCACACAGCAGAAAACATTGTTGGCTGGATGGAAAAGGGAGCAGAGAAGTTTGGTGTCTCTCAGTGATATACTGGCTGTTGTTCATGATAATGCTGCCAATGTGGTGGCAGCTCTCAGGATCTTGGAAGAGAAGCATGGAGTTGCTTCACACTGATGTGCTGGCCATACAGCTAGTGATTAACCATGCTCTGAAAAAGGATTGCAACATAAACAAGACACTTGGAGCTGTGAGGTGCCTTGTTGAGCAAGAGTGAGCTGGCAAGCAGCAAGCTCAAAAACAAACAAAAGCAATGGGGCACGCCTGAGCATAAATTGATCCAGGACCTATCTGTAAGGTGGAATAGTTCTTCTTATATAATGAGTCGCCTCTTGGAGAAGCACTGGCCAGTGACTGCAACCCAGTCAAACAGCAAGGAAACACTACCTGGACCTGAAAAGTGACCCTACTAGAAGAACTGGGGCAACCTCTGAGGCCATTTGAACAAGCCACTGGCTTCCTGAGTGGACAGGCTTGTGTAACAGCCTCTGCTCTACCTCCACTGGTAAAGGGCCTCCAGAGGTCTACACAGAAAACATCATTTGGTCTGCTCCTATCAACTCTTTCCAAACTGCTACAGCACAGGAGATAGCCTCAAGGTAGGAGGGTGAGACAGCATTCAGAGAAGGTGGTCAAAATTTGGGTCTCCTTACTGCTGCATTTGACCCCTGGTTCCGCAAGCTGAAGTTCTTGCCACCAAATGATATCCTCAAAGTGCAAGTCAAACTTCAGACTCTTCCACTTTAAGCCAAAAGAAGTGTGGAGCACAATAATGCAGCCAGCCACAAGTTTCAAAGATGCCAATGTCTGTGCTAGATGCATTATTGGGCTCAGACTCAGACTCAGCAATGAGGAAGAAAGTGGCCAGGAAGAAGATGGTGTTAATGAAATGGTGATGAATAAGATGCTCATATCATTTGGTGAACAATGTTTTGCAAGGGATGTGATCCCACTCCAGTGGTGGAAGGAAAATGCTGCAAGGTTCCCCAACCTGGCTCTTCTGGCCAAATCATACCTGTCTGTCCCTGCAACATCAACTCCATCTGAACGTCTGTTTTCTGCTGCTGGGAATATTGTGACAAAAAAAGAGAAAGCCTGACCTTAGAGCATGTAGATATGCTCACATTCCTCCACTATAGTGCCTAACTATATTCTGAGATATAGTGAGAGGAAGTGTGTGTGTGCGCGTGTGTGTTACTGAAAGTTCAAAGTTGATTCAGATAAGAATGCACTAGTTTTTGTTATTTATAATTTGTCATTTAAATGCTTGTTATTCATTATGTAAAAGTGTTATTTAAACTGAACTAATTTTGTTTACTGTAAGATGGTGTTCTTTTGGGTTGCTAAATGCACAGGGTTCACAATGTTGTGGTATTCCTCCTGACTTGAATTTTACATTGACTCATTTATTTTGTTACTGAATTGTTGTAGATTGCACTATATACTTGAACTGCACAAGCTCTTGCTTTAATTTTATTAATTTTATATATACCAACATAAACTGTTAAATATTTGTTCCATTTTGTTTTGTAAGAGGAGATGGTTGAATAAAACATTGAAATATTAACAAGACAATGGTATTTATTTTGGGTAAAAATATTGTTATATTAATTGAGGAAAAAATAGAATAATCAATTGTTAGAATAATCAAAAATAATTGTTAGATTAATCAATTAAAAAAATAATCAATAGGTGCAGCCCTAAACCTAATTAGTTGTCAAATGCTCATTTGTGCCATTTACTTTTGTTGCCCCTGTTTCAACTTTTTTTGAGATGTGTTGCTGCCATCAAATTACAAACAAGCTAATATTTTTCATGAAATGGTAAATTGTCTCAGTGGAATCATTCTGTCATTAGCAAACATGATTTTTTTTTGCAAAGGAAACTGTTATTTCAGACTGTTTAATCAGATGGAGGGGATGAAAAAATGTAAAACCTCATCAGCGAGAAAACAAATCTGCAACATAAACCAGCTGCCCTGATTTCTATAAGTTGGACCTATAGTTGGACCTCCACTTTAGAAGGGGAGGCTGCTTCTTCTTTGATTCTGTAATGAGTAAAAAAAACAACACAATTGGACAAAGTATGTTCCTCCTCCTCCTCCTCTTCCTCTAGAAAAAATAAGACACCCAAATGTTCATCCTAAAATGCGGGATTCACATCAGTCTAGCATTCCACACATGAATACCTGAGTATGCGTGGAGCACTGAGTTGTACATGGATGGGTAGTAGTGGTCTCCATGAGGAGGTTTTCCATGGTTACCACCTTCTTTATTAACTTTTGACCACTAACTAGACTGGAAAGCTTTGTGCGACAGAAAACATGCATACAGTCTGGGTGCACTAATACTGGAGGTGTGCATGCCTTTGTCCATGTAGAGCAGGGGGCTATTATTTTCCCTAAAGGGCTGTATGCAAGACTGACCTTGTAGTCTGTGTGTGTGTGTGTGTTCATTCATCTCTCTGCAGGGCAGAGAATGGAACGGTATGTCATTGTTGATTCTGTTGTCACGCATTGGTCCATGATTGGGGAAAATTATGTTATGTTGTTGAATGACGGAATTACTTTTGATAAACAATCAGATCTATAGTATATGTCTTTCTGTTTTATATTTGCTCCTAATTTAGACCCAGACAATAAGGATGCATTATTTTAATTATGTTATAACCATTTCATGGTTTTATTGGAAAAAAACTACATCTTAATATAGCAATAAAAGTTTTGTAATGCAGTGTCTCTCTTTGCAATTTAATTTATGCTCATCTATTTTTTTGGAATTCTGGAATATGAGGTTGTTGCATTATGAGGGAGGAATTTAGATGGAGTAAAGTGTACTATTTTACTGTATTAGAAGAAAGCAATCAAAGTCAAAGAAAAACAAAATAACAATCTGCTTTCACGGTAAGTTCTTGACCAAAGAGACCTCTAAAGTCGATATATCTTAAATTATTGTCCAGCCCTAGTGGGCCTGGAATTTATACTTCTTTGTGCATTTCTTTCATTTTAAAGTTATTTTCTTTTCCTTTAAAGGTCTAAAACTTGGGCAGGTACCCTGGAAACCATAAGTACATTCATTTCTGACTGTTGCATGTGTGTTTATTTTGCAGTAGACAGGCCTCTGGAAATGACAAATATGACAAAGGTGAAGACGGGATCTTCATCCTCAGGCAGCAGTGACTCCTCAGATAATGAAGACTCTGAGAATGGTGAGAATGGTAATGTATACACTCACACAATGTGAAACAGCTGCCAGCAAGCTTTGCTCCTAAAATAGACAAACTTTTCATATACTTTAAACTCCCAGGGCTGGTTCCCAAACAACAGAAGAAGAACTCAACTAATAAAGACATCAAGAGACCACACCACCAGTCCCTCATCAGTGGCTCAGTCCCTCCTCAACCTCAGATTCAGCATCAGCCACAGATTCAGCCTCAGCCTCAAGTCGTCCAGTCCAAACCACCATTTGTTCCGCCTCCCTCTGTCCCTGTCACTGTCCCCTCTCTGGACACCTCGCAGCTGCTAAACTCAGGATTTGATCCTCTGGCCCACTTCATGAACCCACACCTGACACAGTCCAACACAGAGCCGAACCAAACCATGACTACTCCTGGTGTCCCTGTCACTTCTGTCCACCTCAACACAAACCCACCAAGCAGCCAGACGCCTGCTGAGACCCACCCTTTCCTCAATCAACATCCCATCATACCCTCACCAGGTATGTTTTCTTCACTTTGTTCCCAGTAGTTGTTTTTAAGAGTCGCCATTAAATTATCATTATTATTATTTTGTAAAATTATGATTTTAATGATGAGTGACTCACAACAATTAATGTATTTATTAGTTTAATATAAGTGAATGTCCTTTACGTTCACTCACTCATTCACTCACTCACGCTTTATCCTCCACTTGAGGGTTGTGGGGGGTGCTGGAGCCAATCTCAGCTGACATAAGGGCCAACATACAGAGACAAACTAGTCACTCTCACACTCACGCTTGTGATCAATTTAGAGTGTCCCAACTCCAGTGTGTCCAGTAAATGTCTGCACGGGGAGAATGTCACACGGGGAGAACTTAAAGACTCCACATAGAAAAGCCCCTCGGTCGAACCGTGATTCAGGCCGGCGATCTTCTTGCTGTGAGGCAGTAGTGCTAGCCACTACTACACCATGTAGTATACCTTCACACTTAATTCTCAGCTCTCTCTGCTCTACACATTCCTTGAGAATAGCAGTGTTTCATTTACCTGTCGCATAATGATGTTCCAGCATTGCGCGCAGGAAGTGATTCATTTTATGTCCCGACTCACAGAAGCAAGACGAGAGCACAGCAGCAACATAGGGCTAGTAATGTGAGATGGCTGCAAAAAGGTATGGGGTGTAATTGGTAATGCCAAGAAGTGCCCATGAAAAATTTCAGAAGTGGATGCTACTGCTAAAATAAAAAAGAATCATACATATATACCAGTTTAACAGGGTAAACACTTATATTTTTTTTCACTCTAGAAATACCATATATCAGCATCAGATCTATAGCTTAATAATACTTCATTTACAGATTTTTTTAATTGGATATTCTTAAGGACATGTCATGCAATCATGCAAAAACTGAAAGAATTGGGCACTTTGATTAGGCACATCATTGTATCAACCATAAATTAAAGTGATTTGATATTTTTTTAACAGCAAGAGGGGAGACATTGCTGCAATTAAACATGCTTTTCTTTTATATGGTAGAAATTGTGAGCAGTCCACCCCTAGTAATGACTCAGTATTTGTCAGGAGCACTGGAGATTTAATTTTGACAGTGCTATTATTGATCTTTAAGTATGTCTGCTAAAAGCCTAATTATTTGCTTTGGCTTTTAATACCAGTTGAGTCTTTATTTATTTCTTTATTGGGTGCAAGTCAACCGTTTTCTGTACATGTGACACCTATGTACAGAAAAAAGTTCAGCAGATTACAAACAAAACATCAGATTTACAAAGAGAGAAGAGAGAAGAAGACCAGGAGACCAGGAGTATTTAAAGTATTATAAAATTCAATAACATTCATTTTTATGTGTTGTTTTCATTGCTGTGTTTTTATTTATTTTATTTGGTGACTTTCCTTATGTATTTTATTGCCTCCTCTAACTTAATTTTTAAATGTGCCATATAAATAAATACTTGACTTTAACCCTTTAGGTCTGTATGGACATGTATCCAAGGAAGCAGCTAATTCTCATGGTATAGAAACAGGATTATATGATATTAAACTCCATTTCTGTTACTTTTGTGTCTGTTTACTCTGCCGTAGCCTGTATATTTAGCATATGCCATTTGATTATTTCCAAGGAAACCCGTTTCTAGTTCACACCCCATTGACTACACCCACATATGCTGTTGCAATATAAAAAAAATGTTTGTTGTTTATGTTGTTTATTCCTCTTTTTTCCCATCATTCTCTTCCTGCTTTGTAGCAATGCACAACGCTCTTCCCCAGCAACCATCAAGACCTAGCAACCGTGCAGCACCTCTTCCTCCCAAACCTTTGCAGCCTCCCCCATCCTCACTCCCTTCTCTGCCTCCATCCTCCTCACCGCAGCTTCAGCCCTCTCTCCCCCTCACGCTCCCACAGCCTGTCCCCCGCCCCCGTGTCTCTTCACCTCCCTCCCATGGCATCTTGGGTACCCTCTCGGCGCAACCTCCTCAAGCCCTGCTGGAGGACGACGAGGAGCCGACACCCATCAGTTCGGAAACCCCGCCCCTCAGCCAGGTGCACACCTTCTTGCAGTCTCTCCAGCCCCGACCCATCGCACAGACCCTGCCGATGCGAACGCACTCGCCTGTGCAGGTAGTGTCGTCGCTGCACACGCAGGCCATGGCAACATTTACCCCCACCCTGACGCAGAGACACAGCTCGGGCCACGCACTCATGCAGCAGTCGTTCCCACACACGTCGACGTCACAGCAGCAGAAGGGTGTGGCTCTGCAGCAGAAGGTACAACAGATGCAGCAACATCATCCACAGCCATCGCCTCAGAGTAAAGCTGAGTCTTTCTCAACAGGTGAGATAAAGACAGTGGTTCACAAATGTCCCCCTCAGTGGTCATGAAGTGAACATAATGAACCACAGGGGAAAAAATAATATATTTCATAGTCTTTCTTTTTTTCTTTGTTGTGCAATACCTTTTCAGGTGTTTAGGGTGTGAGAAATTGGGAAAGGGGTAAAACACACTGGCACATTAACTTAAAAGGTCCAGTGGAGTTAATATGCACATAATGTAAAATGCAGTACATTGCCCAATATTATAATAATGATAATATCATAGTACAGTGATTCTGGAATACTATATTTTCAACATTCCTGGGATAATTGGTACATGATAAGTCAGGAAGTAGTGCTGGTGAGTAAAATTAACGACGAAAGGTGATTGGAGTTATTCATAATAACTATATAAGCATATTCATAATCTTATCTCACAAGTGAGTAGAAGGATATATTGCCCTATTGATATTTTGTCTCACCCTGAGAAACAAAGGGTAAGAGTTAAGGTTTAAGAAAGTCATTTAGCAAAGAAGCAAACATAAAAAGCTTTTAATGACTCATAGGACTTGATCAGACAACAATCTTCACAGACACAGCAGTAAAACTGCTGATATGTTGTACCGGAGCAGTACCTCACCCCTTGGAACAGTACCTCACCACTTGGAATAAACTATTTTTGTATTATTTGTTGTCTGTGTTTAGCTAGAACCTACTGTGAATCTCAGTAATCAGAAAAGCTACATCTAAAATCTTTTCCTCACCATTTATTTCTTGATTGTAATGGACAATGTCATAAGGTCAAGAAAAGATACAAAGGACACTTCATAATTACCTATGAAAAAATTACCAGTGTTAAAGAGAATTAATCTGCATTTATAAAAGATGGCGACATTAATATATGCCATTGCAAAAGCTGTGATGAAAGTACACAAAGTGCATTGCAGACACTTGCCCCTGTGCAGTTTATATGAACAAGCACAAAGCAAAAACCATAATTTGGTTGCACCTCTGTTTCATACCTGTGTTTGACCTTAAGGTGGTGCTAGATAGCTTTTATTTTCCTAAGATAAGCCTGCTGGATGAGTCCTATCATCCAAAGACTGTCAGTCATGGCTGAAATCCCATGACTGAATTGATATAAGGTGGAAACTTTAGCACATTTTGTAGCTGCCACTACATATTTACTCCATGTGCATGTTGTAGGTATCCTGCGTGAGAGCCCCTCTCCTCTGATGATGCATTCTCCTCAGATGCCTCAGTTCCACTCAGTGGGACAGCACTCGCCTCCACAGACCAACAAACATGTGAGTAAAATGCTCAACAGGAAAGCAGCTGGAAACATGTTGTGACTAAAAGGCTGGTGTCGATTACAGAGGTTTAAATGTCTCCCTGCAGGAGCAGAGGTCCAACCTGGTGGCAGTCAAAGAAGAGAAACTTCCTCAGTCGCCAGTTCTGCCACCATCGCCCTTCAGTCCTGTCATGCGTCAGGACACACACAAACCAGACAACAAACACAGTGAGTATGAAGCTCCTTTTCCACTGATGTCTGCCTTCTGTCTGCGCTGGGATCAGACAGAATCATCATTCACTCCCCATTCAAATGACTCTGTTTTTATAAGTACTGATTCTAATTGGCAGTCATGTAAACATGGATCACAGTTTAATTATTTGACCATTGTTCGCATTCTTGTCTCCCCAAAATCATGATATTCATAAGCTCGATGAACAGTACGGTTGCCATTTTACCTCCATTTTATCAGCGTTTTCTGCAATCTAGGATTTTGAAAAGACATTTTTCAGTTTCATTTGAAGCATTTTAATTTGATGGCTCACATTTGAGCTGTGTCCTTTTTTGAGAGGCACTTTCTCTCCTTATAACCTTAGCTCAGTGAACACTATGTCAGCAACAACTATCATATTTGACCAGATTTTAGTTATTTGATTATTAGCAGCCACAGCTATGTAAATATTACACAAACATTCTGTTGCCCATGATAATGTTGCACAAATCAATTCATATAACTGTCAGACTGACTTAAATTTGATGTGCATTTAAAAAATATGACTTATTGTGTTAATTGTCTCAAGAACTGCATCATTAAATGTTTACAGGTTTACAGGGGAAAAAGAAAATCTTAACGATCTATACTATCTGTATGTATCTGTATTTATATAGTACTTTCTAGAGTTGATGACCATTCAAAGCTGCTTTGCATGACATTGTTTGCACACCCAATTTACTCACACATTCATACAGTTTTCTGTCCCATCTCTTATCTTTCATACCCATTCAATTATTCACATTTTGCCATGACTGCCATCGGGAGCAGCATGGGGGTTAAATGTCTTGCACAGGAACGAATAAGCATATTGACTACCGGAGCTGTGAATGTAACCCTCAACCATCCACTTGAAAGACTTGCTCAACCACTGAGTCACTGGCATGATTGACTCACACTGAGTCAAATCAAGCCAGCACTCAAGTACTGTGATGTAATCAAATCGTAAAAAAAAGGGTGTCATCCCAGCCCGACTACCTTTTTTTTTAATGCACTCTGTAATGCTTCCTTTGTGATATTACATGAGCACTGCCAGCTAAGTTCTCTCAGCGTTGAGTTTGAAAAAGGGATTGAAGTAAAAGATAACACTGCCTGATAGCAAATAGGTAAGAGCCTCCTATTGGATAATTACCGCATGGACGATCATCTTTCAGCTGGCAACAATTTATTTAACCCCAACTAATGCAATGAGTAGCTTCTCATTTCTTAAACAACAGTGGGGAAAGACACATCCTGTAGTCGTGGAAAAGATGGTAGTCTGTTTGAGAAGGGTCAAATCATTGGCATGCATTAAGCAGAGAAAACATCTATGGAGATTGCAGAAACTACTAAAATTGGGTGATGAACTGTCCAACGCATTATTAAAAACTGGGAGGACAGCAGTGAACCATTGTCTTTGAGGAAGAAATGTGGTCGGAAAAAAATCCTGAATGATCATGATTGGTGATTGGTGATCACTTAAACGTTGGGGAAATCAAATCATAGAAAAACAACAGTAGAACTCAGGGGCTATGTTTAATAGTGAAAGTAAGAGCATTTTCACACACAATGTGAAGGGAACTCAAGGGATTGGGACTGAACAGCATTGTAGCCTTAAGAAAACCAATAATCAGTGAGGCCAATAGGGGAAAAAAGGCTTCAGTTTACTAGGGAGCATAAAGATTGGACTCTGGAGCAATGGAAGAAGGTCATGTGGTCTGATGAGTCCAGATTTACCCTGTTCCAGAGTGATGGGAGCATCAGGGTAAGAAGGGAGGCAGATGAAGTGATGGGGTTGCTGCAGTTGGTCAGGTCTAGGTTCAGCAACATTATGTGCCCAAAAATGAGGTCAGCTGACTACCTGAATATACTGAATGACCAGGTTATTCCATCAATGGATTTTTTCTTCCCTGATGGCACGGGCATATTCCAAAATGACCATGCCAGTTTTCATCGGGCTCAAATTGTGAAAGAGTGGTTCAGGGAACATGAGACGTCATTTTCACACATGGATTGGTCACCACAGAGTCCAGACCTTAACACCACTGAGAATCTTTGGTGCTCTATGTGCTGGAGAAGGCTTTGTGCAGTGGTCCAACTCTCCCATCATCAGTACAAGATCTTGGTGAAAAATTAATGCAATACTGGGCGGAAATAAATCTTGTGACATTGTAGAAACTTGTAGAAACAATGCCACAGCGAACGTATGCTGTAATCAAACCTTAAGGCGGTCCAACAAAATATTAGTGTGTGTCACCCTTTTTTTGGCCATGCAGTGTATAAAAGTGTAACCACCTACAATACCTGAACACCGGTATATATAGTGTTTTTTTTAATCAATGTACTGGTTCAGGCACATGGGAGCATGTGCCAGATGTGGAATAACCATGGCCTGCACATGGGACATCGGAGGGCAGACTGGCCCAGCAGACTTAGCTTTATAAGGAGCTTCAAGTGATAAGCACAGGGTGTTCAATTTTTCAATTGGAGCTTTTATAAAAGAAAAAAAGGCCAATGTAATACAGACAGGCTTTCCAAATGCATGAGACATCTCTTTTACTATTTTGCAACTTACTTGATCTGTAAGGTGTGTAAAAGCAAAACTTAAATGCGTAAATAAAAGAAGCTTACAGTTAGGGCTGCAATGATTATTCTTTTAATCCATTACTAAATTAATTGTCTACTATTTTGATAATAGATTAATTTGAGTGTTTTTTTCTAGAGTGAAAACAAGCTTTCTGATTTTTCAGCTTCTGAAATATGAATATTTTATGCTTTCTTTGCTCCATATAACAAAGAAATAATTAACACTGAATCATTTCCAGTTTTGGTAAACAACAATCAACATTTTTCAACATTTACTGACATTTTACAGACCAAACAAATGCTTAAGTAAATAAGGGTCTATTTAATCAATTATGAAAATAATAGTTATTTGCAGCTCTTTCAGTTGCAACTGAATGGATTTTTTAAAGGCATTTTTATGAAGAAATTGAAAAAAATTGTTGTTTTTCTCACATAATGTAAAATAAAAGGTTAACATTAGGTCAATTTTGTCTGAGCAAATATATAGCAATAAATCGACATCAGCATTACTATGACCCCTCCTTTAGTTTGTTTCTTGATATTTGTAATTTATAAAAATTCAATTATTTATAAAATGCAAGTCAGAATGAAAGTACTAGTTTACAAGATGTTGATATAGTTTTAATGTTTATTGTAAAGTGTTGGTCAAAGTTCCAGTTTTTTTTTTTTTTTTTTTTTTTAAATATCAGCAGCCATTTTACAGTAGCGTTATATGAGCATATGAGCCCCAGTCCAGGAGGTGAAGATGCATAATGTAGGGTTAACATCTATAATTTGCCTCATTCAGGATTAGATATGAAGCCACTGGATGGTTCTCGTCCTGGCTCTCGCCTCCTAGACTCGCCAGCAGCGCCCTGCTCCCAGCAAGACAGCAAAATCAAGCAAGAACCCAAAACTCCCATCGTTCCTAAGAAAACCCAGGTGTGTATGAGCGTGTTTGTGATGGGGGAATGAAATAAGACCCTCTCATCTGTTTGTCTATTTTCACTCCCCCAGTCACCCATATCTTTTTATCTGTTATTCCAGGACGTGAAGTTAAAGAACATGGGTTCTTGGGCCAGCCTGGCTCAGAGGTCACAGTCTACGCCGGCTTCTTCCGTTCGTTCCTCCAGCGACAGCTTCGAACAGTTCAGACGGGCAGCAAGAGAAAAGGAGGAGAGAGAGAGACAGCTGAAAGCGCAAGCTGAGCAGGCGAAGAGAGAGCATGAAAAGCTCCGGTAGGTGGGCAAAGATGAACAGTGTCAAACAAGGAAAGATAAGAGTCCTCCTTTAAAATTGTTTTAAAAAAATCTACTCTAATTTGTTTTTTTTCCTTCCAAGATGTTGTTACATCCCATAACATAGTGCAGTCTTTAAACTTGAACTATGCAGTACCTCTCACTCACTCATTTTCTACCACTTTATCCTCCACTGAGAGTCGCGGGCGGCGCAGGTGCCTAACTTCAGCTGACATAGGGCGAGAGGCGGGGTACACCCTGGACAAGTCGCCAGTCCATCACAGGGCCACATAGAGACAGACAACCGTTCACTCTCACATTCACACCAGAGTGTCCAATTAGCCTAGTTATGCAGTACCTAATTACCCTAATTAACAGCTTCACAGTCATTGGGATGGTTAAATGGCTTGTTATGGGGAGATTGAAGGCCGTCTCCACTGCCCCCTACTGTCTGCTAGCGGAAAATCTTGCAAAGTCTCGGGTCTCGTGAAACACACAAATTGCTTCTCAGCACGACATACATACCCTAGCCAGGTACGGGTACTTATGTCTACGTAGATAAACTAAATAATATTTATGGTCAAAAACCTCATAGTCTCTTCAGATTAAGTCAGTTTATTGCTCATCTCTGACAGCATTTGAACAGGCGCTCTGTTTCGGAGCTAATGCCTGCCCCCAGAACACTGAGTCTTTTGTGATTGGCCAGCTACGTGCGGATTAATTGCTGCGCAGTGCTTCGCCCCCCCCCCCGGACCGCAGGAGCGTCAGTTTGAGTGCCTGTGTGGTTTAATTTACATGTAAAATAAACCATTTTAGTGTAAGTTGTTCCCTATGCACACGGTTTCTCACAGCTCATGCAGCGGTTTGCTTTTAAAACAGCGAGCCGAGACAAACAGAAAGCACACACGATCTCTCACACATTTTCACACAAGTCGTGCAGCGGTGTGTTAGTAAACATTATCGTGGTGCTGAGACAAACGCTCACTCATTTTCTACCGCTGCTGAGATAAACACAGACTGATCGCTGTCTGCCACACGATTCAGCTTCTTCTTCTTCAGGTTGAATGTTCACGTCCATGACCGGGAGTAGCTGCTGGTGGAGGGTTCATTGCACGGTAAATGTGCTAGTTGCGTAACTAAACTCTTTTCGAAACCGCTTGCTTGAGCACAGATGGAGACAGAGAAGCCCTTTTTTCCTCAAAAGTGGCTGAAGTGTTTATTGTGACACTTCAGTGATGTTTAGATACGGGAGGGACACGGGGACACACGAAAAACATCAGAAATTTGAATGTCCTCTTTAATGTTTGCCATGTGCGAAATAAAATAAAAATGTTCCTCATATAAAACAAACATCAGGGCTGCAGCTAACAATTATTCTCATTATCAGTTATTTACCGATCAATAAAATGCCAGGAAATAGTGAATTTTTAATCTTTTGAAAATTATTAATTTTGTATTTAATTGCTAACTTACAATCTACAATGGTAGATATCATTACATTCCGTGTTTTGCAATATCGCGATAATATTGTATAGTGACTTAAATATCGTATATATGGTATTGTGGTGTCTCTGGCGATTCTCACCCCTAACTCCTTCTATTAAAACAACTTAAATGCACTTGTTTGTGTCAAATGTTTGTTTATAAATATAAAAATAAATAGAAAAATACGTTTTTTCATAGATCCCATTGGTATGTTTGGGTTTTAATATGGATACTGCACAGTGTTGCACAAGTTAATGGAAAATGGAATCAATATAACATCAATCTTTGTCAAATTATTAATGATAGATATAAATCCCTTTTTTCCCCTCCAATGCTGTAGTCGTGACGACGAGGATACAATGGAACACACTCGCAGAGCGCAGGACGATGCCCGCCGCCGCCAGGAGCAGCAGTCACCACTGGCTCCCACACCTCCGGCCTCTACCCCACCCACTCACTCTCCACAGGCTCCACCTACACAGCCTCAAGCCCCGCCCCCACCTTCCTCAACTGCGCAGAATACCCTCGACCAGCAGAGGGAGATGGCGCGTCGCCGGGAGCAGGAGAGGCGCAGGAGAGAGGCGGTAGATTGTTTTTTGTTTTTTTGTTGTTGTTGTTGTTGTTGTTTTCATGGTTTAAATTTAATACCTTTTTTTGATTCTACAGACTGACACCATCGACATCAATTTCCAGAGTGACCTGATGGCCATTTTTGAAGAGAACCTGTTCTGAGAGGATGGAAAAGAGAGAGACAGACCTATAGACTTATATAAGAAAATATACAAAATGCATATAGACCTCAAAGCTCTGATATTCATGGTCGCTGCTCATATGAATGCAAACACACACACCCTTTGTCGTATCTGTCCTCTTCTTAAAGTAGTACAAACAGCTGGCTTGTGTCCTGTGAACGAAGAAGTGGGGGGTGAGTAACACTGAAAGAAAAGAAATGAAATGAAACCCCTTTTCCTCAAGCCTTAGATACGTTTTGGTGTCTGGTGTTCATGGTCACTGGTTGTGGGTCTTCAGGGACGACAGGTCAGAAACAGACACTGAACTGATCAGATGATTGATCGGCTCCCTAAAGGAAAACAAGGTAGGCAGAAAAAAAAGAAGAAGGTATCGTAACTTTTACATTAATGACAAAAATGGTTATTAGAATTAGGATGATAATTTAAGTGAAGTTCAAAAAACTTTATTCTCTAATGTCTGACAGGAGAAAAGAAACAAATTACAAATGGAAAGATCACTTTTTTGCCCTCTCTTGTTTTGAATTGTTTGAATGTTAACAGTGAGGGGCGGGTTTGTCCGGTTCAGCGGTCACCTGTGAGTCGGTTGTTTTCTCAGGACACGGTGGATAACTAATAACAACCACCCGTACCTGCTGCGATCTCTCACACACACTCTTTCCCAACACGTCCTTCCTCCTTTTTCGTTTCGTGAAAAATCCCACTCAGTCACGGTCCCAATCTGCGTCTGTGACGGGAGCGTGGCGAGAAAGGAACGACAGCGTTTTGAAACGTTTCAGAGTGTGTCCTTTGCCTTAGCGCTCTAGCCTGTGAACTAACAATCCCACCCTTCAAATTACACATACCCTCTATACATACACAGACACACACACACAGTACATACATGAATCTTCTATATATGTATTTATAAATTATATATACAAGGGAAGGTCAAGGATAAATTACATGAGAGGGACTTGGATTGTGGGGAGCAAAGTTTGTTTTTGTGTTCATCTCTAAGCTCTGGTTTTGATTTTGTAGAATTTACTGTAAAGAAGAAGAAGAAGAAAAAACTTTTTTATGATTCTATTGAGAGCATTGTTTTCGTCTCTACTTATTCTCTCTCTCTCCGGTCTTCTCTTTTTTTCTTTTCTCGACTCTATGCCAAAACCAATCTATTGAGTGCTGTTCATTCTTTTTTTTTTTTTTTTTGTAAAATGCATCTTCTTTTCAATTTATATTAAAGGCTTCGTTTTTAATTCGTTTTATTTAATTTTCCTTTATCTCATTTTAAATCCAATATTATGCAGCGGTTTGATAGTTTGAAGAGGTTCTTAAAAAAGTCATCACTTGGCCCCATCAGTGTGTAGTTGTCCTATGAATCTGCACTTAAATGTTTCATAATCTTTCTTTTTTTATTATTTCTTTTCCTTGTGTACATGTTTCTCGTCTGTTTTCGCTGTCTTGTCCACCACTGTCGTTTTCACAGTTTGTATATTTGTTTTAGTCTTTCACTTCTTAGTTTTGCTTTTATTTTAATGTTTCTATTGCCCACGGTATCTGTTTTGGGATGTCGTGTGCCATTGTGCTTTTCTGGCTGGCAGTGGGAGTTTTGAGTGTTTTTCAGTTATATAATCATTTTTTTTATGTTTCATCAGTTTCTTTCCCCTTTTCATATTTGATTGTTTTGAGTTTATTATTGTTTTCCCCTTCCTTTGATTAATTTTACCCAGGACAACCTTGTTGGTATGTGGTGAGTGAGGCATTGAGGTCAACAGATTAATCTTGTTCAGAGTACAACATTTTTTTTAAGAAAAGTATTAAAAGAATGTTTTAAAAAACTTAACCTTGGTTGTTAATTGCTTTTTGTTGTCTCCTCTTTGGTGCTACATTCACACACACGCACAATGAGCTCTGCTTGATGCATCAGCCAAGGGATGGCGCTGTAGTTGTGACATTTATTTTGGCCTCTCATTCACAGATACTTGATATTAACTTCATGGTCATAAGTATGTGGACACGTGTTGGTTGTTTTTCATGACTTTGACTGCTGGTTAAGGTTCCAGTTATGTTTCCAACATGTGGTTGACTTTAACCTGTGCTCGGCACCACATTTTGTATCATCGATCAGTAAGTTTTGTAGTAACCTTTCAGCACAAATGTAATTGTAGGTGAGAGATACTTAAACTTCTACACCTTATTTTAGTTTTAGAAGTTTAGACCCCCACTGTTTGTGTTCATAGAGGATCATTTTTGTGCAGTTGGCATCTGTCGTGATTCCCAGAATCTTGCTTATGTCTGCTGTAAGAGAAGAAAGGAGGAGCATCTACAGAATATCTCAACAAGTGGGAATGGAGAAAGACACACTTTTGTTTTGTTCCTGTACACCAGCACAATGAATTTGAAATAAAATTATTGTGATTAAAAAAAACAGGATAAAAGTGTAGTGGTGTAGTGGTTAGCACTCTTGCTTTTGCATCAAGAATACCCGAGTTTGCGACCCGTCAGAATAAGGGCCTTTCTGCATGGAGTGTGCATGTTCTTTTTTGCTACAGTCCAAAACACATGCAGATTTGGGGATTAGGCAAATTGGTCACTACACACACTGACCATAGATGTGAGAATTCTCTGATTGTCCACTTGCCTTCTTTCAGTTCAATTCAATTTTATTGGTATAGCGCCAAATCAAACCATACATTATCTCAAGACACTGTACACAGTAAGGCCAAAACCTTTACAATATTACAGAGAGAAAAGAA
>JAFBJR010000446.1:255812-373886 GCA_016785285.1 Brachirus orientalis
TCATCTGCCTCGACCGGTTGGGGTGAGAGGAAAATGGGGGACAGAAAGGAAAAGAGGGAGGTGAGGGAGAGACAGAAGAGAGAGACCAGGAGCAAATATACAACAGTTTTATCAAGTTTAGAATCAGTTATGTCATGTTTATAGAACTAAGCAGCAGAGATTATTGATAAGAAGTTGTACTGACTTAATCAAAGCATAATAATGATAATGACAGCAGTATTATTGTTAGTGATAATAATATTAATAATAATATCATCAAAACTGGATCTGGATCCTGCAGCCTGTAAGATGAGGACAGAGGGAGAGGACAGACAAAGTTTCTGAGTTCACCTGTGGACTCCTTCATTTTAAGAATGATTGATTTGGCCACTCCTATTTTGTTTTCTCAGCTAAATGACGGCCTTCGTCGCGTGCACTGACAACTCTTTGGACCTCACACTGAAAAGTTCAATGCAAATTCAACAGTTGCAGTCATCTGCTTGGTCTGGCAGGGAGTAGTGAGGTAACAGGCCACACCTTTTTTTTTAAGTCAATTGTGCAATTATTTCTGACCCCCTGAAAATGGACTGTAATGTATAAAAATCCTTATCGTTCCTCAACGGTTACTGTTTTTTGTTTTTTGTTTTAATCTCTCAAATTAAAGCTGAGAGTCCACACTTTAATCACACCTTGATTGTTTTCAAAGTGTCGTAATTAACGACGCATTGTCGTGTCTCCAGACTGTGTGGGAAAGACGGTGAAAAACAACGACAAGGTGTGGTAGCAGGCAGCGGCCATTTACAGTGTTGATCAGATATGCTTACAAATCTGATTTGGGCTGCAGTTTTAAACAAGGCCCAGGTGTCTGAGATAATCTGGAGGGAACATGTCAGAAAAAAGAACTGTGACAGTGAAGGCAATTTTTGAGAACTCCACATTCAACAATTCTGCCCACTGCGGCTTTACTGGCAGCAGTATAGAAAAAAAAGTTGATCCCAATACCTCTTTGATGAACTGGAACTGTGACGGTGAACCAGTGCTTATCTCTCAACATCCAAACCAAATCTCTGTAGCCTCAGACAGACAAGGTCGTTTTGGTATCCACATACTTGGAGCAAATATTTTCACAGATATAATCACAAATGTACAGAGTGGCATGAGACAAAATATCACTTTAAAATATAATACCATAAGATTACAATGATTGAAAACCAAGCATCCAGTCAAAAAAAGTCTAGATAACAGCGGCAGACACAGAGACACGGGCAGAACGTTCCTCAAACGAGGAGCGACGGATTGGAACGAAAGGTCCCCTCTGGTTTTTTACTGGGTTTTCAGCTCCGATATACTTCACAGTTTTGCCATTCACTCGTGCTTTTATACCATGCATCATTTTCTACAAATGATGCTCAAGGACACGTTGGCATTTAGACTAGTGGTGCCAGGAATTGAACCCGCAACTTTTTGAGTTGAAAGCAACTTACTCTACCCTCGTCATCCAACACCGTCCAACCTCACTGTGGTCACAATGGGTCTCCAACCGCCTCCTGAAGTGGTTAGGCAGATCTGTAACAAGATGTGTAACAGATAATAATAATCTGTCCTCTGGTGTATTTACACCTGTAATAAAAGTGGTCAGACATCATCCAATCATAATCCTTTTACAGAAATCCCATTTTAATGGCAGGTATAAAGGGAGCCATACTCTTCTGCCTTTGGTAATTGTTCCGTCTTGTGTTTGCTGTTGTGCAAGTGGAGCGGCTGTTAGGCATGTCAAATGTCAGACTTCATTGACTGACAATAATGTATATCATAGCATCATAGCACCTTATCTTATCATTAGGCCATAAACAACATCCCCAGAACATTTAATCTGTGTTGCACTTTCTTTTTTTTTTTTTTGAGTTGTGCTGTTCATGAAGACAGTGGTGATATCTCACCTCCTCAGTCTGAGGTCTTCTGCAGTGACCTCATCTGTGGTCCTTTGCTACATCTGTCATGCTTATATGTACAGTCTTATTACAGCTGAAAATAGCCAATAATAATAATAATAAAACAGTAATGCTGAGGTTGGTAAAAGATTGTTTTACCAACTTTCATGAGATTAAAAAGGGTTATACAGAGGAAGAGTTCACTGACACCAACAATCTGACTACCTGAATACCTCATTAATATTTTAATATTTTTGTTTACATGTGTAAGCGAGTTAATTGACAATGACTCAGCAATGAAAATACATCCACTGCAGTGAAATCATGCAGTATTACAAATATCCTGTCTTTTATTTTGTTAACCCGCACTTCCTTTGCAGCGCCCTGTGTTCTTGTTTTGTTTCAGGAGATTGACTGACCAGCCAGGCGGAGCCTCCAATCCCCGCACCTGCCTCGCATTCCCTGAATATGCCCTCCTGGTAATAAGCCCTGGGTTTTGCAGCAGCAGGTGTCAGCGTGTCTCGTTTTGCCATGTGGTAACAACTGTCACACCATTTAGAAATCATTTAGAAATTCTATCTCGCTTTTTGGTAGTTCCTTGTCTCCTTTTTCCCGCAGTGTCCCCATGTGGAGGTCTCCTGTCAAGCCAGTCAGTCACTCTCCTCATCCTAAATTTGTTCCTCCTCCTGCAGCTTTTTGTTAATAAATACCTTAACCTTCCCTGGCGACTACGTTCCGCTTATTTTTGGGTCCATTCACAAACCTCGAATCCAATCATCACAATTTGTGTTTATTATGAGTTTGACTTTATTCTGGCTGAAGTTATGAGAAAGTGTTCTTAAAATGATAGTGTTAGTCTGTTAGACTGTTAGACTGTTGTGTTAATCTGATTAATCCGATTAATGGCAGACTATTGCTGTCCATATTAACATCATTGTTGAACTACAGTAGTCTTAATCTGATTGATACCTGGATATTTCTATCCATGTATATATTATAGATGAACTTATATGCATTTTACTGACTTGTTGATTATTTATCATTCATTTTATAACTAATAACGGAGGAATAAAACGTCAGTATAAAAAAGATGTTCTGCAGTTTAAACATGGATTACCGATGTTTAGTGCTGCCTCCTTCAACTGACATCTGCAAGTTAATGTGCATTTTTAGAGTTGATGAATAATCAAACTTAAATGAAGAGAGGGTGTGGTATCTGACATTATAAGCTTATTAGCTTGGTGTTATAACAACAAGGACAGGTCCAAACAAATGAAATAAGAAGCAGCCAGAAGAATGGATGACTCCCACAAGGCTTTACAGTGTTAACAGGACTGGGTTTGTAATTAGATCAGTGATGTACTTTTACAACAGAGCAACAGAGAGGATGTTGTATTTGAGACCGGTTCAAACCAGACGCACAAGGGAAAGAAGCAGCAGCTGGATTCAGACACTGTCAGTTACCTGTTTTTAAGGGATCCAAAGGAAGTTTGGAATCACTGCTCTGCACTCGAGGTCAAGCCTTGACCCTCAAGTGTCCGAGGTCTTGACGAACGCACTTCTAATAATATTGAGCAGACGCTGTTATTTACACTGTATCCTAAACTGTGTCTCCCGTGGCCTTGAGCAGGCTGATTATGTTCTTTGTGCACTGATAAACCAGAACTTCTGAGTTTCTCTATCTTATTTCAGAAAGCAGGACGCCTTGCCCATCTTTGACTTTCAAATGAGTGCCTTTGTGGTTTTGCATAGTATTTAACTTGCTAAAATCAAAACCAGGCTGTGACAGAAACCATACCCTATGAGAGAACTGAGTGTTGACTGAGTCCAGGCCCCTGAATTAATCAGGTGAGAAGACAAGAAGACAAAAATAAAGATAGGAGATTAATGGTGCTCTGCACTTGTATCCTCCTTCTTTGAGGCAGAATGATTAAATATACAAGTCGAAGAAAGCATGCATAAATACTAGACTATGGGCGGCTACCTGGAAGTGGGATTTTAGAAATAGGAAGAAGAGGAAGCGGGAGCATTACTGGGTTAATGAATGTAGAAGTGACATGTATGCCAAGACACTGAGAACATATGAGCGTCAGAGGAGGTTGATGATGAGAGGTAAATGAATAACAGAGAAAGAATGAGAAACATTAGTTAGTGAAGCATGTGGCAACAGATACTCGAAAGTTGGCTCAGTCGGGAACACTGTGTAAGGATAAGTCATGTGATCATGAGCTCTTGGTTTTCATGGCCTCCTGCTCGTGTTCAAGTACATTTTAAAAAAACACATTCAAATATCTCTGTCACAGATATTGTCACAGCTATCACTGATCTAGAGTGTTTGGTCTCTCCCTGTTGAGGCTGTTAGAGAAAATCAATGAGGAACGTTTCTAGTGTCCCACAACACTTTTTCTAATCAGGAACTCCACAAAGAGGAGTTCATTCATTCGTCGGCTTTATGCTCCAATCGTAGCTGAAATAGGGCAAAAGGTGGGGTACATGCAGGACAGGTCGCCCCACCACACAAACACACACACAAACAGGGAGAACATGCAAACTCTGCAAAGAAAAGCCCTCAGTTGTACACAGACTTTCTTGCTGGAAGGCAACAGTGTTAGCCACTACCCTGCCATGTGACCCAGAGGAGGAGTTCTGTTTCTGGAATATGACCTGGTCCTCGGCTCATGAGGCAGGTCATATTTACCTCGTTTTGTGTCCATGGAGAGTCGCTTCTATGCAGGATTTTTACCGTAATTCAACAGTTTAATGGAGTCATTGTGATGGTTAAATGGCTCGTTGGAGGGAGTCTGGGTGCTGTCTCACTCCCCCATTGTCTGTTTGTGGAAAACCAGCCTTGCAAGAACAGGGCCTGCCGAGCCTGAGTCCTCAGAATCAGGAGGTTTCGCGAAGTCTTGGGTCTAGCAAGAAACACAAATTGCTTCACAGTGCTACACGAACATTCCCTAGAATAAGATCAAGGCAGTGACAACGTTATTTTAGACATTTATCATGGCAGAAAAAGAAGCAAAGAAAACCGTTGTTGGAGTAAGTAAGGAAGAGGAAATGACTCTCCACTTTAAACAATGGTCAGTCTAGCATTCAGTGCATGGGTGCTCTAATTCACATTCCATTTCAGTAGTAGTGGCAATGGGAAATCATCCTCTTTTGTATGTGCTCATATTGTTTGGGCACAGAGGACTTCCTCACGTAAACTCGAGCGTGTTTCCAGGGTTGCGTCTCGTTCACTGACTTGTTTGACCGAAAAATAGCAAAATACTAACTTAGCTGGAAAAACTGTCCATGCCAAATGCTACAGGGAACATGTGCATTTGGCGTGTATGGTCCACATAAACCTATACTGTAGAAGATCACGAAGGGCCTGCCCTGAATGGATAGATGACGAAATTTATATCAAAGGGACAAGAGCAAACCTCAGTGCACATGTGGGTTCTTGCTCATCAAAAGAGGTTGTGAGGTGACGTTGACGGCAGCAAGAGGCAGGAACCCACTTTTCTTTTTCTAAATTTGGGAAGCAAAACTGCTTTTAGAACGAGGGTGTTCATTTTGCTTCTGACGCTAACAAGAACAGGCCATACTGTGAAAAAAGTTGACAGATATGTCCCATTCCCTTTCATCATCTCACATAAAAACTCAGGAAGTCATTGTCGATCGTGGAACTGTGAATTTTGGCTGCACTTTCTCTGCTGTTTTTCTCCATGATTCGCTGCTGATGAGCAGTGTACACTGTCCTCCAGCTTGCTATGAAGACTCCTAATCCTGGTGGCCTGCAAGTTGCATCTGGCCCACACTGATCCCATTCATTCTTCAGGTCTGTCTTCATGCAAAAAAAAAAAACAAACAAAAAAAACAGTTTTCTATCAAGCAGTGAACTCTACTTTCCATTAGGAATTGTACCAAAATAAGATCCCCAGTTGTTCCATTCCATCTACCAAGTAAAGGTACTGTTCTCAGTCGAAATGTGAGTATGACCCAGGGCTTTACCATTCCAAACCATACCATACTGTAACAAACCGAACTGTACCATGATGGAAACACGGCATCTGTGAATCTCTTATTTGTACCTGCTGTTGCAGCTTACTCCACTCCACTCCAGTTACGGCTGCCATACTGTGTCTGCCTTACCAACTTAAAGGTGACCCACACACAGAGGAGGTTATTGATGCTGTAGCAGGTTTGAAGGTTTGGGCTCAAAGTTGGAAGATAATATCTATAAACATATTTATTTAAAGTCACATGCTGGATTTGTAAAAAGCCATCTTTTTTCTTCCCTTTAAGCAGAAGAGAGGAAGAGAAAGGAGCAGTGGCTGAGAGACCCAAAAGCAGCAAATCAAAGGCACAAACATCATTTCAGATCTGAAACACAATTCAGGCCACCAAGAAAGGTTTTAGTGTAAATACAGACGTGACGAGCCAAGTGCTATTTACTGTTCTGCTTAAAAAGACTCTACTAACACATCCATGCCTGCAGCTCTCTGCACAGTCAACAAACCTATTGCAAGCCCGACTAGGTAACACCATCATTTCAACTAGTTGTATCGTCATTGTGACTAGTAAGAATTATAGATACCAATAACAGCATTCAGACAAGGTAAAATATGTTAATTGATGTTGGACAAACATCTGTGACAACATTTTGCCCAGTAAAATCCAACTACTTTTTCCATCTGAGTGTGTGTGTGTGTGTGTGTGTGTGTGTGTGTGTGTGTGTGTGTGTGTGTGTGTGTGTGTGTGTGTGTGTGTGTGTGGTTTCTCAATGTCTATCTTCAGTTCCAGTTTCAGATCCAGTTTGAGTCAGACTAGTCATTACTCATGTACATACTGTACCATCGGTTAGATTATGTTTATGTTGCAACCACGTTAAACCTACATTTTGACTTGTAAGAATCACCTGAACTCATCTGAAACTGGAAGTACATGTTGATGGAACCATGCTGAAGCATTGGTTTGGCATACTCAGCATAAGTTGGCACTGATTTGGAAGTTTACTTTTGTTTAGTTTTACTTATTTTTACTGAGAGACAGGGACAGTCTGGAAAAATAAGTCTAATTTTCTGTGGCAGTTGCTCCTACAGTACTCTTCAGTTATGTTTTGTAACCCTTTGCTTTCTTGACTGAACAAGGCTTTCTCTTGTCTCTTTCTCAGTCAAAGCACTAAGCGAGATCTCCTCCTCTCATAAAGTTCACTGAGTAAATTGTCTCACAGAAAGAACACAGGAAAAAAGTATCTTTGTCTTCATTTTGATCAAATGAATCATCTCTTGAACCTTCAGATTTCTCTTGTGGCCTTTTAAATGGGTTGCAACACACAAGTCTTTGATTCTGGTGAAATCAACAGTCTGCAGTGAATGCTTGTGGCTGTTCTTTTGGTTGGTTGGTTGGTTGGTTGGTTGTTTCATTAGTTTTGTTTGTTAGCTGGTTGTGGTTAATTTGTTATTTGATTGGTTTTGGTTCGATCAGTTACTGTACTGTATTTATCTTGGCTTAAAGCTGTATTCACTGATGTGTTTGACCACCAAGGCAGGGAAATAAATTACTGAGACATTGGCTTATTATTACCCGAAAAAAGTTGCTATGGGGAACTTGTTACCAAACAGTTGATGTTTAAAAATGAAGCCCAATGTTCACTCTTGAGTTTGATTTACTTTGGTCTCCACAATCCTTTAGGAGAAACATCTGGCTCTTGAGCTGCTAAATGCTTCCCTGTGTTCACCAGCTCGTCTCTCCCTGTGGTTAGAGCTGTGGCAGTGAACCAAATCCAAAAACCAAAATGATGAACTAAAAGACACTAAAACGCTCCAAAGGCTAACGATTAGTGGGTGAGCTTCATAACTACTTTTACTGTAAGAAACTTTAATTATGTTTTCATTCTCCTTTCCCACTAATAAGTAAAACATAGCTCAGCAAATTAAAACTTCCATCCATTTTAGATTAATACTGAGGACTTTTGCTGTTTTGACTAGTCTGGAGGAGGGAATTTACAAATGTGAAATACCATAGACAACATTAGTTGGCATTGCACATGTATGGTAGTATTATCCACACAGTCAGACTGAGTAAGAACCAATGCAGCCTTCCCGTTAACAGCAATAAGGGTGGCGAGGGCTGGAAATCAGTGATGAGGGGAAGCATTGGGACATCAAGGCCCTCTCCAAATCACTGCCAGATGACGATAAGTGACTCCATGTGTGATTTATGCACACACAAACACACAACAGTCACAGCTCAGACTCAAGTGATTGCACAAGACCCCACGTAATTTGGACAAAAACACACGCACATCTCTACACACTTGCTGACACGTTCTGCTTCTTGTATGCAACTTGCTCTCACGCTGTGGAACCCGCTGTTTTATGGTGCACATGGTCGCCTGGCCTGTAGGAGGGGATCTGGCTGTCATTCAGCTTTTGAGTGGGCCTTTCGTCTCTGTCTCATCTCTTTCACCACACTGCTCGAAAATGTCCACGCCCTCCTCTGTAAATCACACTGAAGCACTTTTGCTCTTCCTGAAATGATTGAGGAAGATCAGAAGTGCTCTTCTTCAGTCAACCTTTCCTCCCCTCCACCCTCTCTCTATCCTCTTTTA
The DNA here is from genome assembly GCA_016785285.1 of Brachirus orientalis. Taxonomy (NCBI): domain Eukaryota; kingdom Metazoa; phylum Chordata; class Actinopteri; order Pleuronectiformes; family Soleidae; genus Brachirus; species Brachirus orientalis. The sequence goes on from JAFBJR010000446.1 coordinate 264,321, forward strand.
TAATAAAACTTCCTTTTTTGTCTTGTCTGGCTGTTTTTACTAACAGATTACCCCTTTTCCCCCATCAAATAACCTATAGGCTTTACTTTTGCATTGTTATTACTACTTTAAGAATCCTGACTTACATAAATAGCATCAGCACATCATGTCCAATGAGCCGTTGTTCCCAACATAGGGACTCCACAGTGGATGGCGACTTAAATTAAAGGCTCACTGCTGAACACAATAGTAGGAAGGGAGAGAGAAAAATCATACGTGATCTTGGAAACAGTAGCCGACAAAACAATCTCACCACTAAAAGTCTAATTAGTAGCTGTGCTGGAGCTTTCTGTTGTTATACAGTCTTTTTCAGGAGAATTTCTTTTTACAAATGGCTCTAGAATAAGGACTTCAGGTTTTAGATCTCTCTATTTTTTGATTAATCGTTAAGTATATTTTAGGGACGCAACTAAAAAAAAAATAAAGGTTCAGTAGGCAAGATTTGTTTGCAATAATGATCAATAAAAAGCCTTTCAGTGTGATGTAAATCAAGTGATCTGAGAAAGAGAGAGAGAGCAACACTTCTGCTCTTCTTTTGAGCTCTGTATACAGCCTTTGATGATTTTTTTCTTCCTGAGGCTTTTCACCAATCACAAGGCAGGTCAGAGAAAAAGAAGGTACTCCTATTGGTTGTTTGGTGATGACAGCTTACCTACCATGACAGGTCAAGGGCTGGGGTACCCCTGAGCAAGGCAAACCGAATTTTTGAAGCCCGAAGATGTGACCTTTAAACACACCCTCCCAGAATGTCCATATAAGAAGATTATTCAAACAGCAATACACCAGGGGTGTGCCTGCTAGGCAGAATAAAAGTGAGAAAACTCGCTAAACCAGCAGGAAAGGTGACAGCGTAAGCCACCTCAAATTTGTAAAGACATGGTTTCAACATGTATCAGTTAGCGACATCATCATGCGTTGCTGATTCATAGGCACGTAACTGTACTTTAACAATCATATGAGAGTGTCATCCATATACATGGAAGCAGATTCACTGATCACTCCCATTTCATTGAAGTCAGTTGATATATGACTCAACAGCCATTGTTCCTCATAAATCATAGATGAATATCCCAAATGTTTCCATTCTCCTAAAAATCAACTTTAGTGATGAAAGTGTAGGATGACAGTGGAGCATAAATATACAGGAATAGGACATAAAATACAATTGGGAGAGCAACCATATAAGATTTCCTGCTCAAAATTTAATAGCGTGCCTCTCTGGTCTGCTGGTCTGGTCAGTATTACACCCTAATGTGAGCGATGGGCTTGGTCATGTACAACTTCAAACAGATGTGGAAGGCATGGATGGCAATCAGCATCCCTGTCACCATGGCAACGCTGTATGCAGTCTCTGAAGCAGCTGTCCATGCCGCTGGGTGGAAACAAGAGAATGGACAGGGCCCCAAACTGGAAACTATGACCACGGACGACTCACAGTGGCAACACACTGTCATGAAGTCCACCTAATAAGGAAAGCAGATTGTTCATGTTGAACAAACATGGCTGTCACATCTCTTGCACGCTACTCTCCACAGACTCCAATGCTCATGTAAACAGGAAAGCCATTTTCCTCACCCTGCCTGCCTCGGTCTATCTCTATGCGCTTTGCAATCTTCCTGTAATTCCCCCTCCCATCTTTTCCCCTCTCTTCTTCACTAATTCTCTTTATGAGACAGTTTGCTCTTCTAATAGTCCTCTGGAGACCCATAAACCTTATTGTAGCAATATGGCTTATTGTACAAACATTTTGCCACAGGCTCTAGGACAGATAATCACCTTTGTTTGGTTTTGCATGCATCCCCGTTACTGATTCTGCTTGCTCTCTGTGGTGGTGAGCAGCGCTGCTTGTGGGCCTTGTGCTTGAACTTGTGAATAAAGATGAGGCTGACAGCTCATTGTTGCTGGAGGTTGGTGGTGGTGTTTTTTTTCTGTGGCTGTCTTTGTCATTGTTGTACTACACTGGAGCCAGATTTGGTCTCCACAAGGCCTGAGGAATTAAATCTTGTTAAAAGTTTCTCTATGTAACAATAATATTAAGTAAATTTGTTGTGTTCATGTGATTTGTTGTCCATTGTTTAACCTGACAGGCAATATATACATACAAATGAATGCCTCTGTCGCGGGTAATGATGCCGTTCACCTCTATAGATGATACCCCTGGTATTAAAATTAAAATTTATTTTAAACATAATTTCACATGCGTAATGTAATGGTAATGTTGTTGTTGATATCGTAGCACGCACGATCTGACACTGTAGTCTTCTGCTGGAAGAGGGGAAGGTGACATGGGGGGGGGCGGTGCCCATGATTGGACAGCAATTGTATCTGGATGGGGACACTGAAGACTCATGTTAACACCAGGTGTAAATGCAGGTGGTGAAACGTTACTCAATCACTATATGAAAAGGCATTCTAATGTCTCATATAAAGGGGGCCTATCTGTCTTCACAACTCATCTCATCTCTTCACCAGTTGTTTTCATCATAAAAGTGAAACAGTGGATCGCTGGTTTGAGCTGAGCCAAGTCATGCTAGAACTCGAAGTGGAAAAGTGCCAATTGTCACAAAGCCAGATTGCATCCATTTGTTTCCCTTCAGGATCTTTTAAACGTTCCGTGACTCTTCAGAGTAAGATGAAGGGAAGTTAATCGAGAAGCTGATGATGCCAAGATACTGCAGCTCAGAATAATGTTCTCACTGATTGTTTCCAAACTCGTAAAAAAAAAGCATGCTGGGGATTAGAAGGATGAGCTATATCCAGTCTGTAAAGGTTTTTGGAGGATGTGGCCCTGCATCTCCCATTTTTCTGTGGCCCCTAAAACCCTTGAAACACCCCTGCACATTTCCATTGAAAACAGTGTCGGCATTTCTGTATTTGCACCAACATTCCCTGGTGATTTTATTACAACACAGAGTGAAAACACTCCATTAATAATACATGTCCCACACTTTCATTTTGAGCCTACACTCCACACCCTGCAGCTCCACTCCTATTGGCTGCTCCGCCTCCCCCTCGGCCCACAGTTGGGAGCGGTTGGGGCGGACACCCAGCGCTCAGGTTGGCAGAGCCGGCGGAGCACAGTGGAACTCAAGACCCGCTCCTTTGTGACGGAGAAGCGGCGAAGGGGCAGCAGCACAGTGCCGCACCCTTTCCTGCGCCCTACCGGGATACTGCGCTCAGGCAACAACCGGAAGTAATATGAACTAGTTCGCGCACAGGTGACCGAGACTGGGCAGCAAGTCTGTGGTGCGAGAATACAAGTCTGGATTGTAGACAAGAAAAAGCGTATTTTTCGTTTTTGTCCGTGTGTTGAGTGTTTTTGGTTTCACCTCGCGCTCGGAGGACGTTGAGAGTGAGACCGCAGGTCTTTGTTTCTCCACCCGACGAGGACTCTGATCCGGATTTACCTGATAAACGAGTTCATATTTGTGCGGGGAAAGGTGAGTTCAGTTGTCATCTCTCGTGTATATTTTAGTTTTTCGTTTACAGCAGAGTGTCTCTACTGTGAGTTTGCAGTTGGCGTTGAGGAGGTGAAGGGAAAAGACTTGGTCGTTGTTGTTGTTTCATTGTTTTTCCTGCGCTTTTATTGTTCCTCCAGTGGGAGGTCGGAGCCTCAGCGCGTAAAGGCATCTGCAGTGTCTGAGTTCATTCCAACAGCTGGAACATCCTCAGCTCTGCTCAGATGCTTTCTGTGGGGGGGAAATCACACATTTATTTTAATTGTTGTGCCACAGATTAGTTGTTTGGCCCATTGCTTTCCTACTGTTCACAGCAACTGCTGCTGTGGTGGTAGTGTTATCACATGTGGGAAGTTTGCTCCAGCACGTGAACGCACCAAATGAGTGGACTTTTCATCTCAAAAGTTGTAACTGTTCTCTGTGAGTAAATACCAAATCATTCAAACGTATATCTGTATGATCTGTACGTATCTTTACATTTGGATAACATCAGGAGAGCAACCAACATTTACTTTAATTTAGGCAAGGGATGAAATAGAAACTTAATGTTACAATAACACCGACCTAAGTTATTAAGACCGACAATATTATTGAAACTTGTTATTGAAAACAAAGAACAGAAGGTATATCAAAATAGAAAGGAAAAACAACTATACAATAGGAGCCCTGAGTGCAAATAACAGGGATTTTAAGTGATTGGAGTAGAATTACTGAAGTGACCAAATTGACAGACACAATATATAAACTATAAGTCAATGTAATAATATAATAATAATAGTTATAACTATAATAAAGCATAATATATTAACTCATTTAAAGTATAGTATGCAATAGAGTGATATGCAATATAGGTTAAATAGCAATAATGACAATTCTGTTGATTCCTAAATGCATATAGTGGGAGCCTTCTGTCCTTAACCATGGTTGTAAATACCACATAATTCCCATGGAAACTTACATTTTGGCAAATAAATAAATAAATAAATAAATTAAAAAAAATGTCACATAGAGGTTATAAAAGGTTATAAAAGCTTCATCAGTGCATGCACAGTTTAATCAGTGTGTAATCCAGTACAAACAGCTCTGCTGTAAAACAGGGTCACAGTGAAGGTAAGATTGTTCCCATTTGTGTTGACACTGTGTCATTGTGTTGACCATAGTCTGTAGTAAATTTGAGTTTCACTGATCTTGCTTCCCATTTCCTTTTTTTACTTGTATAATATATCAAGAAAGGGCTACCAATAAATAAATAGCCTATCATAATTTGACTGAGTCCAAAATCTTTCTAATACATCCAGATACTGATATGAAAAGCCTGTAAATCCTAATATTTGAAGGTTGGCTTTTATATACGGTAATCTTTTTAATGTAATCTCAACTGTAATTACTCTTTTTTTGGGGGGTGGGGTATATTCTTCTTATGTTGCTATATTTGTATTGGAATTATGCACGCAGTGGTGTTGGTCCTTTTTTCACTGTGACAGCAAATGGAAATGGACTTGTAGGTAAATTTACTGTAATGGAGTGCAAATTGAATTTTATTGACCACAGAAAGTACCAACATTTTATCATCAAATGTTCATCATCATCCAGTTAATTTGTTGACCCAGCCAATAGCCCCAAACCCAAAGATGTTGACTTTACATTGATAGTAAAAGACAGTGAATTGGTAAGCCCCTATATTTTAAAAGCTGAAACTAGATAATGTTTGGGATTTTTTCCCTAGTATACTAGATTTAACTGTTAATTTAAGTGTCTGACAATCAATTTGTTATAGTTATCTGCCCTCAGCTGCAGCTTTTCCCTTTACACAGTATGCCTGTCCAGGCAAGAGTTTCGTCTTTGCAATTAGATCCACACCAGCCTTAAAATGTGTACCATGTACCCATGTAAATTCAAAGTCAGAGCAGTTATTTCTGTAATAGAAAAGATACAAGGGTTGGGCCAATTAGAGCCAATCAGGATGTGAATACAGGCAACTACTTTGCTGTTTTCAAATGCCTCCATTTCTACCTGTTGAGCCCAAAACACCGCCCTCATAACTTCATCGAAACACTGGAGTACATTTATGCATTTTTAAACAAAAATAGAATTGTGTGTTTGGAGCCTTTGTTTCCCAGAGGTTTTGCTGCAATAAAGTTCGTAAATACTTAAAAACACATTGGGCTGCAGTGATTATTTGATTAATCGATTGCTGGATTAACCTACAACCGTTGTGGTAATCGATTTATCGGTTTCAGTGAAATAACCTGTCTGATTTTTCAGCTTCTAAAATATGAATATTTTTGGGTTCTTTGTTCCATATAACAAATAAATCATTAAACCATTACAATTAATTAAGAAAATAATAATTACTATTTTTAATTAATAAATAATTAATAACCGAATACAACCCTAAATTGGAGTTAGCAGTTCTTAGTTTGTGTACATTACATTTAGTCCTTTTTTCCATTCATAGCAGTGTTTGTGAAGGATTTGATATGAAGCATTTTATCTAAAAAGGCTCAATTTACATTATTCATGACATTATATATTCATCTTAGCCTCTTCTGCTGACAAAAGGCTTTCCTGGCAAATGTGGATTTAGAGGCTTTTCTCTCCTGTTAAGAGTTCTTCTGGTAGATGGACAATGTTAGTTTCCACTGATCCAACGAGAAGGACATGTCTGTGCGTACGTCTGTGTGATTAAGTAGCTGTAAGAGATCATTATGCATTAAAACATCCAGTCAGTGGCAACAGTTGTGTGTCCGTCCATCACAGCTGGAAGGAGACGCTTTAGAGGAGGCAGATAATTACAGTAAATGCAGCCAGAGTGCAAGCTCCTGAAGGGATGAGCCGAAATTATGTCTTTACCTGGAATCAGAGGTCACAACTGTACAATCAATCACCACCCGCTCGCTTCCCACGCCTGTGAACGTGTTGGTTTCATTTCCTTTTGTGTGTGTGTGTGTGTAAATCTTTCTTATGCAAAACAAATGCATTGCCTTAGTTGATGTGCTGAGGAGAAAGAGACAAGAGAGGAGGAGGAGGAGGAGGAGGAAGAAAAGACACGGGTGTGGCTCCTCTGGTAATGACTGGTTTGCACTCAAACTGGTGTTTACTGATTCGGCCCAATATATTCACACAAACACACATGTGATGCATGAAAACACACATGCAAATTCTGGCAGTACTAAACAGGACTCACAAGAGTAAATAGTCTGTGTTTTAGTTTGTTTGCATAATGCTTGAAACCCCCCCCCCCACAAAACTACTTAAGTGTTAGACTAAAGCCAGACTTAAAATACATGTAAACATGTTAGTCCGACTAAAACTGTACAAATTTATTTTCAGTCAAGTCAGACTAATACAACCAGTTAATGTGATTCAGAGTCAAGCATGACGGAATTCAGGCCGGTACTTTTTTTTTCACTGATAATGAGGCCATGGTTATGATCAGTCATTGCAACTATGGAGTCACTGTGATGGTTGAATTTCTTGTTGCTGGGTTCCTCAAAATCAGGAGATCTTTCAAGGTCTCAGGTCTGGCTTCACATCACTACATACAAACCCTAGCCAGGTACCAGATATAAGACCAAGGCAGCAATAGCATCATTACAGAGCTGGTGCAAAAAAGAAGCAAAAGAAAATTGTTGTCGGAGGAAGTGAGGAAGAGGAAATGACTGGGGCCCACACGTGAGTGAATATAGGACCAGCTTTTTTTCAAATGGAGAGAATTCAAAAAGCTTGCAAAAGGGTTTGGGCATGGCTCTGCAGCCTGTTCTCACTGGCTGCGTTGAAAATAAATGTACATAGCCCCGAGAGCGGAAGGGAGGGGGAGCATCAGCAGTGAGTTTTTATGATAGTGAGGGTAAAGCTGTAGACACAGGATGGATGGATGATTATGGTAATGTTGTAAAAAATATGTACTCTGAAATTGTTGGGGGAGCTCCGTAGAGAAAAAGGTGAAAAAGCAACCAGACTTGCAGAGTTCCATTTCACAGAATTGAATATTTACAAGTTATGATTGATTAATCGAGTACTTGTTTGGTCCTCAAAATGTCCATTGTGGAAAAATTTCGATTTCTTTGTCATAATTCACAATTAAGAAGCTGAAAAATCATAAAAACATGTTTTAATTATTGAAAAAAAACACTCAAACCAATTAATCAATTATCAAAATAGTTGACGATTAATTTAATAATGGATTAATCACGTAATCGTTGCAGCCCTATTTAAACCTTGTAGATGGTAGGAAGACTCGGAAAAGGTCTTTGACATGCTAACAACAAGCTGCAAGCTAAACCAAAAAACTGCTTAATGCTAACAACCTGAAAAGGGCCTGTTGTCAACTAGCAAGGTGGTGGTGGACACACTTAAGTCAATATATCATCTGAATACTGGTCCAAGGACAGTAGAATAATTGAATGACAAAAAGACAGAGAAGGGAGAAAAGAAAGCTTTTGAAGTAGAGCTGAGCTTGAGCTGCAGCCCTGCTCACCCGCTACAGTGCGTCTGTCTAGGTTCTGCCATTATTTATACAGATTCTGCATTTGAAAAATCATAAAACAGACCTTTAATTACTCTGAATGGTATTCCTTAGCCATAAAGCCACGCATATGTTGGTGCTGCACATGTTTCACTGTAAAACTAAAAAAAAAAAACTGAATTGAATCAAGGAACTGAAATGCTGGGGTGCTTTTATTTTGAAACGGGAACAGGATGTGCTATGTTTGTGACACATGCGACAGAAATGGTTCCTGAAAATGAAGTTTCATGTTTAATGTTAGGACCACTTATGCAAGTGGTTCAGATTACAGGCAACTTGTGCGGTTCACACTGTCGATAAAAAATGTAATTTGAGCCACTTGAGTCTGCTATTTTAATGGAGCCATAAAAATCAGTTTACTACTTTTGCATGACTGGTGAATTGTTAACTAAGGGAAATGGTAGATGGTAGCTCATTTGAAGTGCAGAAACACCTCACTGGGTATAAACCATCATTAAGGTGTAAATAAATGGTAAAAATAATAGATTCTCCTTTCTGCAGAGTCATCAGGGTTGTTTGAATTATACTCTCCCAGACCACAGACCACACACACATTGACTTGATTCTAGTTATGTAATGAAGGAGGAAATGGAGCGACTGCATGTGCACGACTTGTCTGTCAGCGTTTGCTGACAGACAAGTGACAGACAAGATCCTTGTCCCACAGTTGTTGTTCATCCATTTTATTCACAAGCCTTTAAAGTCCTTTTTTTATTTATTTATTTTCTTTTGGTTTTGAATTGGTTGTCTCTTCTCACATCCCCTTTGTAAGAGAGGGGGTCACTAAGGTTCCCTCCCTCTGTGTGCATGTGTGTGTTTGGATTGAGATCGAGTTACATAGCTGGATTGTGTAATTGTGAGGTGTGTCTCTGCCGTAGGGAGCTGCTGTGCTGTTTCTATTGTAGAGAGATGAACTTGTCCACGGGGCAGTCTGTGTCTTCGTGCTGCGCTGGCGCGCACAGAAGAGCGGGGGAAAGTGTGAGGGAGTGTTGCTGACTCAAAACGTGACATGTGGCCCCTGCGAGTTCACTGTAAATAGAGGACTGAAGTGCGTTGTTGCCGTTGCCCGCATAATGAATGTGTGTGTCTGAACTCTGTTCTTAGCTGTGGTTGCTTTTGATTCCAGCATCCATCATGAAACCCCTCGTGTCCCTGTTGCGACTTGTCAGGTCCTGTAGATGTCTTTGAGCTTGATGGTTTGTATGATAATGGAATGGAGATGAACATTCTTTAAGCAGCTGGCATTGTACAAGGTCCCTTGTTTTCATATAGTGCAAAAACAGGGATCAAAGTTTTAAAGTTGTCCTTGTGTGTTCAGGTCATTGGGGCTTCTCCTTTTTTGTTATCATTAATTAATCTGTTAATTATTTTCTTGATTGAGTTTTGTTGTGTGGTTTGTCAAATTTCGTTACTTCACACTTCAACACTTCAACTAATTCAATGATCATCAAATAGCTGTGGTTATTTAATCATTATTTACAAATGGATTAACTGCTGCAGCCTTCGCAGGACATTGAGGCAAACAGTGTGCTGCAGTGAGGTTCGCAGCTAAGTGGCCTTCAACTTATGTGTATTTTGTCTTTTATCATTTGTACGGGGGTCAAATGTAAAATTATACTTGACAAATTTAAAAGGTTGAGCTTTGACATTTTTTTCCCTCTGACCTCTCTGCTTTGAGCAAAAGGAGCAGACCTTTATGTTCTGTTTCTCTTTCTGGGGGTGATTGTAGCTTCCCTGAACCCTGTTCTGCCCTGTTCTTTGCACAATCAGCCTTCTCTTTTAGGGCCATTACAGAATAGAATTAGGTACCTGTCAGGCTGGAAACTTACACACATTTTCATACTTTATCTCGGGACGTGAAAAAGTGATCTCTTGTTAATTTGACACTTTGTTCCTGTGTTTTTTTTAAATGACACTGGATACATTTGTGTTGCATCTAGACATCCTCACACTACATATAATACTGTGTGTGTTGAATGGCTCGTGTGTATCATCTGTATTTTATTGTGACTGTTCACCTGCCTGGGGACTACTGGTAGAAATTAGATAGTAGATACAAAAAAAATTTCTCTTGTTTAGATTATTTTGTGCTTTTTCCCTGGGGAAAAAAACATTTAATTAACTCAACTAAAGTTATATTTCCAGTTTAATATTTGAGTTCAGCAACACAACAGGTGGGTGTCCACTAGGCTGTTAGAACATTTTGGGTAGGGAACGTTGACATATCAATTAAAAGTCAATGTGAATTTGTGTATTGGCAAACAGATTTAGGCAGAAGCACATATTACTGTAATAATTAATGGGACACTTTCTACTGATACTTTTTGATCCTACTTTGTCCTGGACTTTTGCGCCACCTGTAATTGATTATGTTTGCTTATTAATTGCTTATTTCAGTGAACCAACTTCTACTATTTTCTTGACAGAAGTTGATGGAAACACACGCTTTATTTTACGAATTAAATTAGGTAAAAAAAGTGTGATACATTATAATGGGAGCCTAGCTATTGAAAATCACAATATGTATTTTGATTGTAGAGATTACTGTTTGGTTTATTGTACATTCATTTCAAATAAAACAATATATAATATTTTGTTAAACTGATAATTAATGTCTCCACAGGTCGATGGCACGGCTGTAGCTGATGGAATGCTGATCTCCAACCCACCAGCGAGGACAAGTTTAAATGGCGCCCTAGTCCTTTTCTTCCACTTACCGTCTGCTCCGTCCTTTCCTGTTGCCTCCGCTCCTCTGTGATCGCACATCACCCAACTCCTCGGCATGGATACGCTCACCGAGGACAAAGAGGGATGTTACTACAACCGCTCTGTCAAATTTTTCTACGAAGAGAGCGGCAAGAACATCAGCAACCATTGGCGCCAGCGTGACTATGTGATCGTCACGCTGGGCATGGCAGTCTGCTTTATCGTCATCTTTTCCAACCTCTTGGTCATTGGGGCCATTTTAAAAAATCGACGCTTTCACTTTCCCATTTACTACCTGTTGGGAAACCTGGCTTGTGCAGATCTTTTCTCAGGTACGAACCTTTTACTTCACGTTCTTTTTTTTATAAGTGCATCTGACATTTTTTAAATATTGATTTTTAAACTAAAAAGCATAGTACTGAGATTAAAGCTGAGCCATGCTTGTTTTTAAGCCTCTATACTGGCAACATCTGTAGCAGGATGCATAATGGTTTTCATTAGTGAACATATCTGAAGAACATCTTGAGGGAAGCCTTTCAAATTTGGCAGAATATAAGAGTATAAATCATAGTAATAATAAGGAATTGTATTAATTAGGAGCCTTTAAAAAAAACTCAAGGTTGCATTATAATACAGCATAAACAGCAACGATAGTGAAAGTCAAGTCAATTTTGTTTCTGTAGCCCAACGTCACAGACAACAGTTCTTTACTACAGTCTGTACAGCAAGAGCTGACCCTCCCATCGAATGAGGGGGGGGGGGAAAGCAGCATCAGGACTTTGATGGCAGTTCACAACAGATGTGGTGGGATTTGAATGTGGCAAGAAAGTCAGTGGGGTGGATGGGTTGCGACAGTGACTTCCATAGTCGAGGAGCTACTCAGCTGACATCTCTGGCGTCCGTGGAAGAGAGCTGGACAGTAGGTGTGGTTGAGATCTGAGAGTCGAGGGTGCGAGGTTATGTAGAGCCTTGGTAGTGAGGCGGATCATTTTAGCGAAATTGATCTGGGAGTCAGTGCAGGTGTTGTAGAAAAAGGGTGGTGTGGTTTATGCTTGGAATGGAAGCAAACTTACAATACAGTATGTTTTGATGTATAATGTTGATATCAATATGTTTTTTCTATGGCCAATGCGGGTTAGGGTTAACCCAGGGCACCTGATGGCCAATAATTGACACCAATGACCCGTCCCTCCAATCTACATTTTATTTCTACACTGCAGTGAAAGTATATACATGAAAACTATGCACTAAATATTAAAGCAGAACTTTGTGAGTCTGTCTGCTTTTTGCCTCTTTCTCTACTGAGCTCCCCCTACAGTTTTGGAGTACATATTTTTACAACACCACCTTAAACATCCATCCATCCAACCATTGTCTACTGCTTTATCTTCACTGTCATAAAATGCACATGCCCCCTCTCCTGGCCATGTGTATTTATTTTCAACGGAGCTGGTGAACTCAAAGTGGAGCCATGTCCATGCAGGTCGGCATCCATTTTGCGTGCGTCTGTGTTATCCGCTTCTTTCCATTCGCGCACAATGGCTCTGAAGCTGTTCAACTGGGGTACAAGTCCTGCATAGTTCTGCTTTAAATACATAAAACGCCTCTTTAATATTAAACTCAACAAATGTGTGTGATATGAATGTAGAAATTCCTCTGTAGTTTGAAATCGCATTGGTCAGTGAAAGTGTATGATGTCTGGGTGGAAATTTCAATTTTGTAGTCTCAGTTTAGTAAACGATTTATTTTCTGACTATACTTGGATCTTCATAATGTTTATTATTAGGTTTTATAAGCTAACAAGGCTGCGTTTGATAAGGCCTAGGCCAGTTCACCGGAGTTCATCAGAGTTCGCTGGAGTTCACTGGAGTTATCACAAATTAATTTAGCCAGTGAGGGCCCACAAACGCATGCATGGTTTTCTCTCAATTCCCCTTTGTGAATTTAACCTTTCAATTTAACATGAAGTGTAACACACATACACGTCACATGAGGTTGTATCACTGTACACAGACCTGGGGAAACCTGTTGCTTACACTGGTTCAGGGTGACTGAGATGAATCCACCTGAGGTAAAAAGACTGTTGCTGTTGAAGGTTAATGAGTGTCAATGCCCGGAAACGGCTCAGCGGTGAGTCTGTCCTGTTCTGTGACGCACTTCAAGAAGCTGCTGCTGAAATGTGGGTTTAGAAAACAGTGCCTGTGGTGTTTTGTGTCAGCATATTCCTTTAGTGTATGTTTTCTGGCATAAGCACTGACCTTGTCAGGACCAGTAGTCCTCGTCTGGAACTAAAACCTGGACCTAATGAGGCAGAACTACATTTCTGATGAACTAGTTAATTTAGGGCTAAGATTTGAATCTTGGTTAGGTAAAGGTTAGGGTTAGGCAGTAACTGGTTATGGTTAAAGTTAGGGATAAGGCTTTGTTTAGGCTGTCCAAATAATTGGAAGTTAACCCAAGAGGAGAACATGCAAACTCCACACAGAAAGACCCTCGGTCGCAGTCGAACCGGTGACCTTATTGCTCTGAGGCAACAGTGCTAGCCACTATTTCACCGTGTGGCTCTAATTATTAATTATCAGTTAGAGCCATGTTTCTACAGTTTACAGTTGTGGTTGCGTGCTGATGAAAAGAGAACTTAATCTTTAAAACCTAATGTTACAAATACTTACCGTAAATACAAAGTTGGGTTTGTATTTATGGTGTCAACCTTTCGCGTATATATTACACATATAATATATATATTACAGTAGTTCCCTTTTAGTAGTTCCACTTTTTCAGCTTGTGCTATCGCAGATCTCTTAGAAGGGAAAGGCCACAACTTCAGTATCAGCAACAACTGCCTGCACTGCTTAACAAATTAAAAAGGGTTTTCAAGAATGGCTCTAACAATGAATGCAATAAAGTACATGGGCAGAGCGTTTCAGAGCTGCATGGTTTGCCTCAGGGCATCTGTCACAGAACTGGGCCTCATCGTCCACTGCCAGTGACTGACCATGTCACCTTCATGCCACTCCCCCTCCCTGCCACTTACAGACTCTCATTTAATTGTCCCTGCTACAATGTAAAATAGATCTTTTATTTAATCCACTGTCTATGGATCTCGTTTGCTCCCTTTCACATAACAGAGGCAAATCATTTAAAAACTGATACAGGCTGAAATGATGCAGTGATTCTGTGACAGAACGATTTGACACTTTGCTACAGCTGTGGTCATCACCTGCAAATGGGGCGAGTGGAGTGTGGTAATTACATTTCACTTCTCGATGTTTTCCTGTAAAATCGCTAGGATGCTTCTGTCTTGAATCTTGAATCTCATCTGACGAGCAGACTCAACAGTCAGTCATTTTTTTTCTAGTGATGCTGTCTAACACAGCTTTAACACAGTGAAATAGAGCCTTCGTCTTATGGAAAGTATGATATTGAAGATTTTGTCAGTCTTGTTGGGGGGAAAAACCGAACCTTTAACAAAAACTAATTCTCAAGGTGTAACAGTCTTTAGTGGGGTGGGAAAATTAAAAAAAAAAAGTTTTCTGCCCAAAATGTCATGTTTCCACTTAGGAACTGAAACAATTACTAGTAGTTGCCAATTTACGTCAGAATGTATTTATACATAGCATCACAAACACAATTTGCCTCGAAGGGCTTTACAGTCTGTACAGCAAGTGACACCCTCTATCCTTAGACCCTCACATTGAGTGAGGAAAGACTCCACAAAAAGCAGGGAAAGCTAAAAAACTATTGAATCACTGTCCTATTCAATTTAAATAAATGTCAGGCTGACTGGCGTGTGATGTGCATTTATTTTAGACACGTGTATACTTGTAGATGCCTATCAATCAGAATCAATAATACAAACTGAATCGACATCCAAGTGTTGTGACATAGTCCATGATGAAAAAGAGAATACGATCCCAGCTCTTCTCTTAAGTGTCTCATCACTCTGTGTAATATCTGTAATGACATCATCCCTCTCCTCTTCACAGGTATCTCTTACCTCCACTTGATGTTTCACACTGGTCCCTGGACCATTAAGCTGTCAAAGTATCAGTGGTTTGTGCGGCAGGGGCTGATCGACACCAGCCTGACAGCCTCGGTCCTCAACCTGCTGGCTGTGGCCGTGGAGCGCCACCAAACCATCTTCAACATGCAGCTTCACAGCAAGATGAGCACCCGGCGGGTCTTCGTCATCATCGTATTCATCTGGCTGCTGGCGATAATCATGGGCCTAGTTCCCACCATGGGCTGGCACTGCCTCTGTGACCTGCCCAACTGCTCCACCATGGCCCCGCTGTACAGCCGCAGCTACCTGGTGTTTTGGGCTGTCCTCAATCTCATCACCTTCTCCATCATGGTGGCTGTGTATACTCGCATCTTTGTTTATGTGAGGCACAAGAGCAAGCAGATGTCCCAGCACACGTCCCAGATGAGACTCAAAGACACTGTGCTCAGCCTGATGAAGACCGTGTCCATGATCCTGGGTGAGGAAATGCACACACACACACACACACACACACACACACACACACACACGTTTGCGCTTCTATCAGAGTGAGGATCCTCATAGACATAATACATTCCCTAGCCCCTTATCCTAACCTTAACTATCACAACTAAATGGTAAACCCAATTCTAACCCTAACCCTAAAACCAAGTCTTAACCCCGAAAAAAGCCCATTTAAGGGGTGAAAAAAAGTGAGGACCAGCTAAAATGTCCTCACAACATATCATTGATGGAGAGTGCTTTTATCCTCTGTCTCGATTTATTCATATAGGGAAATGCATCTTAATAACATGTCACTGCTTTCATCATAATACTTTATATATTTCTTTATTTGTCATCTACACAACCAAATTATATCAAAAGAGACATGTTTTCCAGTATTCCCATGAGTAGTTAGGGGTTGCTAGAAAGCACAAATACTCAATCCTGGTCCGAGGGACCCACTGCCCCGCATGTGTTTGATGTTTTGCTGCTCCAACACACTTGATTCCAATTAATGGGTTGTTATCAGGCTTTTGCAGTACTTGCTGATGTGCTGACCATTTGAATTGGGTGTGTTGGAGCAGGGTAACATCTAAAATATGCAGGGCAGTGGGTCCTCAGGACGTAGAGTTTATCCCAAAGATACTGCAGCAGTAAGAAAACCGGGTCAGCATCCATTTCGCATGCTTCTGTGTTTTATTTTTTCAGTGTTTTGTGAATTCTCGTACTTTTTTATTTTGTTTTTACGACACCACCATAACCATCTATCCATCCATTTTCTGCTGCTTTATGCTCACTATCATAAAAACCCCCTCCCCCCTCTCCTGACCATTTATTTTCAACAGAGCCAACAAACACAAGCCATGGAGCCATGTCCATGCCATTTCGCATACTTCTGTGTTTTTCAATTCTCGCCATTTGAAAAAGGGTTCGATGTTCACTCATGTGTGGCCCCTCACTCACTCAGACAGTAGTTTCCGCTTCCTCGCTTCCTCCGACAACGTTTTTTTCCGTTTTTCATCATAGTTCTACTTAAAAGTAGCTAAAATTATTGAACCCTGACTGATTAAGCTACTGCATTTTCATGTACAGAAAATAAAACCTGTCAAAGGTTTCTTGCTGGATATTAGAGATAACTGATATACTGTTCAGCAGTTTATTTGATGTGAGGCACACAGTGATCACATGAAAAATAGGCTCCATCCCATGTGACGAAACTGAGGAGCTCATCTCGCGTTACTCCATGGGGGGTGGGGGAACATGTGAGCCACCAATTTCTCAGTGTGTCACTAAAATGATTAAAATTGCATAGCGGGGTTGTAAATGTCCAACAGACAGAGACCAGTGTCTTTGTCTAACGTGTCTTGTAGTCTCATCATATGAACTCCTTCATGAACACCACACTACAGTAAATACTTGGTTTGGCCACAGAATATCGCGATGGTGCCATTTTTCTATTAACATAATACATTTTTCTTCATGCAAGTGCAAGTGACCTCCATTCACCTCCCAGTGTTTCCCAGTGACAACTTTGTGAAGCTACTTGCACATATCAGTCATTTTCTATTTTTTTTTCCAGGCAATCTATAATCTGACAATCCACACAGCACAATACCAGAACAGCTATGGGCTATGACTTCACAGAAACTTCACAGAAAGGGCTCGTCTCTTAGCTTGTCTGTACTTGTCAAAAAAAAAAAAAACCCCAGAGAAACTCCCTCCATCACACGTTCACTCCTCGCTTCTCCCACTGATTGTCTCATTTTGCTGCTGAACTGACCGTGCTCTCCTCTGTCCCCTGCCCTTTCACTCCCGGCCTCCTCTGCTTATGTGCTAACTTGTGATTAAATTCCTCCGCGTTTTTTCTTTTTTAAAAGTGTTGCACTCTCTTCCCGTTTCTCGTCGCTCAGCAGCCGTGATTGTGCACCTCTGGCATGTGAGGAGGGCGAGGAAAACCCGGAGCATGTCCTGACAGGGAGCTGCATAGTTCAGCCACTTTGACAGAAAACAGCTTCACGCCACACACTGTGAGGCTGTGCAAGCTTCTTCTGTGTTAGTGAGGACCAACTCGAGTTTATGGCCTTTAAACAGTGAAATCTTTTGACCACTCCTTTTGGTTGGACGTGTGATTGTGACGGTTTAAGTCAAGGAATGCATACTACTTTTTTTGGCTGTGGAAGTGTGTTAACCTGAGTTTCTTCTCATTTCCATCCGCAGCTTGTGAGCGCTCATATACTCAGGTTGCATATGCTGTGAATGTGTGTACGTAATGAATTCCTGTGCTGCCTAATAGTGTTATGATACTGAAACATGATCATACAGACCAAACCCAGTCCACGCACAGACATTTTATGCATCTGTGTGCGTGTGCATGTGTGTGTGTGTAGTCTTATAGCTGTAAAGACCAAAGGCATTTTGAGGGTTAAAACAGTATTAGATTTAAGGTTGGAATTAAATCAGAGCAAGGTATTTAGTTTAAGTTTTGGGGTAACAGGCTAGGTTATGCATGATAATTATCAATGAGTGTCCTCACATTTTGTAGAAAAACAAGAATGCGTGTGTATTGTCGACACAGGAATTTACAGTACATTCCTTTTCTTCTTTCGCCACCCCCCTCCCCACTTCTCCACATTCTCTACACCTCTGTTCATCTTCTCTCCTCTAACTCACTCCTTGTTTTATCTGTTAAAGTCTTTTGTTGTTGTTGTTGTTGTTGCCAGTCTTCTAATGCCCTCATGTAAACTTGATCCTTCTTCCCCTGCAGGA
This sequence comes from Brachirus orientalis, assembly GCA_016785285.1. Lineage (NCBI taxonomy): Eukaryota > Metazoa > Chordata > Actinopteri > Pleuronectiformes > Soleidae > Brachirus > Brachirus orientalis. The sequence continues at coordinate 282,304 of JAFBJR010000446.1, forward strand.
TGTTTTGTGATCTGCTGGACGCCCGGCCTGGTTGTGCTGCTGCTGGACGGCCTGGGTTGTGAAGAGTGCAAGGTGCTACGCTACGAGAAGTACTGCCTGGTGCTGGCCGAATGCAACTCCTTTGTCAACCCCATCATCTACTGTTTCCGGGACAACGAGATGAGGAAGACCTTCAAGCAGATCCTGTGCTGCTTGTGTAGGCGCGGCAGCAACAACGAGGGCAACTCTGGCGCTCACTTCACCACCCTGGACCATGAGGTACTGTCTGAGAGCAACAGCGGTGGCAACAGCAATCACAAATCAGTCACCCACACTCAGGACAGTTATTAATAAACACTTGAAAACAGCATTGACTGTAGACCATGGTGATCTGGTCATACGTCCCTGACAACATTTTACCCGGTAACACCGATAGTCATTGTGGCTGAAACTCATCAGGTGCAAATAAGATTTATACAGAGTTATAATCTTTATAAACAATTTATGCTGTAGAATGCTGTAGAATATGGGTAAGCAGATACAAAACATATATATAAAAATATTTACTTTTTTATTAATAAGCAGACATTTGTTAACAAGTGCACCACATATACTAAGCTAAAACCCTGATAATATGTCAGGGCTACTTTTAAAAGAAAAATAATCTTTGTTTTTCTGCTTATCTTCATGTTATTGTGGTTTTTGTGCTTGATGGAGAAACCCCCTTTATTCTGAACTGCACTCATCAGCTTCTTTTTTTTTTGCAGAAGTGCAATGGGCCCCAAAAGAGTGCGTGCTGACAAATGTCTGCCTTAGATCGGTTTAAAAGGCACAATTTATTTCCGTCTACTGACTAAAAAAACGAATGAGTCTAGCTCATCCTTAACACAGCATGCAAATATGTCAAATTATTCTTAAATAGTGACTAGTTTAGTGTACAAACTCGGTCTCATAATTCCAAAAAATTGAATGTATTATTTGTAAGTATTTTCAAACATGATATTGCTTTTCTTTGTACCAAAAATAATCCATGACATTACTCAAAGTATTACTTTTCCTTTACACAAACGTTACACAAATTGTTTCTTTTGTACCTTAATGTTCATATTTTGCATGTGCACTCCTGTTAGAATGTCAAAGTCACTGATTTTTAGCTTTTAGTTTTAGTTTTTTTTTTACAGTCTCAGTGAAAAGCTTGATGGGTTTCACAGGAGTGAGAGGCTGAATGACAACAGAATGACATGAGTTGTTGTTTAATGGGTCTAACTTTAATGATATTAGTGACATTTTAGTAGTAATATTAGTAGTAATAGTAATATTTAACTCCTTGCTAAACGGGAAACATATGACTAGCAACGTGTTGCTGCCTAAGACTGATCCTATGGTCACATGCATCAGAGCTGTAAAATCAGTACAGATAAAATTAGTTTTTTCTTTTGTGCGTGAGAAAATATGACCAAACACATTTCTGCTACCTATGTACTTTCTCTGACTTTACAAGAATACATAACCTCAGTCTCTGTTGGCTTAACCTCAGTCATTTCAGACTTGCAGTATGAACTTCTGATGCAGCCACGTGCTGCTGCTCAGTTGTCGGTGCAGTCTCTCTGTGGTCTGGTGAATCGCTGCGATGAGCCAAAAATGTCAGTCAAAGCTGAGACATATCATTTTCTGGATGACTTGATAATATTCTCCGCATCAGACACCGTGTTCTTGTGTTTGCAAAGCATTGTTTGTGCTCAAATGTGTCCCCAATGCCAACCTGCGTACGGAAGGCTCACACTGTACATGACATTCCGTACATAAATTATCTGTCGGAGTGAAAGTAAAGATTATTTTCATTGTCATATTAATCTGTGGATTCTTTTCTTGATTAACTGAGGAAATAATCTCTTGTTTGGTCCATGAAATGTGAGAAAAGGATGAAAAAGAATTTCAGCGATGACCACAAACCCACAGATATTTTTTTCTGGTTTCTTGCTCTTAAGTTAATTAATTGTTGCAGCCCTAACTACGTGCATTCATCCGGTAAGGATGTCAAACTTCCATTAATTGGAGGAAACCTGTTGTGGCATCAGAGAGCGTAAATGAGATCATAAAACAAGGCATTAACGGTCACTGGGCCTTTTTTTGTTGCCTTGTTGCTTCATGTAAATGTGTTTTTAGAGCTTTTGAAGCAGCTCAGGATTTTGTGCTTTCTGTTTTGTTTGCTGGTGTGCTGCTCGTGTGTGTTCATGTTGTACAGTTTTAAATCAGTCCAGATGTTCACTCATGTGAGCGTGGGTCATGCTCCTTTACCACATTTCCTCTGCTATGGCAGGTGTGTATGTTGGAGCCATGCACTCATTCTCTGTGTGTGTGTGTGTGTGTGCGTGTGTGTTGGACACGCACACATATGCAGCCTGTTAGTGCAAGCTTCAGGAAGTGCAGTCATGAGTGTGTGGTTTTGTGCCCATGTGTGATCACATATTACACTGACTTCACAGAAACGTTGTTTTACATATTTCTTTTTTTTTTAGAAGAAGAAGAAGTTTAGACATTTATAGATGATGTCATTCCAAGTCACCAATACGATACCCGGTATCAGTCCAATACTGCTCGCAATCACTGGATCAGATATCAGATGAAAATGTAAAATCCAATACAATCCAAAAGTCCTACATATATATATATATATATATATATATATATATATATATATATATATATATATCGCTACAGACTGTAAATGTAAATGTAGCATTTTAGCTGAGTCATGTTGTGCGCTGCTTATTTCTTTTTCATTGGTAGAAGAATATTTACAACACAGCTTCACAGCTTAAAAGTTCTTAAACGACTGTATTGGACTAATATTGGTATCTGCAAATACTTGTGATACCAGTATCATATTGGACACGAAAAATGATGCCACGCCATTCGTAGCTTTAACACTCAATTGTTTGATAGTTCAGGAGCATTTTCATATTATTGTGCGTTTATTTTTTTTGTACGAACACTGTGGAAACTGCCATAAATAAATGCATAAATCTGTTTGCATCTGCGATTTGTGTGGTCACGTCTGTCCACTTTGTCTGCTTTACAGCTTGATTGTTTCTCTGTGGTTCGTGATATTGGGCGAAACATCGCAGTTCCTCTTCTTTTGCTCAGTAGAGATCTCGATCGTTAACCATAGCAGTGTAATCATGACACTGTGAAGCAATGCACCGTGCTCATGTAAAAAAAAAAAAGTATAAGCTTGTTAAGGTATATTATTATAAACACCCACAATCCTCAGGTGTAATAGTGACATCTCTGATTGGTGGAGCCTTCAGACAGGAGTTTGAATTGGAATTTTTCAGCACGAGATGCTTTCGATGTTCAGATGGAGAAGTTTTGGGAGCAAAGTTGCTAGGCAACAGCAAAAAAAACTCTTCGTCTGTTGGGAATTAAAAAAAAACCCATTTCTTAAACAATTACAGACTCTACATAATTAAATTATGAAATACTGAAAAGCTAGTGCTTATTTGGCTTTGGTTTATTTTCATAATCAATTATTCAGCGTTTCATTAGTTATTAAAACTAGCTTTCTAGTTTTTCAGTCTCTTAAATGTGAACATTTTCTGGTTTTGTTGCTCCATTTAACAAAGAAATCATTAAAACTGAAAAATGTTGGTTTGTGGACAAAACAAGACATTTGAGAACATCATCATTTCAAGGTTTGGGAAACACCACTCAACCTTTTTTGACATTTAATGGACCAAACAAATACTCGATTAAACAAGAAAGTAATCGAGAGGTTCATCGATGATGAAAATAATCATTAGTAGCAGCTCTGATAGCAAGGTCAAACTCCAGAACAGCTGTGGGTGGTTGGAATCTTTGAGATTTTATTTATTATTGAATGTTTAGTTTGTTCTTAGAACAATTATGCACACAGTCTTGTACATTTGCCTATTTTACATGTTTTCAATATTTTTTTTCTCTGCATTAGGCCTGGTCTTGACGTTTATTTTCATTTTTGATGAACCTTTTCTTTATTTTCTTCATTTAACAGTTAGCCTGGTGTATAAAACATTCTACAATGTTGTGTGTTTTATCCCCAAACCTACGATTTTTAGTTATAGAAGAGCAAAGAAACCTAAAAATATTTACACTTAAGATGCTGAGTAAAACATAACCTGTTTTATTTAAAGCTCCAGTGTGTACTGTGTCAGTAACCCTCAGACGTTGCCCACTCCTCAGGGTGAGCCTGCAGAGCTGTCTGAAAGGACAATTCTAGCTCCATATTCCCATCGTTCTCTTTTAACATTCATTTCAGCATCTCTCTCATGTTTCAGAGAACGGGGATTCATTCCGTGACCTCAAGTTTTCTTTAAACACTTGTTTCACCTCACTTGTTTTTCAGAGAACAGGAGTCAACTCCTTTACCTAAACTTCTCTGCTGCCTCACTTTTCTATCACAGCTGCGATGCTTCCCTTCTTTAGTCGGGATGTAAAACGAAACACCCCGTGTCTCCACAGACACAAAAACAAAGCATCCACCCCAGTACTTAAAAACACAGGTCCAGTGGAGTTGAAAGGCTTGAACAGCAATGTTTAAACTCATGTGACAGTGTTTTCAATGTAAAGGACATTTGATTATATTGAAATGTTACACACTATAACTTAGGTATAGGTTAGTTGATTATCAAAATATTTGGTGATTAGGTTAGTGATCAGTTATTCGCTGATATTTGCAGCTCTTTTTTTTTAAATGATATATTTTATGGTTTTGAACATCAATGGAAAAATGAATACCAGACTTTGTGTGAAGACACAATCTGTTTCTCTGTCTCTCAGGTGCTGTAGAACCACTTCACATGTGACTAACCCATCTTCTACTCTGTCTTTTCCACTTCCTGTTTTCTGCTGCACCTTTTACCCCTTTGTCAACCTTTGCCTCTGGCTTTTATCTGTCCCTCCACTTCTATCTGTAGAACTCGAAGCCTCGTAGCACTGCGCCTGCAGAAAGGAGCAACGGGAAGCCTCTCATCTGCAACGGCTCAGAAGACGTGCGCTCCACCTCAGACAACTGGATTTAAACATCAGTTGAACACACACACACACACACACACTTAGAGAAAAAGGACATGATGAATCATGCTCAGCAGTGAACTCCACATGTCTGTGTACGCACACGTCAACCAAAACATCTATTTCCCCTCAGCCTGTTGTGACAGAACTATAAACTGTTTATTCTGTAAAATGGATCTTCACCTCTGCTGCCAGTGGACAAGAGCGAAGAGCTACACCGGCCACGAGGCCAAAGAAAATTGATTCACTTTAATATCTTCTGATTTAATCAGAAGCCCGTGGCTTATTTGCAATCCGACATTCAGCCGACATAAGGGGGCAAGGCCGCGGTCGAGGGCAGCAGTGGTATAACATGGTGGACACGGACGTTTCCTGTTTGAACATAAACAACCCGTCAGTAGCGGAAGAAGCCACTGAACAAATGGAACATGTTGGCAGTGCATGAGAGACACGAGTGTGTGGGTTGTTGCTGAACAAATTAGCTCTGTGGAGGGTCAAGCCAAAGATGGCTTACTATTTGAAATCAGGTGCCAGTTTATTAGGTACACACAACTGAAACGGATACAGTCTACCACAGTTTGAAAGTTGTTTAGCCTGGACTCATTCATAAAAATACAGCAGACCCACTTCCTGTGATAAAGTCAACAAATGATATATAGCCTCAAAAGTGATGCTTTCTATCACATTCATGTAGAGAGGAGTGATAGCCAGTTGTACCTAATAAACTGGAAACTGAATGCATACAGAACCACTGCTTTAAAGCCACTGAAGTTCATAGAGGAGACTCTCCATGTCATTTCATGAACAGGGTTATCATTTTGTAATAAATTGATTTGTTAGTACTTAATACTATATTTTGGAATGATTTATTGATGAGTTATGTTGAATATTATGAACAGCAATATTTGGGTTGTCATGTTTTGACTATAAGTCTTAAATTTATCCTAATCCTAAAAGCCCAAAATCAGTTTCTTAAGAAATGTAATTGCTGCTGCTTGTTATTCAAAGATATGATCCAGTCTCCGTGTTAAGCTCTGTTCAGGCTCGATCCTGGTGCCTTCAGGTCCAAGACATGTTGGGTTCCCTTATGGTTTCTTTTTAAATATCAGAGTGGCATAAATATTTGTTGTACATATTGGATATTTCGGTGTCATTGTTACCAGGGTATTTTAAAGAATAAAGGTGATGACGATATGTCATAACCTGATAACAAAAGTTCATCATAGTAAAATTTTATTACCAGACTAAAAGCCATCATTAAGTGTTTATGTAACATTAATAAAGCCTTAATTAGAACCCAGAACCCTGCTTTTAAAGAGGTCTTGTAAAGTTCTTAAGTTAAAAAAGTGGTACCCAGAGTCGTCTCTCTTTTCTTCACAAAAAATCGTAATAATATACTTTTATCTTTTTAAAACATTCTTTATTATTATTATTATTATTATTAAACAATTAAATTTTCAGTGCTTGGCACATGTTTTCAATGTTGGAAGCGACACAAGTCTCTTGACGCGCAGCATATTGCGGTGCGTGGTGTGTCTTGATTTCACTTGTGATTTCACACTGACTTGTATCGTGGCAGTTTGTGCCTGAGCATTGACGCAGCCTCTGCTGTTGTAACAATCAGGTTTTTGTTTTGTTTTGTTTTGTATGTTCTGAACTGTTCCTTTCTCGGTGTCTTATTTTTATTCCCTTTTTAGGCTGTAAACACTGTTTTGTGTCATGTAAATAGTTTCTGAGCTGGAATGTAATGCTTTGCTTTTATTATTGGTTTGTGATGTTATTTATGCTCATACTGTGGTCATGTACATCACTTTATTGCACTTAAGCAATTAAAAAAAAACAAAACACACAAACAAAAATCAAGCTTTACGTAGACTGTATTATTAATTTTTTTTCCCCCTAAGAAATGTTTTAAATATTAAACATTTCAGTTTAAGGCTGGGGTAGGCAACATATTTGATGTTATTGATCAATAATCATTATAACCTTTCAACATCATGTAAATCAAGTGATCACTCTAGACTCTTTCCCGCCGTCTGGCAAATTATACTTTGACCAATCACAGAGCAGATCAGAAAGCGAGAAGACATACGCCTAAAAAAAAATAAAAAAGAAAGAAAAGAAAATGAGTCTGACAATAAAAACAAAACATGTCCATATGGGTGGAGCTATTTTGCCATGGAAAGATTGTCTCATCTGTCTTGTAGTAAACGTGTCCATCGGTCTGTGCTCAGCTGGTTGGATGGTTGGAAGGACTTAGGACAGAGAGCATCTGTCCACAAATGTTAGCGTTTAATGACCGGTGATGAGGCGGAACAGTAAACCTGCCTAGCCCAGCTTTAAGTTTACAGCTGACAGTGATGTGAAGCTTCATGTGTTGTAATAGTGTTGCAGCTGATGATTGCCACCTTGATGTAAAATGCAGGCGTCTTTGTGGCTGTTAACGTCAAAATGTCACTTTTCTGTGGCTCGCTTTCAGCCGCTGATAACCTTTGCTTTGTGACGTCATTAAAAAAAAACAAACAAACAAAAAACAGTTTAAACCCACAGCCGTCCCGTGTCCACTGACTTTCTTCACTCTGTCTTTGATGAATTCTTTTGTCCAGCTGAGTTTGATCCTGTCGGACGCATGGATCTCATGAGCTCCTGCAGTTTCATTTTAGATTCTTTTGTGACACTCTTTGGGCCAGTTGCTTCATTTTGCTCCATTGTCTCCATGTCTACAGAGGGAGGGACAAGCTTTTGTTGTGTGGCTCCAGGTTGTGGTTCATGAGAAAATTTCCTCTTTATCTGCTCACCTACTTCCGACATCCCTCCTCTGTCCTTCTCTTTCTCCTTTTTCCCCCGTGAATCCGTCCGAAACAGCTTCTTCCTTATGTTACTGAGAGAAAACCTTTTCGTTGGATTTGTCTTGTCTGTTGGCAGAAAGATTCTCCTCTGGGAAGTCTTCTTCTCCTTCTTCTTCTTCCTCAGGTTATCAAAGTTCAGTTTATGCAGAACATTCCCCTTCTTGTGTTTCTTGTTGGGCAGCGCCCCCCTCAGTTGACTCCAAGCTTTTTTCAGAGGCGACTTTTTCTTTTTCCTGAAAAAGGCTCTTTTGAAGGAGGATCCACCCATCATCTGCTGACCTGCAGGAGGAGTAACAGTGTCATCATCTGTGAAATAGAAATACTCCACTTAACATTTTCCATAAATAATGTAGATTTATGTTAACGGTAATGGATAGTTAATTTTTTGAATTCAGCCTTTTTTACCTATATTATTAAATAAAAACAAATTTGGCAAGATAAGAGAATTGTCCTCTTTTCAACATAAACAGCAACAAAACAAAAATGTACTCATGCCAGTACTAGAATAGATATGCTTTTATTGACTAAATTGATAATTCAACACACACTGTCAGCAGATTTCTAGAGATATAGATACTAAATAATATGTAATGGCACTGTAAACAATAAACTTGCAACCAATACATTTCTAGAATACATAGTTTTAATCTAACCAGCAACCAATCACACATATACTATAAGGTGTGATGTTAAAGGTCGATTAGCGCTTGTTGACGCACAGACACAAACAAACTGTTGACACAAATGTCCTTACACCTTATTTCCTGTCCACAGTCAGTCACAGCAGAAGTTAGTTCAGCCTCTCTCAAGTCATCTGCATTTTCAAAGTCAAACGAAAAATAACGACTCTGTTGCTGCCTTGAACATCACTATGGGTGAAGCAGGTCAGACCTCGGTCCACTCCTGAGCTCCTCGCTCTGAGATTCTGTTTAACTCCTCATTGCCTCGATTCATCGTGGACTGGGTCTGCAGACAGGAAGAGAACAAACCGGTTGAGTGGCATTCTCAGTGGCTGCTGCTGCTGCTCTGCGTCTCATGACTGTAAGACACAGTTGGCTCTTATAATACGTACAGTAAACTGTGTGTCATCTACTGTATTTGTACAAAATAACTTTGTCTAAAATGCCTTTTGTTTGTTCCGATAACACAAACGGCAGAACATTTAATTGGCCTGATTTACTGTAATAAAGTTTTAGAACCAGATTTTTTAATTAACTCCTCCGACATACAAGGCTATTTTTTCCACGAAACCGTAAAATATGAGCATCAGAATGACAGTCCTGCTGATGACAATGAGCTATTCTCATTGTCATCTTCTCATTGTCATCAGCAGGACTGTCATTCTGATAAACAAGCAAAAAAAACACCATATAGTATGGTAGTCAACAGTGAACTTTAGACCTTTTGCAAGCAAAATGCAAAACACATTACTAAGTAATACTAAATAGTGGTAGGATTAATTGATATAGAAAATGGTAAAATTAACATAAATTTGACATGACTTCAATACACTTCTGTCATTTTTGTCTCCTATAGGAAACCAAGACATCCCAGTGTGGCCATTTGGTGGCTTTTGGTAATTATTGGGAGTTCTGCATTTCCAGAGCAGCTTTCTGCAAACCAGCTCTGACGGTCTTTAGCAGCTCTGAGTACTGCTCAGTGTTTGACACTGCTGTATCAGCTCTGTATAGAGCAGGTCAGGGAAGTAAACAAGCACCCCAAACATTTTGTGAACCTTACTCAGGCCTGAACTCCTGACAGCAACAATCACCACTACATTGAAAAAAGGAAGTCGTAATTTTTGTTAATGTTGTCAGTCAAAGGTGACACGTTATATTTTCTCCTCTTTCTTCCTTGTTCACCTGAAGGCATCAACCTTTTCACTGTGATACTGCTTCCTTGCTTGGAAATCGTCATCAAAGATCAGGGTGCTGGGCACTGCAAACTTTCACAATTTTGTCCTGTTATAAGTTGTAGGAAATGATTAGAATTTGCAAGTGAGTCAAATATTGATCTAGATTTTGGGGCAAAAAAACTTGCTGACCTTGAAAGATGGGATAGGGGTGCAACTAGCAATTACTTTCATAATCAATTAATTGTCAGAAAATATGGATCAGTGTTTTTCAAACCTGGAAATGATAATGTTCTCAAATTATTTCTTTTTTTTATATGGAGAAAAAAACAAAATATTCACATTTAAGATGCGAAAAAATCTTTAATTATACTCAAACTGTTTCTCAAACGAGTAACAGTTTCAGCCCAAACTGACCCTGAAGGAAACTAAGTGACATAAGCAGAGGTTTGTGCTCTCTGAGATCTTTCTTTAGTCTTTAGTCTGGTGACAATCCCAGGTGACAGAATCCCAGGCGGGGTGAAAGACATTTTTCTTTTTTTTACATACGTATACAACATATACAATATATTTACTGGTCAAAAAGGTTTTGCGGCTCCAGATTAAATTGATATGGGGGAAGAAGGGCCAGAATAATCCCTGCACTGCACCAACTGTGTGGCCCGTGATTAGGGATTCACCAAAGAAATTTCAAGATTTCACCTTAATACAGTCCCTTATATTGCAAGGGTTTATGATGACGTTGATAGTGATGATGACAATTGTTGTTCGTACACTCTGAGTCTAGTTCTGTCAGAGATTTCTTCCTGTTTCAGTTAAAAGGAACCAAAAAGGGACTCACTGTGTCCCTTTTTGGTTTCTCTACAATAATTGTAAGGTCTTACTATGTGAAGTACCTTAAGATAATGAGATTTATCTCAAATATGAATCACCACTAAAATCTCTCACAGAAAAGCAGAAAAAGAAGAGACTTCGGAGGTAAGACATGTGCGTCTTTATAAGCTTCAGCCTACACTCTTTTAATTTAACATTTAAAAACTACAAAATGTTATATATTTTATTCTATTGATCTTCAATAGATTTTTGTTTCATTGTTTTCCTTTCAGTTTTCACTGTTGAATATGAACCGAAACAAAAATCTTTCATTAACTCATACAAAAATATATTACCCCTGAGTCATAAGTGAAGTCTTACTCAGTGGCGCCATCATGTGGAGAGAGTGGATTGATTCATTTCCCAGTTGGATTTTTTTTCTTACAATTAATGTTACGAGTGAAGAGGTGACAAATATAGTATATCTGTATTGTCACTGCTAGTTCAGTATTCAGTATTATTCAGTATTAAAAACAAGACACATTTTAAGGGGTCGTGAATAAAGTGAAATATGGAAGGTAGCATGAATTTGGATGGTCCTCATTGGCTGACATTTGACGTGAATGGGTTTGATATTGTTTGATCACAGATTTTATTTAAAATTGTAAACATTTTTTAGTTTTTTTTTCCTCAGTAAATTTGCCTTTTCCCTCTGACTTTGTGTGTTTATCGCTCGTTGTCACAGCCTGGGTCTGCATCACATGGTGCTCCTCCATCTCTCCTCCATCTCTCTCTCCTCCTCCTCCTCCTCCTCCTCCTCCTCCCATTTTCCGGCGCTGCTGCTGCTGCCGCCGCTGCTGCTGCTCTTTCCTCCGCGCTCTCCGTGCGCCACAGCGCGGCCATGGTGGACTCTCCCAGTGCGATGAAGAAGAGCTTTTCGGTGCCGGAGATCAAACCTTTGGACCAGTACGACTTCAACCGGGCCAAGATCTGCGCCAGTGTCCGTTGGCTGCTGTCGAAGTCTTACGGCTCTGCAGGTACAGACTCCGCTCTCTGTTCTCATCACTGAGGCAGAGGCGCTGCTTGGGTGGGGCGCTTCATTCCACCTCCTCTTCCTCCCAAGATTTAAAACGGAGCGCAGGAGTTTACCGTTGCATTTTCAGTGTGTGTGTGTGTGTGTGTGTGTGTGCGTGTGTGCGTGCGTGTGTGTGTGTGTGTGTGAGCCTCCATCCTGCTCCAGCAGCAGCAGCAGCATCGGCAGCAGAATCAGCAGCGGCATTCATCCTCATCCTCATCCATGCTGCCGCTGCTCTGGTGCGTTCACGTACCTTGCTCCTTCCCCGCTGCCTACCACAAGCAATGAGGCTGATTTCTCCTCATTATTGACATGAATGTGTGTGTTGTGAGGAGGAATCTCCTCAGTGGATGATGATGATGATGATGATGATGATGATGATGATGAGACTGGAGGAGGCTGTCAGCTGCAGTGCAACAAAAGCCTTTTGTCAGAACCGCTACCTCAGGCCTGTGCCGGGGAATTCCACACTAAATAAATAAATATATCAATAAATTAACATCTTACAGAGAAAGCAGACTCTACATTGAATTTACATGCATGAAAAAGGTGATGTATAAATATACAGTATACATACAGTATATAACTCATGTGTGGGCTGTCTGTAAATGGGTCAGCACGGCATAATATTGGTGTCAGTGTTACGCACCCACGTTGTTGGGCTGTAGGCGCGTGGCGGCACAGTGAAGGTGACACAGTGGGTCCTTGAACACAATGGAGTGTTGATTCGTCTGGTTCAGTTATGGAGTACTGACTGAATATGGAGTGAATGTACAGAGGTCAACACGATTGTGAAGCTTTAAAATGTCTACTGTGGTGGTGTTTTACTGCATGATATCATACACAACAGGCCCCCCAATCAATTATTATTATATTATTGATCAGTATCTATTGGGACCATCCGCAGCATAGAAAGAAAGAAAGAAAGAAAGAAAGAAAGAAAGAAAGAAAGAAAGAAAGAAAGAAAGAAAGAAAGAAATAATTAATTAAGCAAATCCAATTCACGAATGAGCACCAGTGGTATATAAAATGCCAAAGTATAGCATGAATGCTGATTTACATCCATTGTCCCAAGGTGGTAACAAAATAGTAAGAGTACACAAATATGGCAATGAAATACACAAGTAAAAATTAATTAATATTAAGATCCTTAATTGGTCTCGAATGAGAGAGTTCTGGTTTTACACTGACCCAGGTACAGAATAAGTACAGGGAAAGGAAAAGAGAGATCGTTTAGAACAAATAAATAAATGATGAACAATCAGACAAGTACAATTTAGTACAACACAAGTTAGATGTTTACTGGTTTAGGCTTCAAATCAAGTCTAAATGATTATTATCATATGGGTGTGTGTGTGTGTATGGTATTTTGTGATCAATCCCAGTGTGTCCTCATTTCATTGTTCAGGCTCTGCTGACTAACAAGGTGATGTCACACTGAGTCTGCAGGAGCAAACTCTCTTATAGTTGGCCTTTATTTCTTTTTCTTGTTTCTTTTTCATTTCTTTTGCCGTGGTAATGGTTGATATGACAGAATTCCATGTTAGATTTATGTGCAGTCAGTGAGGCAGGGAGGGACGGAGGCCTCCTGTCTGTCAGCTGTTCAGACTGACTATCTCATAGAATTTTAATGGAAGCCCTAAAGGAAAACACAAATGTGCAATGCCTAACCCTAATGTTAACCTAATCACAATTTAAATCTTAGCACCAAACTGAACTAGCTCCTCAAAAATGAGGTTCTACTCTCTCTATCCCTATCTCTGTGTGTGTTCAAGATGTATGACGATGTAATAAATTGATACTTATAATACTTGGCATAACCAGAGGAAGTCTTACATAAAAACAAATGTGGGTCAGTTCCCTCTCTTCCTGGTTTTTGGAAATTATGAACCTTTGAAGCTTGTCTATCTATCTATCTATCTATCTATCTATCTATCTATCTATCTATGGATCTTCTGAAGGAAATGTCTATCTGCTAAATGCTGCATTAAATGTATTTGCTATTTTTGTCAGTTTATTTGGTGAAGGGCAGGAAGTGTGCAGTGCATTTATTTTAAACAATAATCACCTTTATGCTAAAGCCATGATGCAGGTGAAAAAAACCATGGAAACCATTACAAGATATATGACCCAAAAGTGGCTAAAAGAGTTCACAACTTCACATTAGACCTGAACAGTAAAACCCTTTCATACTGAAATTATGAAATCATAATTAGAAACAATGCAAAATGACCCAAAAGCTGCAATTTAATTACAATTTATTTTTATTCTCTGTTCTATACCTAGAGACAGACAGATGGACAGATGGAAATTCCCCTCAGAAGTCAGTGGAGACGAAACATAGAGCTAATGTTGCACTCACATTGATCGGGTAGCCAGAAACACAACCCTGAAATGGATGCTGAGCTGTCGTCTGTGTCAGTCAATCAAACATGTACGTTAACATCTTGTTTCTGTTCCCGAGTGGCCAAAGGAATGTGTACACAATTAATCAACAACAGAAAACTAATCATAACTATTTTGATAATTAGATGAATAAGACTATTTCACAGACTATTTCTTATGCACTGTATGTAAGTGTTTCCTCAGTGTGTTTGGGTTTGTATGAGTTATAGGACTAGGGATGATACTCAGTATCACCTGATACAATATGTAAACCCTAAATACCACATAAATGGATCACTAAGCAAATACTGTAAAAAGGAAGATTACATGAACTTACTACTTTTGTGTTTGGAAGCTGAATAATTATTCTTGCACCCTTTGAGGATTATGTTTTAAAATGTTGGTGGCAGGCTCAAACAGCTTAGTAGTTATCTTAGCAAAGTTAAGTAATTTAAAAGATATGAAAAGTTTGTATCAGACTCAGAATCAAACATTCCCTATAGTTAGGACACTGTGCTGAGGGGGGGGGGTGTCAGTGTCTTTATTATCCTGTCAGTAAACACTAATGAGAGTTTTACTTGATCATGTGTAGGTTCGTAACACGGCTGTACTGATTCAGCTCCACAGGCCTGTTTCTGTTTCAACCAGATTAGATTAGTATTGAATTATGTGGGTTACGCTGCGTGGGTCCTGCTCTGCAGTCCAGTCTCATCTCCTCTGCTGTGAGTGGGACAGGGATGTGACTCTCCATTTTCCACTGTTCCCATAGTGACGGGTATTTTATTTCCTCCCATTGCTGCAGAGTGTGAAAGGCAACGGTTTAACCCCAAAGAGTGCGTGTTTCAAACTGCTGTTTGCGGCGACATAGATAGGTAACTCCTCTCCTCTCCTCTGTATAGTCGATTTGCATGAACAGAATGAGTGAAGGAGTAAAAAGAAGAATTAGAATGGGCATAGATTTAGGAGTCTGTCTCAATCTTCAGGAGGGATCAGGAGAATCTGCAGAGTTGGATTATGGGTCAAGAAAGTGTGTGTTTCTGTCTGTGTGTCAATGAAAGGACCCAGTCATTAGACATGCACACAGAGCCTCACTCGTGTCTTAGCTGACCATGCAGATGATTCTGTGTTGCCAAATTTCCATTGTGTGTGTCATGGACCAAGCAGTCAAAGTGCAAAAGAACACAGGATGTTGGAGAAATAACAATTTTATTTTTTACAAATCAAAATTGGAAATAAGTAGAAATTTGAGCCTAATAAAAGAGGTCAACTTAACAAAACATTACTCAAAAGAATAAAGCCAACAGCACTAACTCAACAACCTGACCTGACCAAATGAGACAGAGGGTACTACTGGCTGATGAGACCATTTTAAACCATGAGGGGAACTAAACACACACAATAACTTACCCCCAAAACAAAGATAGTAAATCCCCCCCCTTGCTTGTCAGTTATTGGTTTGGTCCAATTTCCAGGGCCCCTGTATTTAGCCATGCTCCACCTTCAGCCACATACTTTGGCCAAACCAGGAAGGAGAGCTGGACTTCATGCATGGTAATTCAAACAAAAGAACTAAACCACAAGTAGTGAAATGACAAACAGAGTAAATTAAATGTGCGCGCTTCATTTACTGTACTGAGTAAAGTTGAAGTAAAAGTAAACATGCTGTGTATTTTTTAAAACAAAACTATGATTGTACTTGTTAATTTGTGACTGCAAAATAAAACAAACTTAACCTAATTATGTGCATTTATGAACATGTCTATCAGTTAAAAAGGTGTTAGAGTGAATATCACTCGACTTTATGCCCTTGTGTGGCTGTGGACTCAGCCATCACAGTGTGGAAAATTCTCCACTTTTATCCAGTGGATGTGTAGTTTTATTCTGCAGCAAAGACAGAACAGTGAAGCTGCAGTTGTTTGGCAGCAGCCTGTGGGATCTTTGTAACCATTGCCAGTGGGACAAAGATTTGACAAAGCAGTTCAAGGCACAGACTCACTTTTCCCATTTCTTTCAAAGTATGTACATGGAGGTAAGAGATGTCTGATATTTATATTTAAACTGTTTCATGGCTCCTCGTGTGCAGCTCAGACAATGTCCATTAGTAAATGGAGAACCCTCCTCTCAAAAATTTGTTTTCTGGATGATGAGTGATTGGGCTCTTGAAATTGCGCCATCCACTATCCACTAAAATATTCATTCTAAGCTCTTTCCTGTTTTTAAACATGGTGCTTTCATACGGTAAAGACATTGCTGACTCAAGTCAAGACTCAAGTTGTGCATTTTGGTCAGCACTGTTTTTATTTTTAAACCAGAGGCAACACACAAGATCACACATTACAGATGATATATAACAATGTCTGCAAAGTAAACTAACCATCAGAGGTTGAAAAAATCAGTTTGTATCTATTCATATAATAAAAATGTCTGTAATTCTTGATTTATAGCATCAGAAAAGATTTTACTAAGAAGTTTATGATCTTAATTGCCATAGTTTCAGATCTTCAATACAGCATGATGTCCATCAGACTAGTTATTATTATGAGAGTGAGTAGGACGGCGCCCACTGATGGGTTGCAGGAGATTATTTTGGGTCACCAATTGGAGTTGCAGAATTTTTTTTCCAAGGCTTTATATTAAGATTTAATGTCCGGCTTGTGGTGTTATGAGAAGAAAAATGTTTGGATTGGTAGTCTTCAGGATTCATCTTCTATGAACCATGAAGTTTAATACAACATGTTGTACCTATCCATTATGAAGGAAATATTTAACAAAACAAGTAAAAATATGTCAAAGTCAAAACGTGTCCATCTTCTGGGGAATATGATTATGATGTATGAGAGTAAAATATATCGGTTTAAAACATCCTCAAGACATTTCACACAAAGTCATTCCTCAGGGAACCATGCATGGCAACATTCAAAACAAAACCCAGTCTGGACTGAAATTATGGACCGCTCACAGCTCTCTGAGTCGTCTTCTGTCTGTTGCTGTTTGCAGAAAATGTTCCTGTGGAGCTGCGGGAGCCACTTTACAAGGACCAGTATGAACAAGAGCACCTCAAGCCGGCTGTCTCCAAGCTGCTTCTCTCCCCGGAGATCTACTGCCGAGCTCAGGCGCTGCTGGCACAGGCACACGGGGTCTCTGTGCCAGCGTTGCAGGGGTCCCCTGCCGACAACTCCGCCTTGCTGCAGTACCTCATTAAGAAAGGTTTCACTCCAAAGGTCCAGGATGTCGAAGTCACAGAGGAAGATCTATGCAGTGTCCCCATCAAGATGGTACGTTTGTGTCGGATCTGTTCTCTGGTGCAAATACAAATTATAGCTTCAGCTCTGGGCAAAGCAAAGAACACAAGAAAGAAAGAAAAAAATCTATCAGGTGGTTATATTGTCCCTCTTCTTGTCTCTGATTGGTGCAGAAATCCCACCTTGCTCTGATTGACTCCATGATGTCACTGGCTGCCAAAGAGACGGTAGGTCGGGTGAAGATGGCACTGGAGGTGGAACAGATGGGCGTTGGGGCTCCGTGGGAGAATGCTCTGCTGTTCTGGGTTAACATGGTGAGACCACATTGTTTCCCTTCTTACTCATGACCTATCAGAATGTGATTGAATGGCATTCATATTTTTTTCTACTGTTTAATATTGATCATAATTCATTCACTGTCCACCGCTTTATCCTCCACATGAGGATCCAGGGCCTGCTGGTGCCAATCCTAGCTGACATAGGGCAAAAGGTGGGGTACACCCTGGACAGGTCACCAGTCCATTACTGGGCAAACACACAGAAAAACAATACAGAGTGTCCAATTAACTTTTGCATGTTTTAGGTCATGGGAGAAAACCCATGCACACACTGGGAGAACATGCAAACTCCTTGTTGCAAACCTAGGCCTTTTTGTTGCAAGGCAACAGCGCTCATTCATTATAATATTTGAGTATATTATAAGTATAAGCATGTAAAAGATGATAAGATAATGTTATGAAGGCCTTCAAGGACTAACATAGATATGATTTTAGAAAACTGGAACTCAGATGTGTCTTCAAGCTGGGTTTGGCATTTAGCATCATTTTGGTTACTGATTACAAACTGGACTTCTACTACTCCTCTAGACTCTCTTTTCACTCTGAGAGGGGTTTGGACTTGTCCAGTCACAGGCCAGTTCAGCGAGAGGTTATTAAATACTTATATTATCTAGATGAGCATGGGTCCTATCACTCTCTGGTCAATTAATTTACATTATGCTAAAGTTGTTAGGGAAATTTTTTTTGAACAAATCCAAATATTTTGCCTACTCCAGCTTTAAATCTCGTTTTTTCCTGTTGTGAACACTAATGGTAAAAAAAAGGCACAGTGAACTTGTCCTTTAATTGTGTCATTATGTGCCTACAGCTGAACCAGAAGCTGAGAGAAAGCACAGAGGAAGATGAGCCTCTCAAGTCACAGTCATGTACAGATCTACAGCCTGCTCAGGAAACGGTAACGCGCACACATACACACACACAAACTTGTTTTTATGTCTTAGTGAGGACACATCATAGACATAATGCATTTCCTAGCCCCTTATCCTAACCTTAACCATCCCAACTAAGTGCTTAATCCTATCCTTAACCCAATTCTGACCCAGGTCTTAACCCTGAAAAAGTCCTTTAAAGTTATGGGGCCCAGAGAAAATATCCCCACAAAGATAGTTTTGTATGTTTTTGGACCTCTCAAAGACATAAATACAGGCACGCACACACACACACACACACACAGTGTCTTCCATTGCTATGTTGCTTCAGCTTCTAACATCGACCTCACTCTGCTTCTGTTTCCTCTCCATGGTTCACCTCTGTCGTGTGTTGCCCTCGGGCAGTGTCAGTCCAACCGCTGGTACTGGAAACTAGTCCCCGTAAGTGTCCTCTTCTTCTGTCCTTCCTTCTGTGTGTCCATTGGCTGCAGCTGACATTAATGTGCCTGCTGGAAGTGCCACACAACTTTTACCTGTCCCATTATTTAAAAAAAAAAAAAAAAAAAAAAAAAAAAGTGCCTGTGTGTATGACCTTTTCAGCTGACTAATAAGATGCCACTGAAATGTCCTGGAAATGATTGTCATTTATAATTAATGCTGTTTTGGACCCCTGTGAGTTTTTTACTGACTTTGAATCATTTAGTCATCAGTTTCATCTCAAACTGCCCAGATTATCAGAGCATAGTTGGAGGGGGGTTTCTGGAGAGGAGGGAGGAAGGGAGGCTGTTTTTAGATGACCTTTGTGTCCCCCTTTGTTTGCCCCCCCTCTCTCCTTTAGGCATGGGACAGTATGAAAATTCCTTGTCAACAATATCCTGACGAAAGCAATTATGATGCAATTACAAATCAAATGACTATCCTATCCAATCCAATCCAAATTTATTTCTATAGCACAGTTAAAAACAACTAAGTTGACCAATATAGCAATATAAAATGGAATCTAAAACCAATTAAACGCAGAGACAATGTTAATAGACTCTATAAATATACAGTATATGCATACATACAGTATATACACCACCAGCCAAAAGTTTGAACCCCCCCCCCCCATTATTATTATTACAAGAAATGTAAATAATACACTCATTTTATGTATTATGTTATGTTTATGTATGTTATGTTTCAAAGCAGAAAATGGGTGAAGGGTTCTGTCTTTTCGCTACCCCCCATTCCATTTATTTCCATAAGGTGTGTGCAAGTATAAACAGGGCAGCCCATGGCTGAGCAGAAGGGAAATAGGCTCGTAATTCTGACCCCTGAGTAAGGCACCCATTCTCTGTTGCCTATTGTTAATTGGACACTCTAAGTTGACCCCAGCATGGATTTTTTTAAAATTTTTAAATAGTCTAAAAAGCTAAACTGAAAGAACATAGGAATATTTACCTGTGTATAGAATGAACTGATGTTACTAATGTTACAAAAAAAAATGTATTTCAGTGTGTTTAAGGCATTTAAGAGTTTATGGTGGATAATAAGAATTACTGCAATAACATTGTGAATGGCATTTATTTTTCACAAAATGCAACAAATACATCCCAACCAAAAATAATTTGGGTTTTGTTTTCTTCTTGTTTGTTTGTTTTTTTTTTGCATTGCAGATAAGACACACATGTTTTCTTGAACATTTTAAAGTGAATTACAGAGGACATTGACAAGTGAGGTGAATTTTTAAGGATTGTCTCCATAATTATTGCGATACTGGAAATTAACCACGATTAACCTGATCGTGAGTGCTGTTTATCGCGATGCAAGATAAATTCCTATATTGTCCCATCCCTACTCTCCTCCTCCTTCCTGCCACTCCTCTCCTCCTGAGCCGTGCCGTGTGACTTAGTGGGTGTGGCGGTTCCAATGATGACCGGCCCCCTTGTCATTTATGCTTGTTTCCCTCTCTCTGCCATCCCCCATTCCAGCATGCTATCGCTTTTTGTTTGAAGGAGTCGGGGAATAAGCCACCAGTGGTAATGTATAACTCCTCGCTCTTGTCTCATCTCCATCCTCCCACGTGTCCTGTAGCAACGCACTTGACTGACTTACAGACAGACTGATTGGTCACCACACACCTTCCACACTGTTGTCCAATGACCGACTGCAAACTAATCGCTACTCCAACCCCGAGGTTGGATGGATCATTTAACACGCACTAGCTTTTAACACTGTTTATCCATATTAATTTATATTTATATTTACTACTTTTATTTAAAGTGTGTGTTACAGAAGAATATAACTCACACTTTACCTCTTTGCACTCTTGCAACAGTGCTGCACATCATTTAGCATAAGGTATTGCTGACACATTAGCACAGCTTGTCTTTTTTTTTTTTTCTTTTTGGGTTTATTTTATCTTTGTACTATACATTTAAAGTGGACATAAAGCACTAAACAGTATGAATGCTGCTCATTTTGTTTTATCTTAGGCAAGATATAGCACAAGAATTAAACAATAACTTGTCATTTTCACTTTTAGTAGAAAGCTGCCAACTTTAACTGAAGTGACGAGAATGGTCTGATAGAAGTTGCTGAAATTGATTTAATAGATTAAAAAATTTTTGAGAAGAAAAATGTCCTAAAAAGGGAGAGAAATAGAGGGAGAGAGAAAAGGAAAAGAAGCTGCTACTGTAGCTCCTACTATAGCTGCTTGTGGCTGATATTGTAGCTGCTACTATAACTGCTGCTGTAGCTGTTATTGTAATTGCTACTGTAGCTGCTGCTAGCTCCTACTCTGGCTGCTAAACTGTAGCTGCTAATAGCTGCTAAACTGTAGCTACTGGCTGCTTCTCTGGCTACTTGGGGCTGTTACTATAGCTGCTTGTGGTTGTTACTGTATCTGTTAATAGCTGCTAAACTGTAGCTGTTAATAGCTGCTAAACTGTAGCTGCTAATAGCTGCTAAACTGTAGCTACTGGCTGCTTCTGTAGCTACTTGCGGCTATTACTGTAGCTGCTACTGGCTGCTACTGTAGCAGGAAGCTGCTGTGAGGTCCTCTCTGGAAGGACATAAAATTAACAAGTTTGGCATTATCAACAACTTCCAGCCCATGGACAAACAGAGCTGAACCATTTTTGAGACATTACTAGCAGGTCATTTGTTAAAGATGGCAGTGCTATACAATGACTTTTCTTGTCTAAGATAAAACTAATATGAATATGTGCAGAAGATTGTAATCAGAACTGAAGGCTAATAGACTATAATAGCTCACAGTTTCTGTCTGCTGCATGGACACCAGAGGACAATTCTTCTTTTTAAAATCACAGATTGTGTTTTTGCCATAATTGTTTCCCAGTGTTGTCTGATTGTTTTTTTTTTGTTTTTTTTTTGTTTTGTTTTGTTTTCCACCTTTTTGCTGCATCTTCTGATTCTAGTTTCTGTGTGTGTGCAAATGTTGCTTATTTCTGCCATTACCAGCCTTGCGCTTAGTTTCTTTAGGTTTCCTTAAATTTTAAATGGAGTTTGGCTGCACAGTTTTTGAAAGGGAAAGGCAGTCCTGGCTGGTTGTACATTTATTCTGTCATCATTTGTAACTTTCCAAGCCTTTGTCTATTTTTCTGTATCCTCCTTATGATTTCTTTTCTTCCTTCCTTGTCAATGCACCACTCTTCCTCTTTTTACCATCCTTTCTATCTCATCCTCCTCTTTCCCCCTTCCCTCTCTTTCTTCTGCAGATCCGTTATAGGAAAGATAAAGTGCAGTTGAAGCTGACGCCTACTTTCCCCCTGGTTTCTGTGGTCAAAGATCTGTCTAATGGCTGTGCTGTAGCTGCTGTGTTGCACTTTTACTGCCCGAGCTTGCTGCCTCTAGAGGGTACACACATGAACACAGATGCTTACACACATGCTAAGCATTTAAATGATAAAATATTAATACATGGCTGAAGTATGCAAACTGTCAACATTGCCCATCATTCAAAATAAGCTTTCCAGTAGCTGTCATATATGTAATTTTACTACTGGCTGGTAGACACGGTGAACTTAGACAGAACATCAATATGTTTATTATTTTTCTCCTCTTCTCCAGATATATGTCTGAAGGACACCATGTCAGTGGCTGACAGTGTCTACAACCTGCAGCTGATCAAAGAGTTCTGCGAGAACAATTTACAGAGCTCATGCTCCCTTGCTGTGGAGGACCTGCTCTACGCTCCACCGGTTCTTCATGTAAGTCGGCTATTTTGATTGTCAACATTTTCACTATGAGTATATCACCTGGAAATCGTTTTAAATTGTCTAAAAAAGTAATTAAACATTTGAAATAAACAACAGAGACACCCTGAGTTAGAATTTGACAATTAAACCCAAAGCTGCCATCAAATTCTGGTTCTTCTTTGTCAGTGGGAAAACCACAGTGAAACGCTTATACCAAATTACCTGTTGATGTCTCAAGTCGGGCCAATACAGATTTCTGGGGGCCTGATGCAGATACTACTTTAATTAGGGATGGGAGATGTACTGTGTGCTGACTTTTTTACAGGGGTCAAATTGAAATGTTGTAATTGGTGCAACTTCACCACTAAAAAAGGAGCCTTGTTATGAACTTGACTCCCTGATGAGGTCTTTGCCTAACTGTATCAGAGGTTTGTTTGCTATTTTTTATCACTAACGTTAAAATACAGTGGTGAAAATAGAGCAAAGTCAGCTACGGACTATTCTCAATAAAATCATTTATGCTCTCATCATCCTCTTCTTCCTGAAATATACTTAAGACACTGGTATAGCCAAATTAGATTAAGGTGAGAGATAAGCAAGAGATAATGTGACTTCAATTATTATTTAATTTTGTACACACTCCGGTCAAAGTTCCTCTGCCCCACTCCAATCACACAGCCTTGTATATACTGTCAAACATTATTTCAGATTTTTCTCCATGTACTGCACCTGGAGAGGAAGCTCATGTACAACTGGTGGTACACGTACCACAGTTTGAGAACCATGGGTTTTAAGTGAAATGATGGAAAAAAATTTCTTCTGACTTTCTCACCACACAGAAAAGTGTGTTTCGAACCACTCTGCCAAATCCAACTGATTAAAAAAGTAGAAAAATTAGGTTTCAAGTTATGTAAATTTCAGCAACATTCTCAGCTCTGAAACAGTGAGGGTGCAGGGGTGGAGGAGTCGCACACTTACACACACACACAGTAGAAGAATACAGTATGAGGTGATATGTAACACCTCAGCCACTGTTTTCTGGACTCACATTTCAGCGTGTACGTTAGTGCTTGTCCCCTGGAGGAGTTGTTTCCTCTCCGCTTTATACACTGCACCACACAAGGGCCAAAGCAGCTGAACGTCACAGTTCGTCAGTGTTTGTAGAGAATATATTGTAAATGTAAATGCTTTGACGAATTGTAAATAAATGTGTGTTGGGAGTAACAACTGTTGGCTGTTATAATCCTCCCCCTGTTGTGGTTTTGTTTCCTTCTCAGCTGAACATCATGAACTTTGTAGCAGAGCTGCTGGACTGGTTTGAGGTTAAGAAGCCTGATTTTGTCCAGCCCATACAACCCATCGACCTCATAGGTTTGTTACAGTCAATCTGCTTCTAATACCTCCCCCGAAACTTTGTTGCCCCTGTTTGACAAATCAGTGACATCCTCTAATACTGTAGAACTTTTGTGTCTTTCAGATATCTCAAGGTTCCTGGACTGCACAAGTCCCGTCAGTGGGAACAGCAACAGGTATCAAAAGCTTCCTGTGACCCTCAACTCAAAATTTAGTCAGACAGAACAAATAATCTCATATTTTTTCTTACAAGACCCTTGAATCCGGAAAAAAGGTTCATTAGACTACCTATTAGTTCTTTGAAGCAATTGAAAGACCGTTTCTGTTTTTGGGTAGCAATATCTCAAAAACCTTTTCAGGGAATTGTCTCAAATTTAATACAAATGTTCACTTAGACTCACTAGATAACAAGATAACTATGACCTCGCAAAATAACTTTTTTTGCCATTTGAAAGTGTTATCTTTGTAATTCCTCAAGAGAATTCTCTCCAATGTGACACAAAGAATTAACTTAGATAGATTAACTACAGAGAAATTATTTAGATTTTGACTAAACAGGATGAATCTTGTCTATTAATGTACAATGTCCATTATATGTGTTCGGTTATCATATTTTACATATCTCATTTTTCAAAGCACTATAGAGATGTTAGTCTATAGAGATTTATTGACTAACTGTCTATAAAAGCTTTGCATTGTGCTAACAGAGCAGAGGGCTAGACAGAACTACTGTAGCAAATCTGAAAGGTAATACAAAAAAAACTGTATATGTGGAGTCAAAATAACCGGTGGGAAATAAAATCTGAAGTAGATGTATTTGTTTTAACCTCCGAAACAAATCCATAACACTCAGTTGTCAGAACACTACATTTTTTTGTTTATTTAGGTGTTAAACAAATGAGTTAAACATTTTTTTATCCTGTTTCAGTGGTTCTCCTTCTTTTATATTTAAACAACCCTTTTTGCCCACCTCCACACCAGTGTCACCGGGTAAGAAAAACAGAAATATGTTTCTTTAAAATTAATCAAACTGAACTTTTATTGACTGATTTATTTTCTATTTTTTTATCTGTATTTTCAGAAAACAAAAGTTGGACAAAGAAACAAATCAGGTAGATATACTTAAAAGCTTTGTGTAATTTCTATAGTAAATGTTGTGTTGCATTCATATTTTTATCTTACTTTCTTAATCTTCTTACTTTGGCTTCTGTGGTTTCTGCTTTTCCATACTTTTTTGACACAATCCATCCATTGGTCCATCCTTTCATCATCACTCTGCAGTCGTCCTCTGTCAGCAGTGACTTTTAGCATCCCATTTGGCCTCGACAGTGATGTTGACATTGTCATGGGAAATCCAATAGATTCTGTCTTTCACTCTGTCAGCACTGACAACCTAACCACTGGCATCCCTGCAATGACCTCACCACTGACTACAGCAAGGATGACTCGTGTCCCATACAGCCCTCCAGAGGACCTCAGCCACCTGCTCAGTGCTTCAGCCCCATTGCAGAGGTCTTCCTGGGGACCTTATACACACACAGCACCACTAGGAGAGCTGCCAACTATTGAGGAGGCACTACAGGTGGTGCACACTCCCAGAGCTGTGAAGAAGGTAAGGATGCCAGAAAAAGGTGGAGGAGGGAGGCCGGAGCCCAGGTTATGTCCTGAGGGAGCCCCTGCTGGTTTCTTCCTGCACTGCCCGGAGGAAGATAATCCTCAGCTCAGTAGTTCTGCTCCCAGTCGCTCTGGAGTTCTCTACCGGCCTGTTGGAGGAGAAGTGGATGGTACCGAAAGGCAAGGAAGGACAGAGAGGAGGGAACGATCAGGGCAGAGCTCTGATATGTCACGTGATGATGACTCTGTTCTACGAGATGGCAGTGTTGACTCCTCTGAAGCATCGGATGATACCCCTAGAAATGCCCCGGGTAATATTCGACCTAGTAGTGGTCACCAAGGAAACCACAGCACCAGCAATAGTTCACGAATGACGACCTTTGCTGAGCGACGAGACAACAGGAGGAAACATCCTGCTGCTCCCGGTGAGGAGTCAACCTCTTCTCCAACCCAAGGAACTCCAGGAACTCCACACACACCCTCAACCCCAGCTGGGGCACCTAGCCATCAGGGCAGCCCAGGTCCCAGAGGCTCTGAACTAGGCTCTGAGGCCTGGGAGTTGGGTGCTCGTCTGGAGGAAAAACGAAAGAGCATTGAAGCTCAAAAAAGGCGCATTGAAGCCATATTTGCAAAACACAGACAGAGGCTTGGAAAAAATGCATTCCTTCAACTAAAAAGAGAACAAGAAGAGGGAGGAGGGGAGGCAGCCGAAGAGGATAATCTCACCCTGGAGGAGCGCCTTACCCGGATGGAGGAGCAACTAAAACAGGAAGAAGAAAAGGAAAAAAAGGAGAACGAAAAAGTCGGAGAGGAGAAAGATAAGCCATCTGTTTCCAATCCACCTCGATTAGAGAAGCAGGTCACATTCTCTATTGATAGTAAAAAGGGGACAGAAAAAGACAAAGCAGGGGAAGCTGTTTTTGTGGAATATAATGAAGTGGTGAATAAACTGAGTGAAGCTTTGCAGTCACTGCAGAAGGACATGCAGAAACTTACAGAACAGCAGCAGCAGCTCATGAGCAACCAAAGGCCTAGAAATAATCACAAGACCACTCCAAAATCAACACTTAGAAGTAACACCCAAACACCACCAAGAACTCCTCCACACACACCAACAAAGACCCCACCAAGGACCCCGACAAAGACACCAACCAGGAGCACCAGTAAAGCCTGGGTGATCCCTACTAATCCCAATGTCCCCTCTGCTTCTTCTCCGTCACGACGATCCAATATTCTTCTCTTGTCCACCTCTCCAAAAACAATAATCTCTTCCTCCTGCCCCACCCCTCGCACAAAGATTCACTCTTCCTCCACACCTCGCAGCCCCAAACACCACCAGCGTCAGCAAAATCAGCGCCCCCATCCACGGCCTTCTGAACTCAAGTTCCCTCCACTCAACCGTGTTTTGGCACCGACCCAGACTGTGGACACGCTCCCCCACTTACGCCGTGTGTCACCCAGCAAGTGTCAGGTTCAGACCTCCTCCTCCTTCCGTATTGGCGGCCCCCAGACTCCTCAGGCATCTCCTCAGCCCGCTCAGCAACTACAGCCTGATGAGAGCACATCAGACACAGGTTCCAGTGAGACACCAACCCAATTCAGTCTGGAGCTGGAGCAGGAGGACCTAGAGGCTGTCGGAGCACTACCGGCCTCTTCTCAGAACAGACAAGGTCGTCCCAGGGCTGCTGGTGGAAGCAGCTCTGGTGCTCCTTCAGAGTGCTCATTTGAGAGCGAGACTTTGTCTCTCTCTGCTGCGTACAGCACAGGAGGTGAAGCTGGGGGAGGTGATGGCACAGGGAATCGCTGCAGCCTGATTGAGGTGTCGTTGTCATCTCTTGGAGGGCCTGAGGGGGGCAGTGATGCCCCAACGGATGAGGGGCAAGAATTTTCCTCTGATTCTATGAGTGAGCACACTGAATCTGCTGCAGAACCTGAGAGGGGGCTCATCCCAGAACCCCGCGATCCAACAGAGCAGTTGAATCTTGAGACAGAAGCCACAGACCCCCTTGAGGAGAAAACAGAATCCAAAGACGATACAAGACAGACACAGATGTTGGAACTAAGTGCAGAACAAAATGAGCAGGAAACCAGAGGAGGAATAGGATTTTTCTTTAAGGTGAGCTCTTGGATGGTGAAATTTGAGTTTGCTTTGCATGCATGCAGAATCTGTCAAAACATTTTGGTGTTATCGTGCATTTGTGTGGTTGTAGGAAGAGTTGCATCATGAGGGGGAGATGGCCCAGCGTAGAGCTCTTCTGCTGGAGCGACAACAGAGGAGAACAGAGGAGATGAAGAAGAGGAGACAGTGGCACGAGCAAGAAAGGGAAAACAGGTAAACACATTGATATTTATCCAAGCAACTCTAAATCCAAGCTAGACTGGAGCTAGACTCCAGAGCATATCTGCACATGTTGAAGCCTCCCGATTCCTTCTTTCAGACCTGCATCTTCAGACAGGAGAGTGGCATCTCCGTCCAATACACCTCCTGCAGGCACCACCTCCCCTTCCCCTACTCCTCCTGCTACTCCAGGCCGTCGGGGAGATTTCACACGAGGGGAATACGCACGGCGACAACAGCTTAGGATCATGGACGACCTGGACAAAATGATGCGGCAGAAATCTTCCAATCAGGGACGATCTTCAGCAAAGAAAACCCGCTGTCGGCCTCGAAGCATGACAAGGGAGGAAACTAAGTTGTCATTGAGTCCAGCCAAAGGAACAGCTGGTAAATTGAACAAATTAAGTTATAAGTTCATCAGGTATAGTTGTCTGTTGATGGTTGATGGTTTCAATGATTGCATTTTTTTAAAATGTTTTTAGGTTCGTTGAACAAAGTGTACTCTCACTCCTCCCTTAACTTGGCAGCAACGGATGCGCCAGGAAATGTTGGGAGTGACACTAACAAACCCCAAAGGTATGCTACCTCTCATTTACATAGTTTTTAGGTCAGTTGGTTGATATCTTCAGTCTATCTTTGCTGATACAGGGTAGATATTGCCAAGATGAGAAGTCCAAATTCCCAAGTATAATTCCCAATAGTGGCAGGGTATGTCTAAAATAAATTGTACTGAGTAATGTTAGCTCTATTTGGGGCTGAATGTGACTACATGTTTCCTATTATCACAGTAACATGCTACCTAAGCTGTAAATGGAGCTAAATGCTATATTTCCTGAACATTAGGATAAAAGAAAGTTAAATGTAACAGGGTTAACTCCAATACCCTACATCCTGAGAGGTCAAAATCATGTTTGTTAATTTGCTGATTAGTTCCACCTCCTCTGGTTATACTGGACTTCATGTAGGTAGTATATTATAATAATAAATAGAAATAAGACTAGATCAGCTCCCTGGTAGTTTCACTCGAATTCTTTCTCAGATAGTAAGAACTCAAGTCGTTAAAAGTCTGTGGAAATCATTTTATGGCTTGTTTTGTTATGTATTCAACATGTTTATATGGCTAACACAGTTGTTTGTTTTGCTTGTACAGTTATAAGTCATTTAAAACTAAGTATCACTGTTAAACCTATTCATGTTGGGCACATAAGAGAGGTGGAGTTGGGTTTCCTCCTTGATTTCATATTGACAAGGAAGGCATGAATCATTTTGTTATAAAAGTATAGCACATATATGAGGTAAAGTCATTGTTGATCTCTCTACAGCAGTCGCCCCGATTCACCTTCAGGATGCGTGACACCAAGTAAACTGGCCAGTCAGAGCGGAGAAAAGGACTGGGAGAGTGGTTCTAATGGAGCCTCACCGGCCCTTGAATATACAGGTACATTATTGTCTCTTCATTCTTCAGTAGAGTTTATTGACACAATGAATAAAGTCTTACTTATGGGTTTGCACAAACAAGCATGGGTGTGTCTTTGAATTTTCAGGTCCAAAGCTCTTCAAAGAACCAAGCTTCAAGTCCAACAAATTTATCATTCATAACGCACTCTCTCGCTGCTGCCTGGCTGGAAAGGTCAACGAGACTCACAAAAACAAGATAGTAGAGGTAGAGGATTCCTTTCCATTTGTTTTTTTTCATTATCTGTCTGCTATAATAAACACAAACTTTCTGGAAGGTTTATATGATTTCTTTTTAAATTTTCTTTGAACTTCAGGAGATAGAGAAGAGTCCTGCCAACCACTTCCTCATCCTCTTCCGTGATTCCAGCTGCCAGTTCAGAGGCGTTTACACCATGAACCCTGACTCTCAGGAGCTGGTGCGATTGGCTGGAGTGGGTCCCCGGACAATTAACTCCACCCAGGTGGAGTCCATCTACAAATACAGTTCAGACAGGAAGCAGTTTAGTGCAATCCCTTCAAAAACTATGGGTATGAGTGTGGACGCCTTCACCATTCCCAGCCACCTTTGGCAGGGAGGAGGAGGAGGAGGAGGAGGAGGCGGAAGCAGGAGAGCAAGCATTAATAAGAAGGCTGTTATTTCCAAGTGAGAACATCCCAGTCACTGCAGTCACATTAATTATGGTGAAATCTGTAGTGAGAATTGAAAACAATTAGATGCACATACATAAGCCATTAAGCTTGTGTGTGTATGCATGGATACACCTGTTCTGCCCTTGAATTCTGACAATATATTTCTATTCTCCCCACTATGTATATGGTCACACATGGGCAGAAATGCATATAAAAGTATTTTAAAATAAAATACCAAATACTAAACTACTAAACGTATCAAAATAAACAAAGAAAATACAGTAGCCACACCATGAATCAAAATAAAATGCTGTATTTTTGTATTTTCAAAATACTAAAAAAATACTTTCCCACCCTGAGGCAGTTTTTTCAAGGCAACCTATTTTCTATTGGCCCTTTTCATCTATGTACTCACTAGGGGGCAATGTCTGATAGCAACTGACATATTCCATAATCAGTCGACAGAATTGATTAAACATGCTGACCCTGCCCAGTCAGTAACTCAGGATTAAGGAACTCTTCCTTGAGTATCTTTATTTAATTTCCAAATATTTAGTCCAAAAATGTAGTCAGGTCATCCAAATGAATGATCTTTAAATGTGCGAGAAACACTTTGTTGGACACGCACCATAGCACTCGCTGAAGGATTGAGAACATACACAATTCATACATCAGTTATTAAAACTCCAGTGACTAAATGGAGACTAAATAACACATTATAAAATTCAAGTAAGCACCAACCACCATGTCGTCCAGTCTGTGTTCTGATGATGTCATCACATTGTCTCAAAGAAAGTATTTTACAGTACTTTAAAAATACATGACATGAAGTATTTTGATGCATAATGTGAAAGATAATATTTTCTATTTTAAATGCACGTACAGTATCAGAAATACTGCCCATTCCCGTGCATGGTCAAATCGACGGCACAACTCCGGAGCGTACAAAGGGAGGTTTTGTAAAATACTCGATATTGCACAAGTATGAGTTACTTTTAAAAAGTCTCATTACTTATACTTTTCATTGTTTGAAGTACAAACTAGAAACGCAATTTCTTTTTCTCTCAGAAGAAAATGGAAGTTGTTTTACTGAGACATTACTGTCTGTTCCCTCTCTGGTACAACACCATTTTTATACATCGAGCCAAACAACGAAGGAAAATGCCTTTTTGTGCCAGTGACTGTCACTGACAAGACTTTTTATTTTGCATAATGCTTGTATTTATTTCTGCCCAGCAGGTGGAGCGAAGCACATTTGTTTTCGTAAAAATGTTGATAGTAATAGCCGTATGATGCAGAGGTGAACATGGGACCAAGTTGCAGGTCAGTACATGTGTCAGTGTTTTTTTTTGTTTGGTTTTTTTTTCCCACCACATAAATGGTTATTTACTCTGTGTGGCATACGCCTACTGCAAAAATGATAGAAAAGTGAGAACTCACTTGTGGTTTGATGAAACAATGCTGATTATGGATATATGTGCAAGCAGCAAAACCCAGTTTAAACAATTTTTTTTTTGTACAATGAAGGATGATGTGTTATACCAAGCTTACATTTAAGCTTGTGCATTGTTGCACTCTTGGGTAGAGAAGGACTTTTTAATAATCAGTTCCATTTTGGATCTGGATCTAATTTAGTAAAATGTCTAAATTTCCATTTCCATTGTAGGGCTGCTACTGCTAATTATCTGCCAATTTGCGTCTCACCTAAGCGATTCGTTGTTTAGCCATCAAAATTGTAAAAAAAAAAGTCTTTCTGTGAGTTCCAAACTTCCTCACATGTTGTTTTGACAAACTGAAGATTTGCGCTCAAGAAGTTGAAAAATTGTAGAACATACTTATATTTGGTGATTAATTTAGTCATCAATAATTGTTGCAGCTCAATTGTTGAATCCTTTTCTGAATCTCTCATTTTAAATTTCTTTTTTTTTTTAACAGTAAAATGGAAATACACTACTGCTTGAATATTTATATATCACCCATCGTTTTAAATTAAGAACTTGGCGATTCAGACTCACCCTTCCACTGATCTGTACCAGATCAGCACCAAATCTGCAGCTGTCTGCTAACTCTGTGTGCAGAGAGAAATCTGCAGTTTAGTCTGGGTTAGTTGAAATACACACAGTGTGTCTGTCTTCAACTCCTAACAAATGACAATACCTGGTTGGATTCAGTTAAGGATTCTGAAGGATTTGGATTATTATTGAAATGCTGAAGAACCTGATCTCTAGCCTTAGTGGATTGTATACAGAGCCTTTTTTTCATGTATGGCAAACAGACTGGATTAAACTGAACAGATCAAACTGTGTCTCACTTATTTTCTTTCTTTGTAAACCTTCGTAGCCTTTTTTTGTTCATTTTCTAAATTGATATATATATATATACGTTTTTTAATAATGCCTATGATGGCATCTTATATTTGCATTTTTTTAAAAAATACCTTTCTTAAACATGGCATTTTTGACACTGTTTCTTTTATCTGACCTAGTGTAGCTGGTAATATACAAAATATAGTGACATTTTATGTACAAGTATCCAGAGTTAGCTGGTCAGCACACAGGCCTAACATTTCACTATTGGTACTCAATATTAATTTTTAATTTTAACTTGTAAATCTTTATTCATGTTGGATAATTACACGCTATGAGAGTGAGTACTTTGTTGTGAAGTGAAAATAATACCACATTTCTGACCTGTTGGCTCACTGTGACCCATCCAGACCTCTAAGGTCATCTGGGTCAGGACTAAACATGGGAAAACTTTCACTTTCAGTTTTTATGCCCCAAACATCTGGAACAAACTCCCAGTAGAGTGCAGATCTGCTACATCAATTCGTTTTTCAAATCTAGCCTGAAAACCTACCTGTTTGCCCGTGCATCTAAATAAAAATAAAACCATCACTGCTGCACCTCAGCCGAACTGCAACTTTGAATTCCTTTCCTTCTTTCTCTCCTTGAATGTTTTTATTGCGGTTTTACCATGTTATTTTATTTTCTGTTCATGTTTCATGTTATGTTATGTTTTTGACAGCTAACTATGCCGTGACAGGATATCACTACAACATACTGCAAGTGTCATAGATGTCATAAAAAACATCATTACACATTATATTCAAAAAATTAAAATCAGATTAACAGAGTCAGTGAGGAGGATGAGGGACAAGGTCAAGAGCCCACAGATGAAAAGTCACAGTCCAGAAAACAGTTGCCTTCGAATTCAAGGTTTATTAGTTATTTATATTTCCATATTTTATACATCACTTTGCATTGTTTTCTTTGTTCTTGCCGGTTCTTGTGATACATGTAGAAATAGTTATTTCAAAGCGATTTCCTATGTGTCAATTAAGAATTTTGCAGCAATCTGTCGAGTATTAAGCATCCTTGTGTGTATGGCTACTTAATTGACTGTGTAATGATAAGCATGTATTTTTATTACCACCAAAAAAGTCTATGCATAATCCTTTACAATCTAGGTGATGTCTACTATTTGGTTTGAAACTGATGAGGAAAAAGCATCGCCCTCTCTCTTTGTGACTTTGTATTTCGATTTAACAGTCACATTGTACTCTAACTAATGCATACACTTTATTTAATCCTAAATGCAGCTGTGTGAAAGATACAGTAAGCAAAGCAGTGGTGGAACATACAGTGTAACACTAAGTGCCACAAAGAGGAGTTGGTGTAATACACAGGAATAGAGAGATACGAAGGAAACGACCAGCGTGCTCAGCCATTAATCACGTTTGACTTTCTGCCTCGCCTCCACTCTTCTTCTCTAACTGGACGACAGGTGGAGGGCATTAATGAGCGTGTTCTGGCTCGAGCACAGGGTTACTGTCAGTTTGTGTCTCCACAGAGCTGTGGGCCGTGGCATTCCACAGGTCGACATCAGAGTGGGGCTCCAGAGCCGGGCTCGTAGCCACAGGGTCTGAGGAGTTGGTGGTTGGGTCGGGCAGGACGTGTGCAGTGGCAGGAGGATGGTTGACTGGGACGTCAGTGGGCAGGTGAGACGTGGGAGTGAGATGGGCGTCGGATGGAGGGAGAGCGGGTGTGTCGGTGTGAGGCGTTTGTGAGGAGGAGGAGGAGGAGTTAGGCGACGTGTACGTGGACATGTGGGAGGGAGAGAGCGAGGGGGAGTCGGCGAGCGTGTGCGGGAGTGGGTCAGGCGGAGCGGAGGTGGCGGGGGAGTCGGTCCGAGTCGGCTTGGGTGTGTGAGCAGGGGTTGGCTCCTGAGGATCTGTGCAGATGGGCGCGTCCTCGGCCACGTACCACACCTCATTGTGTCTGTTCAACAGCTTTAAGGGACTGTGCACGCGCACGCACACACACACACACACGGAAAGAGGGAGATGAAGACAACACTAAGAAGTGAGTTCAGTCAAGTTATTTATTGTGCCTTGGCCAAAATTCCTCCCTTAATCATGTAGTTTTATTTATTTATTCATTTATTTTAATCTCTGCTCTCCACATGGAACCAGATTTGCATTGGCAGACATATTGTTGCTATTAATTTGGGGAAATAAAATGAACCTGAATATCATATTTCTGTACCTGGTTGACTACATCAGTGAGTCAGATGAATGACCATGCTGTCTGCATAATTTATTTACATTTCCATCTCACTTTTTATTCTGCTTATTTATTTAACATATTTACATAATCTACTTTCCATTTGAATGCCTGTTATTCAAGCACTTTTAATGATTTACTTTCTTATTTTATGCTTTGGTTTTACTCACTCGGATTCATCTATTCTGGCTGAAGACTTTCATTAGTCTTTCATTTTTATTAGCTTATTTATTTATTATGTATGATAACATTTCCTTAGCTCACTTTTTTTGTGTTTTCTATTCTTATGATCTCTTATGTCCTGTTTGTGTGTGCCTGGTATTCCTTATGTTGTGGGGCCCTAAATCTGTCTTCAGAGAGTTACAACAACAAAAGCTGACTCATGTCACCTGTGTTTCTACTGATTTTGACAAAAACAACTTGAGGCACTGGTAACTGTCTAGAACAGCTGGTGGGGTTAGTCAGTACTGGTCACTTAAAGGTAAAACCAGAAGGGCCCTCATGAAAATCACCGATTAAAAGTGTTTGCCCACCTCACACTCTTGTGGTGACCAATAAATAAACACCTGAAATAATCTCAATTCAAGGAAAAAAAAAAACACAAATTAATATAGAATTTCAACCAAAGTTTGCTAAACCCATACAACGCACAACACCTGAAGGACAAAAAAAAAAAATATATATATATATATATAAAACAATGTAATGTAAACACATGACGGTGATACCTGTCGTAACCGACCCCGTAGTGGTAGGTGTGGTTGTAGGAAGCTCGGACTCTCTGCAGCTCTTTACTCAGCAGGTGAGTGTGAAGCCTGGAGGTGACCGACAGCATCCAGCCTCCGTAGCTCCTCACATACACGTCCATCTCTGGCATCTCGGTGAAATACAGCTGTGACAAGATAAACCAGGTAAATCGTGTAAATGTGTACACATGCAAACATGTTCAAAGAAACTGAAGTATCTGTCAAGACAATAAATACTTGAAGAAAGGAAAATGTAAAGATTTTGAAATGTAAAACTACATTTTAAATGGGTTTAATGATGAGGCAGGTGTTACATTTGGCATATATATGTATATATACAGTATATAAAAACAACTGAATTAAGAAAATAAAAACCTGATAATAAATCTGAAACATGAATGTATAAGATGTAATGATTTTCGTGTAGTTATTAGATATGGCAATAGGAGTTTAAAAAAAAGAGTTGTTTTCTGTTATAATTAGTCCTGAAGTTGGCATACATCTGTCTTTCTTTTAACGATTTAAAGGGCATGGATTACTGATTAAGCTGTTCTTATTCTGTATTTCAGCACACACGATTTCGGTACTTGCCTCTTTTCATTTTGAGTGATCATATGTATTATCTGTCTTGTTTTTTTTTATGACAGCGAGTCCTTTGATTGATTGTAACCAATGATGATGATGACGAGGAGGATGATATTCACAGAAACACAAAAGACTAATAAAACTCAAACTGGCCACTTCTGCACTGTCTTAGATGAATACAACGGATTAAACATTGGATTAGACATTTGCAGAGTATATGAAATCATAAAGCAGACACAGGGCAGCAACACCGACACCTCAGTTTTGCAGCAATGTCTCGCTCTCTGTTCTGCCGAGTGAATGAAAGTCATCTGTGTTAAATACTGCGCACTCATCAGTGCTCTCCGCTGATCGGAAATCACTGATCAAATTACACAAGGATAACTGGAGGATAAGAGCATTTGGCTTCATGATATGAAACGGCAACTATGTATCTCTTGTAAAAAAAAAAAAAAAAGGAAGATAGAAACGTGTGTCCCACCAGAGGACAGTAGCCAAAGTGTGAGATTGCTGGAGCCCCAATTTAAAAGAGGGGCACCCGAAAACAGTTGAGTAACCTTATTTGGTTTCAAACTTAGACTGAGGTCTGGTCATTTTCTTGAAATATTTTCTTGTGTGTGAAAATGCATATATCTGAAAAAGTCACTCGAGACTTATTTGGAGCTTCTGACAATATCCAAGTGGGACAGCCACCTGCTGTTGTATTTCTTTGTAAGGCTAACTACAGCTAGTTTGTCAGTTTAATATTAATGCATGGATACCAAATTTAAAGGCTATTGCTTTCATTTTTTTTGATTGCATTGATGTTTGCGTTTAGTTTGTAGAAGGGCCCCCCAACTCTCTTGAAAAGCCACCGTCACCCATTCCACCCTCATCCCTCGTTTCCTGCCACAGCCTCAGCTCACCTTGTCACAGGTGGGTGCGGGTGGTTTGTCCTGATAAGCTGCCGGCAACGGGAAGTTAAGCGTGTAAATAGCCGGCTCCCACATCTTGGTCTCCTCTGGGATCTTGACCAGGACGGGAGCTGTCATCTCCATCTGGATGCCTGTTGACACACACGCACGCACACACAGAAAGAACAACATAAACGCTCTCCACTGAGGCGGATTTTCCTCTTGTGTGCCGACCTTACCTCCATCATTGGCTCCGGTGATGTACTGGAAAAGTCTCCTGAAGGCCATGGCTGCTCCCACGCCCATGAAATAGGCTTCTGCGTCTGTTGACACCCAACGAGTCGGGCTGTAATGTCGCACCTGGACACATGAGCATACACACACAGCATTATTGTGTAAGAATTGCAGTGACAGTTTTATGGAGAGGTGGTGTGTGTGTGTGTGTTCACACGTGCTCTTCACTCGCCTCGTATTCATCCGTCTTGCAGACGAGCTCATACTGCAGACATTCCTTTGACTCGGTGCAGAAGCTGTCGTTGGTAGTGGGTCTGCAACAAAGCGGTTCTTTTTCATGAAAGAGTGTGACATTTTCAATAATATCCTATATGATTTTCAAAAGGGTATATGATAATAGACAGTGCATTTATTGTAACCATGACAATGACTATGGTACAATTAAAACAATAAAAACGGTTAAATCAGCTAATAAGGATTAATTATCCTGCAAGGTTCATAGCCACACCCACTTTGTTTACTTGCCTTGAAGGTTGCTATGGCAACAAGTTTCTCCCAGAATATGTTTCATGAGGGTGTAACAACTGACCAGGTGATTAATGTATGTGATCAGCTTACCCAACACTTCCTTCAGCCGAAACCACGAGGGCCAAAAACACCAAGACTGGGATGGAAGTCCTGAGGAAGAACACACACACACACACAGGTTTTGCATTCTTTGTGTGGACCCTCGTAGACATAATGCATTGGACCAATCATCAAGGTTTTCTTGACGATTGGTCCACACAGCCTATTTAATACATGTACACACACACATACATACAAATAAACAAAATAACTGACAATTAAAGACATAAATATGTCTAATTATTGCAAAATCATATGGTTAATTCCCTTGCAGTTGAAGGAGGTTGTCCCTTGTATAAGCCTCTGGCTTCTTGACCTCTCATGGAATATTTTAATATCTGTTTTTCCTTCTGGATTTTATGCTATTTGTGTGTGCTAAATAAACTAAACTAATAAGGGATGATTGCAAATTAAGACTCAGTTTTAGGTTTTAGGGGTAAATTTAGGTTTAGATCAAGGTTAGGTTAAGAGTTAGGGTTAAGTA
Organism: Brachirus orientalis; assembly: GCA_016785285.1. NCBI lineage: Eukaryota > Metazoa > Chordata > Actinopteri > Pleuronectiformes > Soleidae > Brachirus > Brachirus orientalis. Next base: position 320,487 of record JAFBJR010000446.1, read on the forward strand.
TTTAGTTGTGAAGGTTAATGTTAAATAATGCAATATGTCTACATGTTTCCTCGCTCAGATTTTGTGTGTGTGCTTGTATTTGTCATCTCTTTAGGACCTTTTCTGGCATAAACATTGACCTAGTGACTGACATTTGGTTTTTCATAGCTCCTCATGTAAACCAAAACCTGGACCTAATGAGGCAGAACCTCGTTTCTGAGGAACTGGTTAAGTTTAGGTTTGGGAATTGAACTGTGGTTAGATTAAGGTAAGGGTTAAGCTTTAACTGGTGACAGGGCTAAGATTTGGGATGGAGGTCAATGCAGTGAAGAACAGTAGTGCAAAGTGTGTATGGGTGTCTTTGTGAGGACTGAAAAAGTTAAACCATATGGAGTGAGGACATTTTGGGAAAGTGAGGTCACTGAGGCTGGTCCTCACATTCTTTCACCCTTTAAACTGTCTTTTAAGGTTAAAACCTGTTAAGCCCCAGCGCAGCGCCACACAGTGGTGCGCAACAAAAAAAACGAATAAAGCGACGTCAAACTTCAAAGAAAACCGACACACCGCATACCCAGAGAAAGGTAAGAAACTCAGCAACAACCTCAAAAAAAAAACATTTTTATATTAATCAAACAGTTAAAATACCAGGCAGTCAAAACCAGCAAGTATAGGTGGCTAAGCTAAGCTACTACAGTGTAAACAAACAAAAGCGCCACTACAGTAACAGCGGGATTATGTAAACAAATAAACAACACGTCAGCTGCAGAGCTGAGACTCCACAGATTCCATTGGTACCACTTTTAATATTATTCACTGAACCAGCCACGAAATAAGACCAAAGCAAAAACTCCCTCTCAGGAGTAGCAGTCAGAAATATTGTCTTACCTTTGATGATTCTCAAAAACATGTACATCCACAGGGACAAAGCTGCTTTGGACAGTTAGCTGCAGCCCTTAGCCTGCTGTGAAGACTCTCCCTGCTCTTCTGTGTGTTCGTTTTGTGTAATAAGACCATTCCTCTCACTCCCAGCACGTTTCTGCTGATATCACGCGAAGATTGCTAGAGCAGCTAGACGATTGGAAAACACCACAACGTGATTCTATTGGTTTAGAGGATTAAAATGAGGCGTCAATCACCAAGATTGACCAATGGAAACCAGAGCTAGAAGCCTTTGAATTTGGTTCAATCAGCCTGGTCACAGGCAGAGCCTCCAGCTTTCCAGCAGATGCCAGCAAAGGGCCAGCTCCAGTCAAAAGTGTGAAACCTGACACCGTGAAGCTCCTGCAGTCTGAGACAATTATTCTCCCTTTCGATGGCTTTATTTGGGTTTTATTTGGAGGGGGAAATAGGGACATTTCTTTACTAAGGCCTCTGTTATTTTGCTCTGTTTCATTTCATAAGCATCAGCTTTTCTCCAGCTTATTTTTAAATGTTGTTACATGATTTTCTTGAGGCTTTAAGCTACTAATGCATATATTCAAGGGCATATTTATTATAAAATGCCTTTTTTAGGCCAGGGTGAAAATTCTTCGTTTTTTTCTGGGTTCAGGCTGCATTCAATCTGACACAGTGGTGTCAGATTGAATGATCTACAGTGATGCTTACACTTCTGATGGCATTTTTATGCGATATCAAAATAATTCACATAGAACTTGTAGTTACAGAGAAATACTCTATTTGTTTTGGACGTTATTTTCGAAAAGTGACCCAAAAAATAGGGACGGGGTGCATGTAGTTAAGACTTGGTTTTAGGGTTAGAATTAGGTTTAGGTTCGGGTTAAGCATTTAGATGTGATGGTTAAGGTTAGGATAAGGGGTGAGGGAGTACATTATGTCTAGTGTGTGTGTGTGTGTAAGTGCTGCAGAAATGAAAGAGGACAAGTTCCTCCAGAGACAGAGACAGAATTGCTGCATCACCAGTCTGTGTCTCATGAATCAAAGGCGTTTTAAGGTCATGGAAAATAATCATCATCCCATTTTCATAATCCGACTGACACTGACAGATAAAGATAGTAAAGATAATAAACTGTTATATGTAAAAAAAAAATCCGTTTTGATTTATCTTATGTTACCTTATGTGTGTTAAAATGTCAGATTGCCATGCACGCGCAGCGGATCAACAATGACGCAAGCAAAGTCAACTTCACTTGAACATGACGCAGCAGAAAAGTGGCAGAAATCAACAGGAATGATTCACGATAAAACACTGTTTGGACCGCGTAGTATTTATTCAAAACAACAATTTAACATGCGCTGATACTCACATCGTTCCTGCGCCGTTGTTCGTCCTTTCCACCTGCCAGAGGAGCGCAGGGAGGAAGAGGAGGAGGAGTGATGGAGACTGCAGTCTACTGCACTCTGCTGCGGACTGCAGTGAGGAGCAGTGTCCGTCTGCAGCTCACAGGAGGGCGGGGCTGAGCTGACACCAGGAGCAGCACTGTCACCTATTATTATTACCATTATTATCATTATTATCATTATTATTACACTGTCATCCACAATTACACTGAGAGTTATTAAATACTGTCACTTATTATTACTCTTTTATGACACTGTCACTTGTTAAAGGTTATTATCACAATGACATTATTACTGAATATTATTATACTGACACTTATGACACAGCCCTTAAAGGTCTTGCGTGAAGGTGAGATCCGCAAAATTTAATCTTGCATGTAAGAATTGGTGTGACTGCAAAGCGTAACAAATGGAGGATTACACGAATCCCTCAGTTTCCCAAATGTGTCAGGAAAACTACGGTGGCCTTCATATACCAGAATAGCCATAAAATGTCTGTATGGCTGATGAGTTTCCCATAGAAAGGTCTTTTTGAACCAAAAATCGAGATTACTGATGTCTACTTAGATAAATTAAATAATATTTATGGTCAAAAACCTCAGTCTCTTCAGATTAAGTCAGTTTATTGCTGCTCTCTGCCAGCCTCTGAACAGGCGCTCTGTTTCTGAGCTAATGCAGAACACTGAGTCTCTTGTGATTGGCCAGCTACCAGCTGACTGATTGCTCCACGGTGCTTCTTCTTCTTGAATGTTCACGCCCATGACCGGGAGTAATTGTTGGGAGAGGGTTCGTTGCACAGCATGTGCTAGTTACGTAACTAAACCCGACTTTTCAAAACCGCTTGCTCGCATTTAAACAGAGAAGCCCTTTTTTCTCAGAAGTGGCTTAAGTGTTTATTGTGACACTTTAGTGATGATTAGATACAGGAAGACATGGGGACACACCAAAAACATCTGAAATTTGATTTTCCAGTGAATGTCCTCTTTAAAAGGGTACGTAAACCAGGTCTCAGCCCAAGCTGAGTGATGAGGAATGTAGAGTGAGGAGCAGATTGATGGATAGATGAAGAAATAAAACAAAGCGTCAGGACAAATGTGGAGGACAACTGTATTTGAGTCTTTTCCAAAACACCAGCTTTATTGCAACATTTCACACAAACTCTCTGTAACAAGCACAGAACCTTCTTCAACCATCTGCGGTCAGAACTGAGGCCCACGAACCTGCTGCTCCTGCTGCAGTTACAGTCTACAGAAATGACAGCTCTGTTGTCACTGTGCAGGAGAGACTGGTCAAATTTCAGTAGACTCAAATTGACTCCTCACATACGCCGCCCCATTACTGTCTGTACAGCCTCTGTGAAGCTCTTACAAGAGTGTTATGTGCCTCATTTCTTTTAGACAGTCGTCTTGTGTAAAGTATTTACAAATGGCCATCCACCCTACCTGCACACACTTCTGATGTTTCATGAACCAATTAGTCAATGATAATTAATAAAACAAACTTCACATCAAGAGCAAAAAGGTAAAAACCAAAAGAGCAAATATATTCAAGAACGAAGGTCACCTCTCTGCCCAGACTGACACAGTATGGCCAAAAATATAGATATAAAAACAAGCAACAAAAACAAGGTCACTGTTTTTGTTGGGCCACTTATTCAAAACCCTGTTCTTTCATTCTGAGGTCCACAGTCACTGAGTGAGTCCAACTTTAACTGCTAAAGCTTTAATTTACAGCAGGCGTCCAAACCTCTCTAACATAATACTGAAAATTTACATTTCAATATGCAACAAGCCAATATAGTGAAACACACAGCCTCTCACATCCATAAATATATATAAATCAAATGTTTTTATATTAAAAAACATGGCGAAACTTTACTGAAACCTGAACAAGTTCAGACTGATGCCTAATTATTATTATTATTTTTACCGTATACTAATTAGCCTTTTACCTGAGTGTGGGCTATTGTCTCCAAAAGGGAAGAAAACAATACACAGATGGATTCAAATCTTGTTTTGTGACACATTCACACAAACATTCTCACACACAAACACACGAGAAGGTACAGCTATGAAGCTCACAAAAGTACCATTGTGAATAGCCAATATAAACACACCCAAAAGAAAGAAAGTCTTTCTCTAATTATTTATAATTATCTTTGGAGAGGGAGCGAGAGGGAGGGAGAGAGAAACTGCAAAGAACATCAGAGATCTTCTCCATATCTCCACACATCCAAGTGGCAGGAGCTCATCACCTCCTGAAATCTTGAGTGTTCCAAATGAAGTTGGTCCTTTTTTTTTTTTCTTTTTTTCTTTTTTTTGCTAAGTTTTGTTCCTTTTTTTCTTTGCATAGTCAAACAGTCGTCACGCTTCATTTCTGGAAACATGACCTTTTGAAACTCTCTTGCAGCCACACAGGAGTTTAAAAAAAAACAACACCTGTCAACGTGAGCGAGGAGCCTTGGTCCACGAAAACCCCTGCGAAAGTGGCTGGTCAGGGGATGTTTAGTGGGTCACTCCCCGAAGGCGCAGCTTCCTGCTCACAAGGACTCTTTCTGGCGCTCACGTCCGTTGGATGTCTTCTTCACTTTGGAAATACCTTCCAGAGCACCAGACTCAGTCACTCTATTCGCAGGGGACAAAGTAGAGAAGAGCAACGACACTTAGTTTAAAAAGAAATGCTGTATTTTCATGCCCAACAATAAGTCTTCAAATTAAAAAAAACACACTGTGTGTCTTCAAGTAATGCCGTACTGTTTTTCCTCTTTACTTAGTTGAGTGGTTCTCGCCATAATATGGATCAGAACAGTAGTAAAATAGGGCTATTCACTGTATAGACCTTTGTACCAACTGTACTTCTGCACAACTGATGGTCTTAAACATAATGTTAACCTCTGGGAACTCCTTCAAGACTGTAGGAAAACCATTCCAGGTGACAACCTTATGAAGCTGACTGAGAGAATGCTTAAAGTGAGCAAATATTTCATCAAAGCAAGAGGTGACTACTTTGAAGAATCTAAAATATAAAACATATTTGGATTTCTTTAACACTTTTTTGTTTACTACATAATTCCATATGTCTTCCTTCACAGTTTGGATGTCTTCAGTATTAATTTACAATGTAACCGACTGCTCTAGCTGAGCTGCCTGCGTCGATGTTGTGTAAGAACCGAGAGGTCAAAAGGTCAAATGGTTTTGTTCAGGTTTGCGTGTCCTTACACTTCGTCCATCTCCACATCCTCCTCGTCCTGGGGAAGCTGGAGGTACGGGTTATTGGACGCTGGTCGGAATTTATAGCCCGTCATCACGAAAAAGATTAGAGTGGACACCTCCACCAGTAACTGAAGAAACATAAGAGAGCAGGTGTTAAATGACAGATGTTGAATCAGTATTATGTGCAGTATTCTTGTCACTATCTTCTCCTCCTTTTCAACAATTCATACATCAAAATGATTAGCTTGTTCAGGATATTCTTGTTATACATTATATACATTATATATGCTTTGTTACTGACACACAGCTGTAAAGAGCCTTTAACTGTTAGAATTAACAGTTTTTTTTTTCTAGAAACAGGAAAAGAATGAGCTTCACGTTAGTGGCACCAGACAATCCAAACATACTGTACATCCTCGTCTGTGTACTTTCACTAATCAAGAGTAACCTTTCAGGAAATTATGCTCAGTCATTGCCAAGTAAGTCTGCAACCTTTACAAACAAGTGCACTATTGTCTTACCTCAAAGCACCACTGCCACTGGAAGGGCATCGTGACTTTGAGCAGAATGGCTATGATCCTTGTAAAGTAGATGTAACACACAATCTAAAAAAAGAGGATAATAAAAAAAATTACCATCTGCATTTTGGTAAAACTTGCTTTTGACCAAATATAATGGCATGCATTGTTAAAAACAGTTCAACTGTGTGTGTGTGTATACAAAGCGTTTTGTTGACTCTGCAGCATTAACTCTGCTGAAGAAGAAGCCTGGAGACGGTCGTACCAAACACCATGACAAAGTATAATTTACTGTGTACTCTATAATAAAAATGTGTGTCTATGTTAAATAAATTTTCTAAATACATACAAAACACATTCAATATCAAATCACATCAGCTATTCATTAAAAATTAGCAGTGATGGATGGATGGCAGGCAAAATTAAATACTGATACTGATGAACTCCCTCTTACCATCACATAATAATGTCGGAAGAGCTTGAGCTTCTCCAGATTCACGGCAGCTGAAAGAGACAAGAGCCCAATTTAATAAAAACAATGCAGGCTCTATATAAAACTGTGAGACTTAAGATCACGATCATTGATCAGGAGGTTCACCTTTGCCGTCAGTGCTTGAAGCTTCCTGTAGGTGACGGATTGACCTGTGAAGACATGATCACTTGTTTCAATCAAAACAGAAACTATTTGGATCAATTAATTATTGTAAAATCATTTGTATTTCTAGCAATACATGGACATTTCCTGGTGCAGATTTTGCAGCTAATTTAATTTCATTTCAGAGAAGACATTATGTATAGGTTTTCCAGAAGTAAATGTGCCTTTGTATTAAGTGTGTTAACATTCATTTTGATGCCGTAAGACATGATTCTACTCACAAACTCCCCTCTTAAAACATATACTGCTAACCTCAAGTACAAACATCTTTTATTACCTGGATTGTTGAAAACAACTGAAAGCTCCAGTGAGGAACACAATACAGGCTTCACATGACTTAATTTTCTCTCCTCCTGTCCCTCCCCACTCTCTCTCTCTCTCTCTCACACAGTTTTGCACGGCTGTTCTTCTAAGGACACTATATGGACTTCTATTCATTTGAACAGTGAACAAAGTGGTTTCCTTAATCTTAACCATAACCAGTTAATGTCCAACCCTAACTTGATATAAATCTTAGCTCTAAACTGAACAGAAAACAGAAAACTTAACAGAAATTAGGTTCTGCCTAAGTTCAGTGTTTTAAAGAGGTTACAAATACAAGTACACACACACACACACACACTGACCAGACAACAGGGAAAAGGATGGCTCCACAGCAGATAAGGTCTACCAGAAAGAGGATCTCCTTCCACAGGTAGTATTCACTGGACCCTTCCTCTGTAGACTCGATGATGATGTAGGCGACATTAGCCAGAACCTAGAGGACAACAGGTGAGTGGGCCAAAAAAAAAAACAAAAAGACAAAAAACAAAACCCACTAAGACACACACAAGTAGCCATTCTCAAGCACAAAAACCTGCAAGGGGATAACAATCATGAAGATCTTCTTCTCCTTGTCAGACAGGATGTACTTCACGAAAGCCCAGCCAGTGCCGATCAGTGCCAGAGTAATGAAGAGTAGAGCTCCCTTCAGCCTGGAAACCACATTGATACAAGCTCATGTTGAAGAAGAAACATTGAAATTAAAAACACTTAAACTTTATTCTAAAGAAATCGTACTTACAGGTGTGTGATGTAATACATGACAGCCCAGCCTTCGATTGGATGACCCTCAGTGTTGATGAAGTGAAAGTTGATCTGAGAGATGGACGGAGAAGATTTATCAACAGACACCACAAGTTGAAAAAACAAAAGAGATGTGCACATGTGGTGATAGTTACTTACACTATGGAAAACTAGTGAAGTGGACTTGGTGAAGGCCAGTGCTGCCATTAGCCAGTGGATCTTAAACACACTGTACCTGTTAAAAAAAAAATTGTATCAGTACATGTCTCAGGTGATTGATGTAATGATTAGCTGTGTTTCCATCAAGTGAAACGGTTCAGTTTGTGTTTCCATTAGGGCTGCAGCTATTGATTATTTTAGTAATCGAGTAATCTATCGATTATTTTGACAATTAATCGAGTAATCGGAAAAAAAAAACTGGGACATTCAACATTTTGTACTGTTTGTTTGTTTCTCGGTTTAGTTTGTAGTGGTCCCATACTTTTGACACGTCTTACACTGCGTGTCTTCCCCTTGCTCCTTGCTGCCTTCATCTCTGTCGGCCATCCTTCCACGCTTGTTCTAACTTCTAACTAACTTCATCTGAAGTGATCACCAGGGCTCTCAAGGTTGGAGCTTAGCGTGGAGTGAGATGAGGTTGAATTCATACTCTTTACACTTCAAACTTACTCTTTAATAAGCAGCTATTCTAATAAATTAAGTGACATAAATGAAGTGATTACTTGGCCATGCTCTTTCACTTTCATCTTGTCTGAAACCTGTGCACGCATTTCCAGCGCTCATGCGTGTTTGTGCACTTTTTTGTGGAACGAGTGCTTGCAGCGGAAACCTATTTTCAGGCTTTACCCGGCAACAAGAAATACTATTTTCTGATTGGATGATAGGTTGGTAATTCAAAACAACTGAATGAATCGACTACGCAGAGCAATCTGCCTTTGCATCATCCATTCAAAGATTCCTAATTTATATGCGTTTAGTTTTATCACTTAACAGAGCTAGAAATGTCATGTTTGGTATGTGAACTTTGAGAGCTCTGATCACATTGATAATCATCCTGTCAGAACGTCAGCGTAAGTGAGCATGTTGTGTAACTGAAATAACCATACAGGTGGAACGCTGTATTTAACGATTACTCGACACAGATAATTTGCCTCGCGTAATTTTAGTAATCAAATTATTAGAGGAATCGTTTGACTCCAGTTTCCATTAGGAATATTATCTAGATAAGCAGCCCCTTACTGTTCCATTTTTTGGCACTCCCCACAGTCTATTTTCATACAAATCTTGCTGCATCGTGTTCAATATCATTGTTCATTGTCATTGCACAGGTACAACATCATGCTACATATCTTGCAGACGCGGCCGTTGGGCACAAACCTGACCCAGGGCTTTACCATTCCAAACTGTACCGTATTGTACCAAGCCAAACCATACCATGGTGGAAACACTGCTATTCACACTGCTCAACAATTTTTATCACTTTGGAAGTCCAACTGCGTCGTACATCAACAGAACTGATGATGTGTTCACGCGGGATGCGACATGAATTTGCGAGCGACGCAATGGCCAGTCAGCGTTGAGATTCTCCGGATTACGTCATGTACTTGCCAGCGGCCACACTCCGCTCTCAATGGAGGAGACACTTATCATTTTGTGTGTGTGGTCACTCGGAGCTTGAGGACACAAGTTGCTATGTGGACGCTTTCTCTTGTAGAAACTTCTGCAGAGCAAAGGCCGCTGTCGTGTGTGGTTTCACAACACCACCCAGAGCCAGACACAACTTGGTGAGTGTTACCGTTTACTTCAGGAGCTCCGTATGGATGAGAACCGTTTCCACCGATACTTTAGCACGAGAGAGTATTCATCTCAGCAGCTCCAAGGTCTTGGTTGCTTAGTAACAACAAATGCAACAGAAGAGTAACCCTGCATGTGCCTTGGTTAAAACAGCTCTGATATATCCCATGCTTTTTCAAGCATTTGTAAATGTTGCAATTGAACTGTATAAGTGTGCGTGTTTATACCTGTGCTTCATGAGTGTGTACACCCACACCATGGCAGCAGTAAAGAAGATTCCAGCCATACAAATGTAAAGACGAGACAGCGGAATTTCTGCTGCAGACAGGTAACCGCCAGGATTCTTCTCTGTCACTTCCACCTGTTGATGACGCATTTGTGTTAATGTGAGCACACGCTCCTGAGCGTACATATAGTGCTGACACAAACTCAGTCGACTTACAGTGAATGAGTAGGGCAGTCTGCGCCCAGCAATCCTGTTCTGACAGTAGTGGAATTTGAGACTGTACAGACCCTGAGCCTGTGGGCCGATCACCATGTGGAACTATGGAGGAGGGTTGGGGGTTAGGGTTAGTAGGGTTAAACACCACAGGAATTATGCACTGATATTAAATTCTGGGTAGAAATCAATGTTTAAAATAACTTGGCTTACATTCACTAAAAATCATCACTACAGAAAAGTCCTTTATCGCTTTAAACTACCACACCATCTTTGAGTAATCACATAATTCAATCATACAAATTTATGTCATAACTCTGAATACTCCCTTCTATCCAAAAAAAAAAAGTTAGCCTTTTTCACAGTAGCTATATTTCCATGAGAAAAATGTTTTTATTCCTATACGATTTGTTCCAATTGAAATGAACAGTTCTATCATTTACATGGATGCAAAATTAAATAGTGTGATTGTGGTGTGTGTACATATGCATCAAGCGTTCATTCAGAATAGACTGTTTTGACATGTGGAGTGTTAATTCTAATTCTTCAAAAGTAGAAGCAGAAGAAGCAGCTTCACTTTTGCTGTTACTTTCATGTCTGTTCATTGCTCTTTTTGGAATGAAAATACAGCAGCAACGAAACGGAAATACGTCACTTTTACAGGTACGTGGGTCAGACACATGACAGAACCATACCAGGACGTCATGATCAGATCAACTGTTTATATGGACACCTATCTGAATGATGAGCATATACCAGCCCTCTAATTTGGAATTAAATTCATTTCAGAATGGGCTGAATTGTTGAGTTTTACATTTTGGCATATTTACAAGACATTTTTGTTCCGAGCAGGCTTTTATTCCAATTACTTGTGTCCATCTAAACTCACCTAGTGACTGTCACAACCATAAACCAAATCAAATTTTGAAATTTGTACATACACTGAAGTTGTAGGAGCCGTCAACTTTGTCCAAAGCAATAGCCAGTTGCTTGGTCGACCCCAGCTGAAAGCAAATGTGAATTAGAAACTGATTTCATGAAAGGACCATACAGATAGAACCAGACACAGAAACATGTCTCACGTTGAATTGGCTTTCCTCCATTTGTGTAGCTTCCACTGGTGCTTTTGGCACCGTTTCATCCTCTTTCTTCTCAACTGCAGTTGTGTTCTTTTTGTCCTGTCCTTTGTCTGGCTCATCACTGAGCTTCTGTGCCCCCTCTTCTACTTTGCCATCAACAGCAGCCCTTGTTTTCCTCTGACCTTATGGGACACACAAAATTTAAAACAAATGATTGTACCAATCATTCTGATGCCTTAATAAGGGAAAGAGGGAAGTAAAACTCTCAATGATTTCTTAACTGTAAAAACAGACCTTTAGACTCATCAGCCTTGGGCTTTGCTATCAAGACGTTGTCTTGGTTACCTGTGGCTTTCACAGTGACACTGCAAAAACACAACACACACATTTAAAGGGTCAAACGTCACATTGGCCAGTCACTCAGTGCACAGAAAAAAATACCTTGTGACACTAGGGCTTATTGAAAAGCACACACACACCTGAGGGCATTGGTATCTATAATAAAAAGAATAAGAGGCTCCTCTTCATTATTGGGCAAGTCTGATGGAGTGAGTGGGCACGTTTCTGGCTCCTCTGTCTGAAGAAGAATAAAACTCACTGTCAAATCACATCTGAACACCACAAAGTCCACATCATTCACTAAAGCTATTCTGAAATGGGTAATGTGATGTATCAGTATCTTAGCATGAGTATTTCAAACAAAAGTGAAAAATACTGGTTTTAATCAATGATTGGATTTAGTGGGACTCACGGGGTAGGACAGGACTCCATTCACTCGTGACCTGGAGAGGCTAAAACCAACCTAAACATGAGTGTAATAAATGTGACAGTCAAATAATTAAAATCACATGACTTTCAGTATTCACACTATTTTTCAATTTGCCTTCCATGGCTCATTCACAACTGAGTCACATATCTGGCTCCCATAGTTTGAAGCGTAGACAAATGAGTAATCAAAATATTTTATTATAAAAATATAATAAAAGGAAGCTTACTACTGCATTATTATTCAGTGTTTTAAGCTTTTTATAACTTTTTAAATCACTCTACTAATCCTCAAATCCAGTAAAAGATTAACAAGCTAATCATTGGAGCTCCTCATCTCCACATACTATATTACAATTATACTCATAATCTCAAAACTATTCAAAGCTAACTGTGGAATTATTTATCTTTGGGCATAAAAAAACCCATTAGCATTGCAAAATACATTTATGTACACTACTATGTTAAATCCTACATTGTATCCCTTTAAGTAAACATTTACTTTAATAAAGTTATTTAATAAAATTTATTTTTATGCATCTTCATACAGGATATTCTTTACTTAAAGAAATTGCAGTCACCAAATTGATCATCTTAAAATGTAGATTTAACAGGTATTGACTACAGGGTTATAAGCTTAAAAATTAAAAATTAAATGACTTTATATTTTAAAATTATGAGAAATATTAAAACACTGGATGCAAAACTTTAGATGAGAAATACCGCCCAATAAATAATGATAATGAAGTAAAAATACAAAAATGCATACATTTGTTGACATAAACTCAATGACGAATATGATTTAATTTCATGTACATTTGCTGCTGCTGGGAATTTTTTTTCCCCATTCAAAGCTCTACTAAACAGGTAACTTTGCATACAATAGTAAACCCAACATTCTCAAAAAAGCACTTGTTACCGGGTGGGTGCTGCTGTTCTGCTGCTCATTAGGGAGCCGCAGGGAAACCAGGTTGACATCCAAAGTCCCATTAGCATAGAAGCCAAAATTATTGAGGTCAACAGAAACACGGGTTTCATTCTGTGAAAAGAGAGAAGGGAAGAGTTAAAGAGGACATTCATTTTGAAAAATCTAATTTCTGATGTTTTTTAGTGTGCCCCTGTGTCCTCCCCGTATCTAAACATCACTGAAGTGTCAAAATAAACACTTCAGCCACTTCTGAGAAAAAAAGGGCTTCACTGTTTACCTGCGCTTGAGCAAGCGGTTTTGAAAAGTCGAGTTAAGTTACGTAACTAGCACATTTGTCGCGCAACAAACCCTCCCTCAACAGCTACTCCTGGTTATGGGCGTGAACATTCAACCTGAAGAAGAAGAAGCACCGCGGAGCAGTCAGTCTGCTGGTAGCTGGCCAATCACAAGCGAGTGGGAATGCACTTGGTAGCTGGCCAATCACAAGAGACTCAGTGTTCTTGGGGGGCGGGTATTAGCTCAGAAACAGAGTGCCTGTTCAAAGGCTGGCAGAGAGCAGCAATAAACTGGCTTAATCTGAAGAGACTATGAGGTTTCTGACCATAAATATTTAATGTATCTAAGTAGACATCAGTAATCTCTCATTCATTAAGCAGGTGATGCACAACAGTTCAACATCCACACCATCATTAGTATTGCCAGGCGGAGTGTTTCCCTGAAAATTAATTTGGCTTTTTATCAAAGTTCACTCTGTGTCTGTAGCACATTGGCATACATGTGCAATAACCACTTCCCTAAAAATGGACAAGTGTTGGTCTCAATGTGAAAAACAGGAAGAAATATCAATGTTTTTAAGTAACACTACCAACTACACAGATGCTGCATCCTTAAACAAAAGTGTTATGGGGACATACTGGAGTATTTTAATGCAAACCTCACTTTGACCATCTGAGCTCTCACAGGGGAAATGCTCCTCCTGACTCTACATAGATAAGGGTTGGTGTTAAATAAAATGTTATCATCCTGTAGCACTCAGACCACAGTTCCACTTAAAGCAAAGCTACACTACATGCACAGGACAATGATGAGAATAATGGTTGTTACTGACTGGCATTAGCAGAGAATAACATTTCAGATACATTGACTTATATTCATTACAATTTATTACTATTGAATCTATCACACTAACCATTAAAATATTCACAGACACTTATATATATAAGCAAATGTGGAGTTTGTTTTTAATACAGCTATTACTTTCTGATTTAATACAGTCATGATTTTCTATGTTTTTGTGATATGTGATCTACGATATCGTTAAATACGTGTTGTTTTTAGTCGAACCTCGATATGTGCCACTGAGCGATTCTGTCCATGATAACTGTAACTCATTATAACAGCGTTTCAAAACAAACTTCCCATACACTGACAGGCCCCATGCAGTAAGTAGTAGTGTCATACAAAGTGATTTTGTACCGAAGCAATGTTGGATAGGGGATATTGTTAGTAGAAGGCATTGGACGATATAAAAAATTTGGGCCGCGATTACCCGACCAAATAATTGCAATTCACAACCTCATTATGATAACTAAAAAACATTCTAAAATTGAAACAGATGTTGCAGTCTGACTCAATTTATGATGGTCAGAGACGTCACAGATATAATGCATATCTTTCTTGTAAAAATAGTTAATTTAACCCAAGCAAAATAAGTCATGATGAAAGATGGACCTCCCTTTGTGACACATTAAAAAAAAAATCACATGGACTGTATGTGGGTGAGTCACCCTTGTAAAATTTTGTTTTTCTCCATTAAAGAGTATTACATAATAGAAAGTCACCATGATTAACTTATTGTAAGTGCTTTTTATCGGCATATTATCGCATATTGTCCCATCACTAATATCGAGATACACTACCCCTGAAATCGTTATTCAAGATGTTAAAATAAAATATCAAAAATGCTCCCTATACTCAAAGTCTCCATGGGGTGAGCAGTGGTACAATTCAAAGAGATTCTGTACTGGGAGCATTATCTGATAGGAGATATTGGCCAATCAAGATATACTCCCCCTGAAATCTTTAATAATAGAGTATCAAAATATGCCCCCCATATTCTTACACTGCATTTATCTCCGTCTGTAACCCAAAACACAAATAAAGATGTCATAACACGGTGAGAGTTATACATTAACTGGAACTATGTAAGGTAGCTTTTTTTTTTTTTTTGATAGAGTAGCAAAACACGACCGAACAAACACGACCTGAAGCGCTCTAGTTGGCTAACACACATCGACTGCATTCAGCTCCACACTCCCAAACTAACCCACGTATGGCAAGAGAAATGCTCGCTTTACCCTCAATGTGAGCTTGTGTATCCTCGCCGTGCAGCCAGCAAGCAGCAGTAGAAGTGAATATCCAGCCACAACACAGCCTCTCTGTGCCACAGCCATCACCGGCTACTACCTGCTAAAGGTAACTAAATGCTAACGTAAACCAACGTCAATCCAGCCAGATGGCTAAAGAGCGAGCTAGTTACTGATCTTAACAGCACACGAGGTGTTTTAGTTTTAATTCAGCGTATCAGTATCTTTAGTCGCGTCGTTTGTTGTTAAATTGTAACCGTTAATGCTACGTTTCCCGACCCTTTTGTGCTTTAATCGCACAGATATCAGCTAGCTTGTAGGTGGTACGACTTCACTTCCTGGTCTGTAATCGCGAACAAAACATTGCGCAGGGTCCAGACAAACTCGTCATCTGTTCGAGGCACACTAACGTTTGTCCACACGTATGCGACTGATCAAAGGCCAAACTTCCGCAGATATTACCTATAGGTACTTGGTTACAAAGCGATTTATAAGAGTGATGAATCAGGAAAATATGCTAACGGAACATAACCTTATTTTGTTTTCTAAGTTACACGTTGCGTTTTGACTACTCCTTGTGCCAAATGTCCTAGATTTTGGTCACATGGTTCGCGAGCTTCCGTTCATGTGACATAATCCTCCTCCACGTCATATGAAATTTGTCTTGAGGTGTCTAACATGTTGGACACGTGGAACTTAAAATATTAACTATTCATTCCACATTAATTCACTTATTTTATATATACAGACAATTTTTCCAGACACAGACAGAGCAAAATTTTTTTTTGTATATTGTTTTTTCTTTTTCAAACAGCACTGCTTTTATTTTGAAAATGAGCACCATTCCTAATAAGATGAGATGATAAAAAACCAGCCAGTGGCACTTTTTGAATATGCACAAAGCATGTATATCTTCTCTCCTCGTTTCCTTTCTGTATCTGTGTGACCTGTGATGCCAAAAAAAGTAAATGGAAACAAACAATTGCACTGTAAATGGCTGATATAATAAATGTTTAACATACATGTGCCATTCAAATATGTGACACAAAGTCACATCATAATATGCAGTAGGCCACTGTTTAACAAATACAGGCTTCATTGCCCATTTTGTTTGTTTAGCATCAAGTATTTTAACTGAGAGATACAAATTTTGTTAAAATGTACTGCGAGTGTCCTTGGACTAAAAACTCCTTGTTACATTGGGATTCTTGGCTATTTGAAATGTGAATAAAACATCTAACAATGTGATATAAAAGACTAAGAATTTGTCTATGATGGACAAAAATCGTTCTATTGAATTATTAAAGTCCATGTGTAAGATTTAGTTTATTGGTGAAGTTTCAGGTTGCAACCACTTCACCTCAAGGACAATTCTTAGTTTCTGCTTCCATGAGTCCACTGAGGTCTGTGTGATGTAAATATCATCCATCTATGTCTTGAATGATATGCTTAGGAACTCTGACACTGATCACTTTATTAAGATGTCCGCACGCCACCCAAAAAGTTTCAACTATGTGGGCCCTAGAAAGTAAGGTGAGGCCTTAATTCTCAGCTTTCAACCATGAGAGTGAACATAAGATGGGCTTCAGTCTGACATAAAATAAAAAGAATAAAAAGCCCTTTTTAAAGCCAGAATTTAGTTTGTCTCTTCTGGGCTATAGTAGAACATATTGGTAAAACATGTATAGGGCTTGTTTTGTTTATGTAATTAATGTAATTATAAATATTCAATATCTGCTAATAGATCCCCCTAAATCCCACACATTGGAGCTTTAACAAAATAATCAGCAAATCATGATTTGTTGATGGTTATATTCCATGATCCAGAGGTGCCACCGGTCACCATCGGGGCGAAGACGATGCCCCCTTGCTGAGCAGACACTGTGGCAGGAGCAGCAGAAGGAGCTGAAGCAGAGGAGGTGGTGGCAGCCACTGCTGGTTTTCCCCCTGTATATGAAAAAATCAGCAGATGGAGAGAATCTGTAAAGACAAAAGCAAGCTGAAAAGACACCAAAAGACAAGTTTTTGGTTCTTCTGACTCTAGTGAGTTTAGGGAATGTACCATTGACTGCACCTTGGTACATGTTCTTTAACTTCTTTTCAGCATTGTTGAGGCCCATCTTCTTCAGGACCTCAGCAGTGATGCTCACGGCTGACTCATCGCCGTATTGCTTCATCAGGATGCTGACAGTTTCTGTACGGGACGCTTTCTCCAGGTGAGACTTTGGAATTGGTCTGCACTCATCTAAGACATTTATTGAGAGGTACCACTTAAATATTTTGAAGTCATCATCGCACTGGTCTTCCAGGATCTCCAGGAGCAGAAGTGGAACCTGCATTTCTGCTCACTGAACAGGCAGAAAATGTAGGATATTAGTTTTCATTTTCAAGACATAGCCTGTTAAAGGAATCTTTCACGTGTTGGTTTGTTTTTCACTGCAAATAAAGACAAGAAAAATGATACCATACCAGACTGTATCTGTTTTATGGAGCTTGTGTATTGTACTAGGTCTGCATCTAACCATTGCTTGTAATACAAGCCAGTTATTAGTTTGATTAATTATCAATTACTTGATTACATCCACAAATTAGAAAACACACACAGTTCTATCACAAGACAGGCACAAACTGTTTTTTAACTACACAGATTTAAATGTATACCACATTTGGTGACAGTTCATTTTCTGCTGATCAACAACATTTTTTAGCTCCATGTTGGACCACTCCTTCTCTGGTCTCCTGGAAATTTGTGGTGTTCAGGAAATCACTTGTCATTATTAACTTTGTTTTTTGTACTGAATGAATTATTGAGCTGTGTCTCAGGTGGATTAATCAAACAGCTACATCTTTACACTATTTAGATGATCCAGAGTCCACCTCTGGGCAGCAAAGTAAATAAATATATCCAAAATGTCAGACAACTATGTTTAAGTCTGTGGTCTGTGGAAAGTTTGCAATGGCGCTCCACCAAACAAAACCTTATATTGGCTTGGCATTGTAAAGAACTACTGATGTTGTTATGTTATATGCCATAGGTCTATACTGTCCCTAGCTGAGACCCAGGTGGGCTATATTATCTGTTTGCTCCTGCTCCTCAACTATTGCCATTCCTTGTCCTTGATAACCTTATTATTGTTGCTGGTAATGTCACGTTCTGCCACCAGCACTTTGAAAAATGTCACCTTTGGTAATGTCGAAATAAATGTTTATTCCCATCTCACTTTTTTGCTCTTTGGAACCACTTTGGTGCTTTGTTCTGCTCTACCTGTATCT
Source organism: Brachirus orientalis (assembly GCA_016785285.1). Classification (NCBI taxonomy): domain Eukaryota; kingdom Metazoa; phylum Chordata; class Actinopteri; order Pleuronectiformes; family Soleidae; genus Brachirus; species Brachirus orientalis. The sequence goes on from JAFBJR010000446.1 coordinate 338,858, forward strand.
CAATAAGCTCTGTTTACATTTCCTGCATCTTTTGTGCTCATGTAACAGTCCATTGTAGTGCTTGAATTAGGCATTTTGATGCCATTTTAGCATATTAATTTTTAGAAAGATGTAATAAACAGTGAAAAAAATGCTTATGGGTTAATTTATTGTGTGTTCATAGGGCCCCTGGTAGTTAATCTTAGAAAAATGTACCTGTGCCAGATGTGGTCTTGGAGCTTCCAACGTTCAAGTGTATGTTCACGCGAAATACTAAGCTGTACATGCACGTCAAGGGGGCAGAATATAAAAGCAAAGCAATAAATGACGATAACGACTAGCAGTTTCATGTGCGATGAAGTGTGGTTTTTGTGCTTTTACAGATAAAGCTGTAAAGCTGTAATGTGTTAATGTTTATAATATTGTAATATTCAAGCAGTTGTCAACCCTGTTGACATGTATTTTAACTAAATTATCTCTTTGAAATGATATCAAACACATTATAAGTCATTTAAAAATGTACTGGGACACAACTGCCACTCAGGCAGAGCTATCATGCTAAAATATCGTCTACAGACATGGACATTTTCAAACATTATTACTAAGTTTTGCCACATTGAATGGTACCGTTGTCTCGTCTGGCCCATTGACTACAAACGGAAATTCCGCCCGTGTGTGTGTGTGTGTGTGTGTTGAAGGAGCTCTGCTGCATCAGGACCACTGACCTTGTGTGATGGAATGTTGAAATGAGATAAGTAACCGAGTCACCTCAGCCCACAGATCATACACCGCCGTCAGTTCATATAGAAGGAAAATGGCGCAAACCCAAAGCACTGTCGCTTAAAACCGGAAGTTTGAGAAACACACACACACACACGCACACACACAGCCGCTCGCGCGCACGCACACACACAGCCGCATCGCAGCGAGCAATGAGAAACGAAACCTGATAAGCCTGTGAGTGAAAGTGAGTCACACATGAAAAACCGTTACATTTACCACTTAACAGTAACTCAATAACTGATAAATAAATCAGTGTTTAAAGTGTTAATTTAAATGTTACATTTTATCCGTGGCTCAGATAAAACAAAGCTATTACATTGGACTTTACATGGATATTTGATATTTAATGATCACATTAAATCACGTATAAAGTCCGATGGGAACACACAGAACAGCAACAACAGACAACATAGTGACCCAAAAGTGAAATTTCTTCATTTCAAACAAATAACATTTTTCAGAGCTACAATTGGATTCCGCATGTTGGCAGGGGCGGCTCAAATTTGATATAGAGGCCCCTCTGTCACCACCTGGGAGTAGTCGGTGTTTGACTGTTATTGAATTGGATTAATTGTAGTTGTGTTATTTACTCCAAAGTAGTGACAGCTTCTTTTTTTTTTAATCTTAGAGAGCAGTAAAATCACAAAAGTGGCAAAGTATTTATTTGTACTTTGTGTGGTGATACTGAACGTGATTAAAAACAAGTAAACCAATTTAATGACAATGGTTTATACCACCATAGAACAGATGTGCACTAAATGAGCAATCTTTAACTACAACATAAAGCCAAATAACTGAAGTGTAACACTATTTAGACATCTATATGCCATAGTTACTAAAGAAAGATTAAAGATTTCATTAATATGTTAAAAAAAAAATTCCGATGAGTGGAGGCTCAAACGTCAGCTTAGTTTGCTTATTCCTCTGGCCAGCTACCTATGCAAGACAGAACAGCAACAGCGGACAACACAGTGACTCGATATTTAAATGTGTTAATGTACTGCCATTAACAAATATTAAGTAACAGCTTTCAAAGCTACAATTTGATTCTGCATGTTATGTCGGTATATGTCGGGGTTGGGCAACAATTTCTTTTCAGAGTGACATAAAGGAAGCAAGCAAAGGGCCACAAGTAAAAGGTTTTCTAAAGAAATAACAATCAAGAAACCCACCTTTACATGTGACTACCGCATGGTCTCAGAGAATCTCAATAGTGGAATATTTAATAAACATTGGTTTGATTTTACCACCTGGTTACATATGCAACACACCAGAAGCTGCGGGTGATGGGTGTCGACGACACAATGATCTCCTGGATCACTGACTACTTGACAGGCAGGCCACAGTTTGTCCCTCTGGGCAGTGTCCTGTCTGATGTGGTGGTCAGTGATACAGGAGCTCCACAGGGAACTGTACTTTCACCCTTCCTCTTCACCTTATACACCACTGACTTCCAGTACAACTCTGAGTCATGTCACCTGCAGAAGTTCTCTGATGACTCAGCTGTTGTTGGGTGTATAAGAGAGGGAGAGGAGGGTGAGTACAGGACACTGGTGGACAGATTTGTAGAGTGGTCCGAACAGAATCACCTGAGGCTGAATGTCAGCAAGACCAGGGAGATGGTGATCAACTTCATGAGGAATAAGATGCCTTCACAGCCGATACGGATCAGGGGGGAGGTGGTGGAGGAGGTGGAGGACTACAAATACCTGGGAGTGATGATCGACAAAAGACTGGACTGGAAATCTAACACCGAGGCTGTGTACAAGAAGGGGATGAGCAGACTCTATTTCCTGAGGAAGCAGAGATCCTTCAATGTGTGCAGCAAGATGTTGGAGATCTTTTACCAGTCTGTGGTTGCCTGTGCAGCAGCAGCAGCAGCATCAGAGCCAGTGACACTAACAGACTTGACAAAATCATCAAGAAGGCTGGCTCTGTACTTGGTCTCAGGCTGGAAAATTTTGAGACCGTGGTGGAGAGGAGAACACTGAATAAACTGTTATCCATTATGGACAATGATCAGCACCCTCTCCATCACACAGTAGACAGACAGCGGAGTACCTTCACTCACAGGCTGCTCCTGCTCCGCTGTCGATGGGACAGATACACATGCCATCACACTTTACAATAACAGCTGAAACTCTGGTCATAACATACATCTAGTGTGGTTTTCTTCTTTTATTCTTGTCTGCCTTTTAGTGCACAGTGTATCCTTATGTTCTATGCTTGGTGTCTAATGCTGCTGTAACAGAACAATTTCTCAGTCTCGTACATTCATAGGTCCGTACGTCTGACCATCCAACTCCATAAGTGACCGGGGGCGAGGAGAGAGGGTCATGATATACTTTCAGCAGGAGAAGTCCCTACTGATTAGTCTCATCCTGAAAACACAATTTCTTTTTTTTTTTCTTGCCGCAATGCGTCAGAACTCGGAAGTATTTGTTGGGTCTCCACATCCATTCTTTTTTAATATTTTACACTTAGCAACTGACAACTGACGATCACATGCAGATAAGGAGCAATTAGCAATAACATAGTAATAATAAATAAATGAGGATGTTGGAGATGGTTCATGGATATCGTGAAGGAGGAAATGAGGACAGTTGGTGTAACAGAAGAAAGACACAAGGGACAGGACAAGATGGAGGCAGATGATCTAGTGTGGCAGATCCAAAAGGAAGAAGAAGCAATAATCTGCAACACCCGTCTGTAATCGAATTATCAGGATAAAAATCATGTAGCATGAACTGCAGGCTTTAAAAGACAGCAATGGAAGTAAAGTATATACTGTATGTGGTTTTGACTGGTTAATACTAATGCATACATAGATTATGTAGGCATCATGGTGGAAGCAACACAGAAAACAGCTGTGATTTTGCTTTTATTGTTAAAGCAGCCCATTGTTTTGCAATGCACACACACACACACGCACACACACACACTCTCTCTCTCTCTCATACACACGCATACACGCTCCCTCTTGCCCTCCATGCCTCAGCACTACACTGCTTTATTCTTGACCCTCCCTTCCTTCCTCTCTTGATATACCAACAGAGAACGCCCATGCTGGGTTTCAGAGGCCAGAGCAAAGGAATCGCCTGATTATTTGCTCCAGACACACACACACACACACACGCACACACACACACAATAAAAAGCAGAGGTACCCAGTGTTTCTCTCAGAAGTCTCCTTCCTGGCATCACATATCCAGTAGCGTGTGTTTGACGGAGACGTCACATCAGCAGCACCGATATTCAGAGCCAGGGAAAACTGATGAAGGATGTTTGTTTCTCACCGACCAATCATTCTCCTGCTGTTTTGCCTGCTTGGCTCAGGTGAGTGTTTTCAGCAGGTATAATGAAATTAAGGAGGGACAATTTGAAAGAAGAAGAAACAGAGAATCTAAAGATAGAAAACCCTCTCAGAAAATAATAATAGGTAAGTATAGTTTTCTCATACTTCATCTGGCATCATATTCGGAACTGAAATTAATATTTATCTCATCATTAGTGAAGTCAGGTTCATTTACGTTGCAACTGAAAAATATCAGGAGTGGAGCCAAAGTGATTCACAAGGCAAGAAAAGAATATTTTAGAATATCTTTAATATTTTGCAATAATTATCATATATGTGGTTTTATATAGTATGATTATATAAAAACAATGCAATACCAGTTTATTGTAATTTATCATTTTTAACCCCGTGTGTCTTTAGGAATGATCCTAAAGAAAAATAAATACGAGGACATTAATTTATGATAATATAATAGTGGAGATGCAAAGTGACTCAGTATACTTATTAAATAATGTATTTTAATAAGATTTAGGTGCTTGCATGTTGTGGGAATATTTCCATTTTTCATTACCTTACACAGCATTAGCACATTTCAGAGGGAGGTACTCTTCTTTTTATTCTCGTTTGACAGTGACAGTTCGAAACTGTCATGAAATTAAGAATGGTAATTTTCATTCACTTTTGGCAGATAAAGAAAACGTGGCACAGTCCAGCCAGCTCCATAATAATCAATAATACTGATCAGTAAAAAACAAAATATATAATATTATTAACCCCAGACCTCCTGAGAGAGTCCGTCCTCATTTTTATTTTTGTTGCAATTAAATTGATATTCTAACACACGGTCTGTGAGTCATATGCAGCCCCCAACTGATTTCATGTGGCCCAAAAAGTTATAGTGACTGTTGAAAATTTTGAAATTCTGTGAAATGCCACAAATATTATTATTGCAACATCATGACGGAATATAGCAATATCATTTATAGTTCATATCGTCCGCCTCTACTGAACACTTGATTTTTCTCAGAAAATTGGACTGATTTTCTACCCCTGATTGGCCCTCAGTGGCCCTCAGGGCGTTTGAACACCTCTTTGCTCATAAAGGGTTTTTCTTTTTAACAGTGCAGTAACTGGGATGTCATGTAAACTATCTGACAGACATTAACGGTAATAACGGTTCCATTTTTGAAAGTTATTTATTTTCCCCTCCATAGTAGTGGTCCTATTGCACACATTTTGTCAGCTATGAGGTTTGACAGCTCTGACACACACCCACCCACACCCACTAGTGGGCCACAGTGAATGAGCAAGATCCTCCTGATAGGCAGGAGAACAACCTCAGGATTCAGTAAAACAATGGTCACAGAAAAGAGAAGGGAGTTCATTTGACTTGGGCAGGGTGTCCTTCCTTCCTCAGAGGAACACACTGGGTGTATTCAGCGCGCCACAAAACAATGGTTCACAATAGATCAGCTAAAAAGAGTATTATTTTACGAGATGGCACAATTCAGTTGACCCCTGCCTGTATTATGTTAAGACAGTGGGAAATGACTCACAAGTTCATGCACCTCTCGGCTCCAACATAAATATTTGGAAAGAGACATCATTATGAAAACTGTTGTGCAAATCATTAAATATTATTATTTTAAAATATGGATTCTATAAGTACCAGTCAAATGTTTGGACACATCTTCTCGTTCAGTGGCTCATTGTTTTATTTTCTACATTCTAGATTAATACTGAAGACATCCATGAAGGAACACATATGGACTTATGTAGTGAACAAAAAGTATATTTTAGATTATTCAAAGTAGTCACCTCTGGCTGTGATGAGAGCTTTGCGCACTCTTGGCATTCTCTCAATCTGCTTCATGAGGTTGTCACCTGGAATGGTTTTCCTACAGTCTTGAAGGAGTTCCCAGAGTTTACCATCCGTTGTGTTGTGCAGAGGTAGGTTTGGTGCAAAGGTCTATACGGTGAACAGCCCCATTTGAATACTGTTCTAATCCACAATATGGCAAGAACCACTCAACTAAGAGAAACAGCAGTCCATCATTACTTTAAGACATTAAGGTCAGTCAGTCTGGAAAATTACCAAGAGTGGCATCTGCTGCAGCCTCAGAAATCACAAATTAACAGCTCCTTAGTTTAGATCCCACATAAATGCTTCATAGAGTTTAAATAGAAGACACATCTCAACACCAACAGGCCTTCAAGGTCAAACTGCTGCAAAGAAGCCACTGTGAAGAACACAAAGAAAATAGATTTTTTTTTTAGAATTTTTTAGACCAATTTTTAGACCAGTGGAAATCTGTCCTTTGGTCTGATGAGTCCAAATTGGAGATTTTTGGTTCAATCTGCCATGTCTGTAAGACAAAGAAAAGGTGATAAGGTTTCTGCATGTGTGGTTCCCACTGTAAAACATGGTTTAAGGTACTTAACCAGCATGGCTACCACAGCTTTCTGCAGTGACATACATGACCTCCACAATCACCTGAACTAAACCCACTTGAGATATTTGGGATGAGTTGGAGTTGAAAGCAGCCAACAAGTGCTCAGTACTCCTTCAAGACTGCTGGATAAACAATTCCAGGTGACTCCCTCATTTATTTATGTTTACATGACTTGTAAACACATTTCTTCCTCTCCCACTCTCTAACCCCTCTGTGACCTCAGTTACCTCACTCTCCATTCACACACCTGCTCTACCTCTTCAGTCACAAATCTTGCCTCCCTCACCCTTTCCATCAATTGCTCCATCTTCCCCCTCCTCTCTTGGTGTCCCACCCTCCATCCCTCCCTTCACCAGTAGCACTGGAGAGCCAACAAAAAGAGCCCGCTGCCTTCTGACGACGTCACCCTCCTCTGTGGTGGTCAGGTATGAAGACTGAGTGATTTAAGTTATTAGAGGGTTTTTCCACACAGTTTCTACATTTTTCATCTTTCCATTACTTTAAAAAGAATAGAAAAGCAGTGGACTCTTTCACTGTGGAGAAGAGGTGTTACTGATAATATATCAGTAACATATATCAGGGTCATATATGGGAGTATGAAGGAACAGCAAGGTGTAAGTTAATGGTTGATTTATAAAAAGGCTTGATATAATATTGCTATTCACTGTGAAACTTTTGCCTTAATATTTTTTTGGGGGAATATGAGAAAAAAAGAAGATTGATGCATTGGGTCACAAAATTGGGAGTTCATCATAAATACAAATGTTACTAGATTTAAAATTTACAATAATGGGCATTCTATTTTAAGGGAAAATTCATGAGGTGTAAAAGATGGGATGAACCCAAATATGTCAATTTTTAACTCATATTCTTGCTTCAGGAATGTAAGTCAAATGATTTTTACATTTTTCTCAAATGCTGTGTCTTGATACCTTTCTTTTGATTTGCCACTCACACTTTTCTAGTGATTTTGGATAAAAGGACAGACATTACTGTCAGTTTTAGTTTATTGGCGATTATTACACATTTATTTATATATATGCTTTATTGTCCATTTCTTGAATGCGCTAATTGACTGATTACCAAATTACCAATTAAGTTTTTCCTTACAATTTGTTAGTTTGTTTAATTAAATCAATTTTAAACATTGTTAAAAAATTATAAATTAAATTTGTAGTATCCGCAAATGAAAACATCATAAAATGTTGTTTTATACAGTAAATATATACAGTATACTGTATAGTACTATTGATATATAACATAAAAACAGTTGTCCCATCAAGGATGTAAGTCTGAAGTCTGAAAACTCTGAACACACTAAATTTAAAATTTAATTATTAATGTACACCTTTGATTTTACAGTTACTGAATTTTCAAAATGGCCCAGTGTCAGAGACATGTTTTGCCAAGAGAATTTGACCCTGAACAATGTAAAATATACTGTATGTTAGTATTTTTCTTCCTCACATCACCTACTTTACTTTAGCAAAGAACGTTTACTATGAAAACTAAAGAATATTTGCACTCAAAAGATTGACTGGTTTGGGCCAGTGGACCAAGGATGAAACACATTAGATTACTTTCACTCAGGCAGCTTTTCATGCTTGGCCTTTATGAACAGTTACTAAGCATAACCACTGAAGAGTTTACAATGTGTACCTTTTTCTAAACTAATTGTGAGTTAAATCTCTTCCATCACAGGTTTGAAGATCCAGTCACAGTCAACTGCTCTGTACCAAAGACGGGTTTTTCTCTCCTGGGTTGGGAAGTCACATTGGTAGGGGAAATCGCTCTTTTTGTGTGCATGTTTTGAGAATCTTGTCAGCTAAAGAGAAAAACACATCATCCACAATCTTGTTTTGGTTTACCTCAAGTGAACATTTAGCCTTACAAGATCCCATGATACAAATGTTACCTACAGTATATGTAAATATATCATGGAGTATTAATGTCTTAAGCAGAGAGTGCAGTCACAGTCTGTGAGTTGCCTGTTACATTAAAGTACCCATCAGAGTTGCTTGACCCTATATTTAAAAATGCTGTATTTACCATGCTCACAAAAAAGACAGTTTCGAACACAACTCATCATATTCATGACCTGTTGACTAAGATTTTTAAAAGGTAAAAGTTCAGGAGGTCATGTACACGACTTCCAAAGCTGGAGTCAAGATTTTCCGAATTCCACTTGCCACAGTAGATGAATAAATGAGTAATGAGCTGCTCAGTATTGCCCTGTTTTCCTAATTTGCACCAATCAGGATTGCGTTTGTCTCAGTCTGACATGCTGTTACTCAATTTTGCATTTTCCACCTTTGACATTATAACTTTCCTGATGTACTTCCATTGGAGTACTTGAGGAAATCACACACCCATGTGACATCACCTTTTGGTTGTGACTACCTGTGCAACAAAGAAATTTCATCACCCCCAACAGTGATGGTTGACATACATGTATGAGAATTTCAATCACAGAGGGCAGTGATGCCTGGGATGGATCATGAGCCATTGGGCCCCTGGGTGCAGACAAGAAAAGGGCCGCCCCACACACAGCATCCTCACACTCATGCACAAATTGATGATGTCAAGCAAGATATCTCATAGATTCTCGTCCTCTCACTAGCTAAATGTGCTTTTCATCAGACAACACCTGGCTAATGATAATGATAATAATCAGAATGGTGGTCTCCATGGAACATATCATATAACTTAACCTTCGTTATTTGACCGAGGGCCCCGTCAAGACATCAGGGGTGGATAACACAGCCTAAGGGGCTCTATAGAAAGACTTCACATAATAACCAGTGTTATGTGGCTTCAGGGTCCCATTGAAATATTGGGATGAATAACAAAGCGAAGATTTTGGGATACATCTCCAATCCCCAAAGTGGGACGCTATATGTAATGTAAATAAAAACAGCATGCAATTGCAAATCTCATAAACCCTTATTTTATTCCCAACAAAACATAAACAACATGCTCCTCTAGTTGTTTTTGATTTTTGCCATTTACATTTTCAGCCTTTTGTTGCCTCTGTTCCAACTTTTTGAGATGTGTTGCTGCTATCAAATTCTAAACGAGGTACTATTTTTAATGAAATGGTAAAATGTCTCAGTTTCAGTTTATGTTCTATTGGGAATAAAATAAGGGTTTGTGCAAATCATTGTATACTGTTTTTATTTACATTTTACTCAGCTTTTTTGAAATTGGGGTCATAGTAGCGCGGAGGCTTGGGCCCCAGGGCCCGGTTTGTTCAGTAACCCATCGCAGAGTAAAACACAGCTTTTCAGTCTGTTCACATTGAAATTTTCTGGTGCTATATCTCAATAGTGTTTTAATTTGTGACCTATTGTTACTGTAGGCGCCTCCTGAGCCCACTATGGATCGTTTCCTGGTCTGGAGTGTGAGCAGTGTGACAAACTGGACTATCAAGCCCATGTGCTATGCACTATCTGAACAGGGAGGACAGTGCTACATTGATGTACCCGTAACAGTCTACAGTGAGTTTTCAGTGTTAATCATTGTGATGTAAAAATAAGCATCAAACCTTTTTTTTCATTTGGTTGATCTGTACATCCGCCTTCACAGAGCCTCCTGACAATGTATCCATCAGCCTTGGTAATCACTGTGGGCCAATGCTTGAGGGTCATCAGTACACTCTTCAGTGTGAAGTGCAGCATGTTGCTCCAGTTGGACGCCTCACTGTGACTTTCTACAAAGGACAAACAGCACTACGTCAACTATGTTCCAACAACACAGAGAAGGAACCAGTGACTGAAGTCTTCACCATGGATATTGTCCCCAGCAAAGAAGATGATGGAGTCCAATACTGGTGTGAAGCCAAACTGGAACTGGGTCCTGAAGGACCACAGCATCCCCCTGTGGTGATGTCACACAAACTCAATGTCACAGTGCACTGTGAGTCAAACCGCTGACAGCTGATTCTACATTTTCAAAGATGTAGTTAGTGATGACATCTTTTGGCTGCTGCCGTTACCGTTTCCCTCCCTTCTCCCTCCCTTCATTCATGAATGCATTTGCTGAGGAGATTGAACATCTTCACTGACCAACAGCGATCTAAATTGAAAGCTACCAAATACTAATAAGCAGAGTCACCACCTAGTGCAGCGTAGGCAGACACTTTATTTGATAAACCATCTCCTACTTTGAATGGTGAAGTCAAGCTTCAACCATAACTCGACTTGATCGTTTATGAAAACATAGCATTACTGGTGACTCACACCTACATATATATATATATATATATATAAATGCTCTTTTCTTCCGTTCCCACCTGTTATTTTTCTTCTCTCTCAGTTGGCCCACAGCTCATTTGTCCTGCAAAGCTTCAGGTGAGAGAGGGAGAGAGTCTCCTCTGTGACGTGACAGGAAATCCTCAGCCATTAGTCATTTGGTACAGAGACGGACAGGTGGTTGCTCTGCCCACTCACTCAAGCAGAAACCATGCTGGGAAATACATAGTCTGGACAAAAGGACATCTTGGACAGAAAAACTTTACAGTGGAGGTGGAAGTCCTTGGCGGTAGTGGTAAGTCTGTGTAAATCTGCAGTGCTGTAAAATGGTTATGCTTAATGACATTTTAGTGAGGTAAAGGTTAAAGGTTGGCCTATATTAATCAGCCTGTATCTTCCTCTCTCTAGGAACTGCCAACAGCTTTAATAGATATTTCCTTTCAGCCGTCCTCTTTATTCAGATGATTATCTGGCTGTGAAACCTTGGAAGAAACCAGCTTGATTTGTGATTTTTTTCCTTTCATGCTGTTTCAATGAACTGTTTGCCGGGGGGGAGACCTTGTCTCTTGACCGTATTTTTCCCCAATGGATCACTTTTTAATTTGTGTTTACTTTTTTGTGCATCTTTATGTTCAACTTTCTGAACATGGGGATCAGCGAAGTTCTCCGCTTTGCTTAAGAGCTTCTGCTCAGGTACACTTTGTTTTATTAAACTGAAGTCTCCATGTAAACCACAAGTAAACTCTTGTCACTGTCTTGATCAACTTGATTAAAAACCTTTGTGTAGTTCTAACAATGGTATGCTTTCACATTGCCTTTTTTTTAGGTTGTCCACAAACACTGCATAGCCAGTGTTTGTGGACAACCTGTGGAGGAGCCAGCTCTTGCTTTATTGGGCTTAAATATGATTAAAATGAATGTTAAATGTCACACAGTGGTTCTTCAAACTTAAACTACATTTACCTTGTCCCATTGTAAGATTTTTATGTTTATATGATGTTGAAAGTATGTGAAACAAACATCTGATCTGATGGCTTGAGTTTACACCATGACCAAATCCTTTAATGTAGGTTTGTCCCATTTTAACTAAACATCACTTAATTAAGGGGGACGGGGTTTGGGCGTGGTGCAGCAATTCTTTAATATTCAGATCAAAATATCTTCAGTTGCTGATCCTTGTATAAAGAGACAACCAAGCCAGAAAAAGTTGATGCACCCTGTAAACTCTTTATTATTTATTACTTTCAAATAGATCATTTACATTTCAAAACAAAACATTTCCATAAACACGTCAGATTCGAAAGGTTGTCACCACATTTAGTTGTCGAACTGTGGGTAATCAATTGACCCGACTATTCATTGGTAAGTGCAACATATCTTGACATGACTGAAAACCACAAATATTAGTCTTGTTTCTTCCAATCTCAGAAACTGATCCAAACAAACAAAGAAATGTTATTCAGCTGAGAACTATTGTTTCCATTTATTATAATCCTGTCATGTGTCCAGTCCATCTCCATATGTAGCATTCTCATCTAAAAAGAAGACAAATACATATGCATCATTTTCTGTCTACTTGACAAAATGGACAGTGTCCAGACTGCCATGTAGTATTGTTATGTGAAGGGTATGGTTCAGGTTTTTGAAATGTAGTAGTATGAGGTATTGACAGTACATGGCTGCCAGTTGGTACACAAGGGAAAACAGTTTAACCACTTAACAACTCACCTAAATAATACAATCTATGCCTGCTTAAATATTGAAGGGGAATATTTTTGCTAATTTACATATTCCAGCGGGAAAATTAAGTTTGTAAACAATTCACTCTTCCATATTGAAGTCCACAGAAAAAAGGGACCCGCAGGGACATAGAAGATGCTGGTCTACTGCTGCAAGTTTTTGTCGCAGTCATCACAATCTTGGATTAGTTTTTTTAGGCAACAAATCCATAACCTTTTACAGTAATGTGCATCAAGTAATCTAAAGAGGGAGAATGAGACTTCTGCACCTTGTCTGAGCTCCATATCTGATCTACTACAAATTTAAAATACATCTGTAGTAGATCAAATTTACAAATAAATCTGTAGCCTCATGGGAGGAGGCACTTTGACAAATTAGATTAAAAAACACAGCTCAAAGCCGTAGGAGCTCATGTTTTAGTGCAACTGTTGTGGAGGTTAAAGTCAGAGAGCTCCAGTCCCAAAACTTGAGTATTTAACTTGACGCTGAAACTATTTTTCAAACAATCCTGCTTTAAGGCCACTATATCAAAACAGAGTTTGAAAGAAAGACAATTTTGGTTGCATTATGGCAAATCCAGGATTCTGTGGTTTTGCTCAAAATGTATTAATAAATAAAAGGTCAGGATATTTCAACCCATTGCTTTCATTTCTGCATCCGTCTCTTAATATACTCCTTTATACTCCTTTTTTTGCCTGTTCAACGTCTGTCTGTCCATAACGTTATCTCAGTCTCTACCCTACACATAACCATGCGTCTTTCACGTTGGTACAGACGTTATGCAATTTTGCTCTAGGACAGTGCTGCGTGCCACGTTGCAGGCAGCAACAAACATGGCTACCATTGAAGGTTATATTATTGTGCTCGATTTGAAATAGACAGAAATATACATCATACCATTAACATATTGATACATATGGATGTTATTCTGCACCATCTTGCAGAGATGCTCTTTGAAACTTCCAATTTTAAATGCCGTACACACTTCTATTTGGTTTCATGACTGAACTACTGACTCTCTACTACCGAGATTACCAGTGGTATTGCTCCACTTCATCCTTCATTACAAGCTCTTCTGAAATGTGCACAATGACAGAAGAAACGAAGGCTAGGTACAGACAAAAGGCTCCGACTGTCTGTTGCATAGGGCATAAATGGACCTTTAGACAAACCATTTTAATTACAAGTTAAACATTAAATAATCTGATCATTCCTTTAAAAATTCAGCCAAACTCAAGCAATAAACAAGGTCATAAAAAAAAATGAAAAGAAAACTTACTGTAGATCAGTCATGGTATGGTGATGAAAGAATCATCAGAAATTCTTTGCACCTGTTCACTCTCCAAATTCCTGGCGAAGTCTCCCGTCTGCAGAAGCTGAGGCAAAACAACCTGACATACCCTGCTCTCTGGGAAGCCGACAGGGCTGGATTGTGGAGCGGGAGGAGGACTTTTCGTGTTCACCCCAAAACTCCAGTGCTGACCTGAACGTTTGTATTTGATGATGGCTGCTGCAAGGATCTCCTGTGGAACTACGAGAGGTTGCACTCGAGCCAACGCTTGATCGGCGAGGAGATCCAGAGGCGAGTGAGATGGAGCAGCTGACGCACTTAGCAGAGGTTCTTTCGGCCCCACAGGTGTATAAGAAGTAGCAACTGTTGTCCCTTGTGGCATAAACATGGAAATATTTGAGCCTTCATCCGAGACTTCAGATTTTGGGGGGACTTGTACTTCTAGAGATGGAACCTCTAAAGTACCACCACTGGTGGACTGCTTCTTATCCAATCTGGCCTTTTTTACTCTGGGCATACCACAGACAGTTTCAGTTTCATACAAAAACAAACCTGTAGAAAATAAATCCACTGATTATAGTACTTACGGCAGTGAAGCAAAGGAGCCCAATAATTTCCTGCTCTCTCGCATCAGTGCCCTTAAACCAAGTGTAAAGCAAAAGCAGGTCTTCAAACATACTATAACAAGATGAAGAAACATTTCATGTCCTACTAGTATCTTGTGCATCACATACCTGGACTGCATCCAACCCTTTGGCCAAAGAGGTTTCACCTCACTGTCCAGTAGGGTCTTGAGGTACTCCTCCATCTCCTGATTCCCACTCCCTTCCCTTTCATATTTGTCAATTTTTGGCTTCAACACATTACACAGGCACTCTCTACATGACGGAGAGAGGAAAAATAATGTTTTTAATTAAGGTTTCATACTTCAAGTTGACTGATCTGTATTAAACCCGACCTGATCTCCTCATTCCATTTGAACACCTTCTTAGGACCTCCTCTTGTCACACCTTTCTCCTCCACATTGTCCTCATTCTGTTTGCCCTGGTTGCCCTCCTCTGTTGCCCTGACATGAACAGAGAAACAGATGTTTTCTCTACCAGGAATGTTATGTTTATGACCAATTAATGATTTAGATCACTTTCGCCCTGTATCTTTTGTATTTCTACTAAATCATCTGCTGGTTTTTTTGGCCTTGGATTAAATAAGAAATTTACAAAAATCCATTGTAATTCATGTAATGTCTAACAAACCTTGGATATTACAAAAAATACTGGCCTTTCAACAGAATGCGTTTTGATTTATTCATATCAATGAAGTCATGAAATTTCACCAAGATACATTGTTTTTTCTTTCCATTTTGCTTCAGTACCACAGCACTACAGTAAAATAATAATTAGATTAAGTGGTGATGACAGTGTGACATTAATTCAAAAGAGCAATTTGGCAAAGTTGGAACTATTAAACAAATGGGATCTTCCTCATACAGCCATACTGAAGTCTGTCCCAAAACAATGCGAGTATGATAAACTTTGTGCTTCTGAACCAAGAATCTCTCCTCTCCCTCACCTCCAAGTTATTTGCAATTTCATGGCTTTAATTCATGTTACCGTTAATGTGCAAAGGTCTTTAGTTTCAAATACAATGGATAAAAATAGGTCTGCCATGATATACTATAGCAATCAGCAGATGCCAAATGTTAAAGAAAGCAATTCTCTGCATCATTTGTTGATTGTAAAGAAAACAAAAATGGTAAAAATAATTCAAATTAATATTATAGTAATTTTCTATGCTACACCAGCACATAAGAAAGATGTTAATAAACTTACTTTGAAGCCTTCAATTGTTCATATGCAAGACAGTTTGCATGGTATCCTGCAATCTGCTCAGGCATAGCTTTACCAATGGCCTCACTGAGTTTCTGTATGGGATCCTCCATATCCGGAGGTTCCTCCTTGTCAATGTAAGATTTAAGAAGTTAGTCACATACTTAAACAATTTGGTTATTTAAAAATAAATAAAAATTACCAATCAATCAGCACACTCACCCTGTGAGTGAGTAAAAGTTTCTTTACGCGTTTGAGGAGCGTATCTCTGCTACAGGGCAAGAAAGACGACAGATATGTGTAGAGCTTGGAGCGCAGTGATCCGCCCTGCTCCCGACACTGCAACTCAATACTGGAGAGTAGTGTAAAGTGGAGCAATGTTTAATATCAACATGCATGGTTAAAGCAAAGAACTCACAATTCAAAGTCTTGTTGTTGGCCAGATTTTGGGATGAAGTTAGACTGAACATAAAGTAGTAACAGAGCTGGTGATTCGATCCTCTGCCATCAAAAGGGTCAACAGACCACCTTTCTGTTGGGAGTTTGCACATGTGGGTTCTCTGGCTTCCTCCCACAATCGAAAATGCAGATTAGATTTATTGGACACTGCAAACTGACCATAGGTGTGAATATGAGAGTGAGTTGTTGTTAGTCAATTTAGCTCCAACCTGACCTTTCCATACCATTTTACCCCAAGAGAAGGGTACCAAAGATGGGAACAGTTGGGGCTATTTTTTTTGGTACTATTCCTAAAATATTGTAGTGTACCACACTGAACCATTCCACTCGATACAAACATGGCTAATGCTTAGTCTTGGCTGGAGAAAATTACTGCTTTTTGTTGATGGATTACTCACTCCAGCAGGATTGAGTTGATCTCCGGGGTGAAGAACTTGAGTTTTGACTCACCCTCTGACGTTTTGACAGCCTGAAAAATATATGTACATCATCTTTAGGGCCAGCCAGGGACATGTAACATTTACAAGCAATCAATTATAGCACATAAAAAGGAAAAACAAAAATAATCTTACCATCATGAGTTTCTTTACAGCCTGTTCCAGTCCTGGGGTAAGACCTTCTGGTAGAGGAATACATTGATGCAGAGAGTGAGAACTGGCTCCTGACTGAAACTGTGTCTGTTCAGGTTGAGTCTTCAGCCAAGAGCTAGTCTTTGTGTTTGAAGGTCGGGCTTGATCGTCATTAAGACTCTCTGTTTTGGGCTGAAAAAGTTGTGTCTCCATGGCTTGTTGTGGAACTAATTTTGGTGATAAAGTCTCTTCGGTGGCATCTAATAAAGAAACCAAATCAATATCAAAATCCACTGTGGTGGCCGCTTGGATAAGAGCATGGTCATTTATTGATCCAATTAAACTAAGGAGAGGATCAGTCAGCCCAGAGCCTCCACCGCCGGCTGCATCTGCTGGGCACAGAGGGATTGCGGGCACACCCGTGATCCCTGCCACCTTCTGGTTTGCATTCTCCATTTTCTCTCGTTCCTTCTCCTTCTCCCTTTGAAACTTTTTCAGCATGCTTGTGACACTTAATGTGCCGACAGCCCTTTTCTTCTTCTTTCTCTTCATCTCATTAATCGGCCCATTTTTAGACAATGTCCTGCAACATATTCATACTTTGAGAGACATGTTTTGGAAATTCATATTAAGTCAGGTGTTAAAACAAGTGTCAAACAACAAGTACAGTAACTTTGAGCCCCACCTTAATCTAGAATCCATGTTTGTTTTCGTCTCTTTATCCTCTTTATACAGTTTCCCCTTTGGCTTCTCCTGTCCAGTATTGAGTTTACGTTTCTACAAATATTCAAGACACAAAAACACAAAACAATCGTGTAGGAAGTTCATTGAAAGAGATTAAACGTCCATTTCACTTTTACATATTAATGCAATATTTAACCTTTGAGAGTTTGAGGGTTTTCTCCTCTGCTGTGAAGTTCTCAGTCTCGGAGTCAGACGCCTGGCGGAACTGCAGCACCCCTGAATTTATGTAGAATCCACCAAATTTTGTTGTGATGGCAGCTGGAACAAACTCATCATACTACAGGGATCAGCCAAAAGTAATATTACTATTATTAGTTTGCTTTTATCAATAAGAGAACCCTACAAAGCGGAACAAACAAAAAGACAAGCTGATGAGCCATTAAATGTAAAATTTGAGAACAGATGGAGTGTCTTAGTCAATAATGCTAAAATGAAAACTTAAAATTTGAAGAAATAAATTTTAATATTTAAACATAAGACTTAAGGACTAGACTCACAGCCTCAGAGTTGTCAATAAAAGAATCTTCCTCATCGTAACCATAACCAATATCAATCAGATCCTGAATGCGATCCTTCTTTTTCTTGGGTTTGCTCCCCTGTAATAAGAGGATGAAGAATATTGCTTCTCTTTTTTATTGTCATGAAAAACACTTGTTTCACACCAAGTAATTTCATCCGTTGATACTGTGCTAATAATCTTGACAAGGGAGAATTCCTGGTTGTATGAGTGATTGATGTTTGCACAAAAGACTTCTCACACATTTTGTCTCCAGTTTCCTCGTAATAGAGGTGACTTCATCGTTCTCCGTCTTCTCTTCTTCAAACTTGCTCAATCGGCCTGTATTGTTTGAACGCCTGATCTAAGAAGAGGCGGATAGTCGCATATGAATCACACATTTGACAAACAAAAATACATAGTCACAAATGTTTTAACTAAAGCCCTTCCAGCGAGAGATTTTAAGTGCCACTTCAAAATCAAACATGGACAGGTTGTACTTTGCTTTTCACTGCTGCCTCACACATGCTGAAGAACTAACAGTAACTGCAGCCATCAGCTATTTCCTACACCACCTTAACTGACAAGCATAGGAGAACCAAGACTACATGTAGTTGTGGTGTATGTACACTCTCTCCTCAAATGTACCTCACTCTTGCAGCATTTAAAAAATATTAAATAAATACCGTTGTATACTGTGAAACCTTTGAAATGTTCTAAAATACTATGGAGATACATTTTTGGTCATACCACCCACCACTATTAGGAACTACTCACGCACTCATCTTCTATCGCTTTATCCTCCACTGAGGGTCATGGGGGCCGCTGGTGCCTAACTCCAGCTGACATAGGGCGAGAGGGCAGGGTACACCTTGGACAGGTCGCCAGTCCATCACAGGGCCACACAGAGACAGACAACCATTCACGCTCACATTCACACCTATGGGCAGTGTAGTGTCCAATTGGCCTAATCCTTCAATCTGCATGTTTTTGGACTGTGGAAGGAAGCTGGAGTACCCGGTGTATTTAGAACTATGAAGCCAATATTGTTTCAGGGTCCAGTTGGGTTTAATGTATCCCCCCCATCCCCCCGTGCCTAAAGATTCTTATGACGTTCCTGCTCCTACGAAACACATTTAAACTAATATCTGCGAGACCTCGAGATTTAAGTCCATCTGTGTGCAAAACTGTAACTTCAAATTGATTCAGAGGTCAGTTTAACAAATCTGAATGAAGTCCCACCTTGTTCTCGACGAGCTGACTGTAGCTGAATTCGGGAAAACTCTCCTCACCGGGCTCAGATAACGATAGAACCAGGCGGACCGTGTCGGTGTTAGCGGTCCCGTCTGGCCGGTTGTCTTCTTCCAGCAGAACACCTGTCCATGGCGGAGACTTGTGGGTCCTGTGGTCGGAGGATGAAGGTAGACCACAGGACAAAGTGGTTAAGTGAACTCTGCGGGACTCCGCCATCACAGTGGGCAACAACGTCGAGCCACTCGGGTTTTGTTTAAACACACGCGCGCGCGGAAGGGCTTAATTAAGTCAAAGCAGGTGCAGGTGTGTTGACCCGCGCCACACTGACCACAGCCAATCCGCTCCCAGAGCGCTTTTCAAACCTCACAGCGTCAAACAAACATTTTCATTAAGATCTGTTTTTTGAAATCTTTCACTTTTTAAAGTAAAAGTTCCGTTTGTGGAGCACTGACACCGCTGTCTGAGCCGTGCGCGCCCCCTGCTGGCCTTTTGCAACTACAGCCAGCACACAGCCTCATTTTTATGAGGAAAAAAAACGACTTTAGCCAAAAAAGCACACCTAATAAAATCTATTACGATACCCTATCAAAATGTTTCCTTATTATCTGAGAATTTGACATCTTTTTTTGAGAGGAAGCTGACTTACAAAGGAAGTCTGTAAACCACTCTGCGTCCAATAGTAAGTTAAAAGTGTTATTTATAAATTAGGTGTTTAAACAATTTGTCCTGATTTAACTAAGAAACACACAAACCTACCAAATGAGGCAGAGTAGACCAGCCCTCATGTGACCCCACGAGCTAAGATTTTTAATTTTATTTAAGAACTTTGGTGCAGGAAAGTGAGCATTTTACAAACTTCATTTTCAAGTTGGAAAAAGCTATTAAACAGTGAGATAAAGCAGTGGGCAGATTCCAAAGAATGAACGTTGCTGGTTCATTTTCCGGTGTGGGCCTTTCTGTGTGTGAGTTTTCTTCAGGTATTTTGGTTTCTAGCACCATGTCCAAAACCACACAACCACACTTTTTTGGGCAATTCAAATACAAACTAGCCTTTCTGCCTCACTTATTTCTATTAAATATGTTCACCTAAGGACCACACAGTGGTGTAGTGGTTAGCACTGTTGCCTTTCAGCAAAAACCCCTGGGTTCTCGACCCTTTCTGAAGAAGGTGTAGGTTTTCCGGTTTCCTCCCACAATCCAAAAAATGCACACCGAACGGTTGTTTGCCTGTATGTTTTTGTCTTTTGTGGATAAATATGCACAGGTGAACTGTGGTGTTCTCACTGTCACACTGCCAGGGATCTGTCAAAAGTATTCAGATTCAACAATAAACGTTTTCATCACGTACAGTGAATAGGCCGATATTTTTATTTAAATTCTCTTATGAAAGGCTTCGGAGTAAAACACATTGTAAATAAACTTTCATCCCCTTAATCCTATATACTCCGTAAATTACTTTCAGATCAAGCAATTTATCATCTAATTATTGCAAGGGAAATACACAAGTTCCTGAAATATGTTCTACTTTGTAGCAGGTTCTTGGCTAGGAAAAAAAAAAAAAAGCTGAGAACCTCTGGACTATCATACACCTTTTACCATAAATGCATGTTAGTTTAATAAATAAATTGACTGTCTATGATTACAAGGCCTAAGCCTTTACGGGCCCTAACCTAAATTTGGGGCCCCCTTTCTCACCACTTTGGAGTTACCTGTGCTATACATTGCATCGACTGTAGTTGCATTATTTACCTCAAACCAGTGACCAGTGTCACTCCTTTTTTTTTTTTAACCGTAAAGGGCATTTATTTCACAAAAGTGCCTAGTGTTAATTTGCACTTTCATTTTCAACGTGAAGTGTGGTCATACTGGAACTAAATTTAAAAAATAAAAGCAGCAGACATTTCATTTGCTGTGAACTAGTTGGTTTTTAAGCCCTGAAATAGATTTTCAACATTCAACTGCAAAATAAAGCCAAAAAACTTAAGTTAAAATACTTTTCTCAGTATCTAAATCTTGATATATGTAGATATATATACGTGTATATATACAGGTATATATACGTGCATATATATATATATATATATGTGTGTGTGTGTGTGTGTGTGTAAAAATTAGATTTTCTTTTTTCCACACTCTCACCAGATGGCCCCAAGCAGCCACTTGGTTTGTTTATGCCTCGGGACGTGCAGGGGTGTGCTGCACACAGACATGGAGACTGGCACAGCATCAGTGTAAAGAACTGCATATGGCCTTGTCCACCACAAGAGGGCGGTGGACATCCATGAGGAGGAGCAGAGCATGCTGTAAGTGAAAATGCTTTAAGAAATGTTAGAGACAGTTGACCTTAGATCGACTATTAACGCCTCTGCACACATACAGTATTTGGGCATCCATATTGTATCTGACACTGAAAGTTCATAACAGATAAAATGAAATGACACAAATCACATCATCCTCAAGGCCAGTCTTCAGCTCTGGTTGTAATGTGGGGCGGAACATGCAGAGCGTCATCATGTCATCTGAGGTGACAGCCTGACAGCAGAGGGTTCCTGTTGAGGCTCAGTAAGCAGGGTCACAAAGATAATCAGATCTACACAGTCGTGTGTAAATCCTACTCCTTCACATGTAACTGACACTCGGCCTGCAGTGAATTGATTTTGACAATTACAATAACAGGATAATTGCAATCTGTCACCATACATTTGTGTTAGCACATCACCAAATAACCAATTTGAGCATGAGTCAGTCCACACACACACACACACACACACACGTCCCCTGATCTGCATAACACACACTGCAGCCCGCTTTGTAATTATAAATGAATTTCACGGTGCCAGGCTTTTAATGCAAATAATATGGATCTTTTTTTTTTTAACCCCTCCTTCCTTTACTAACAGGACCATGTTTGTGTTAGTGTGTATGTGTGGGTGTGAGAAAGAGAGAGAGCGAAAATGAGAAGGATCAGATTGCGGCCATGCTTTGTTTGAGTAGCCTCCCCTCTCAAATGAGTTAATGGGATGGAAGTTATTTGCCACCATGAGCTCATGATGCAAGGTTGAACAGAAGTGTTGAATAAAAAAAAAAGAATGGAAAAGAAAAAAAAAGCGTCAATAAATGTGCCGGAGACAATGAAGTAAAATACACATGAGCAGGATGAAGACGGACAGATGGAGCCTCTGTGTGTGTGTGTGTGTAGTGACAGGGACCCCATCAGTGCAGGATCAGAGTGGGGAAATTGGAGGACAATGGAGAAAGAGGGGTGTGGGGGATAATTTAAAGCGATTGGGGAGGCAGTGTCCCAGAGGTGCATAATTCACTCATTCATTAACTCAACCAAACAGGAGCCAATATTAATTAACTCATTCCCTGTGCTGAGACTCCTTTCAGAAGCTTGTACTTTGTTGTCAATTGGCCACAACAGTTCTTGGAAGAGAAGGCTTTAAAATCAGAGGTGACAGGCCAGAGGGTTGAAAAGGGTGTATGTTAAATCTGGTGCTATTGTAAGCCTAAATGTAGTTTTTGTTTATAAGCTATGCAAAGAAGTACTGAATAATACTAAATGGTGAAAAGTCACTAACTATGGTTCTACTTTGGGGAGAAAGATTTAACACAAAAAACCAAGATGTGATGCTTTTGCGCACAGGGTATCAAACATTCAGTCCAGTTTGCTACTTATGTTTTAAGCATCAACAGAGATAATATTTTATACCTTTATAAGACATGTGCTTTTTCCCCATTCACATCAAAACTGTGTGTAAACTGGGTTCCAGTTCTCTTGTCTGCCTTTCAAGTACCTCATACACCACTGTCTAAAAAACTGAAATTGTCCCTTTAATATGTGTGAGAATCATTTTACTGACAAGATAATTTGACATATTTTGAATGCACTGTATATTTACAGTCCATTCAAAACTGTGTACATTGTACATTACTTGTACATTACATTAACAATAACTAGGGCTACTGACAGTATTTACATACTGTCATATTGTAGTTATTAGAGCTGCACAATATGGTCCAGAAAATCATATTGCGATTATTTTCACACTTTGATCACAATATGATTCATAACCGGTATGACTGATCAGGTTTGCCAACTATCTCTCATTTTCCTGAAAAAAAAAAGAAAATCAAGAATTTTAAAAATTTTGTTATCCATATGGAAAGATTTTTTTATGGTTGAATCCCTGTAGCATTGTTGAATCCCTGTAGCATACTGCTGTTTTGTGACACATTTTATCTTTATTAAAAAAAAAAAAAAAATAATAATAACTGCAGTATCTTTCAAGTTGGATATTGCACTTGGTTTTATCACAATTCAAATTATTTTGTTATTAACTATGCAGCACCAAACGATTCTATATTTGTACTCTGCTGCATTGCAAAGGTATGTTTTGTCATACTTGTTCGTAATTATTTATTCAATAATTCACAAATTCAAATTTACAACATAATAATAATAATAATAATAATAATAATATACTGCATATATACACACACATATGTATGTACATGTACTGTATATGTAGTAATGAATCGCTGTAGAAGAGGTCAATACTACTAATAACAACTGCAATAATAATAACTTATATATAACTTATAAAAGAAAACTCTCTCATGCACACGCACACACACACACACACACGCACACACACACACACACACACACACACACACACACATTCGTAGCCTTATGAATCATAATCATATCAAATTGTGAATTGATAAAAAATTCCCACCTCTAGTTATTTGTTGTTTGTGTTATCTTTTGCCTTTCCTTTACAGAAATTCTTGTTGTTTTTAATGTGCTACTGTGTGTAAATAAATCAAACTTGACTTCACACAGACTCGCACACACACACACGCGCGCGCACATGTTTGAGCTTCTATCGAAGTGAGGACCCTCATAGACATAGTACATTCTCTAGTCCCTTACCCTAACCTTAACCAACTAGATGCCTAACCCTAATCCTAACCTAAACCCAATTCTAACCCTAACCCTAAAACCAGGTTTTAACCCTGAACATGCCCCTTTAAGGGGTGACGGAAAGTGAGGAGCAGCCAAAATGTCCTCACTTTGTCAAAATATCCTCACTTTGTAGGGTTTATACGACTTTTGGTCCTCACTCGGCAACAAGAACACACACTGCAGGACCCCTCTCCTCCAGAGTGAGGCGCTCCTCCACTGGCTGTCTGTCTGTCTCTACTGTCAGGCCCTGCTAACTTTGATTAAGGTTTAAATTGGCAGAATTTAATGAACGTTGCCTAATTAGGCAGGATAACAGCTTTAATTGATAAGTAATTATCTGCCACAAATTGTTATTAATTCTCCGGCTCTGTCTGATAGTGTACCGACTCTAAACCCTCCTCTACACACACGCACACACACACACACACAGCCACCTCCCCATCCCTCCTCCCATGCAGCATTTTGTATTTATGTAAACAAGCAGTTGTAAACAATTAGGCATATGTTGGGATGGGATATTCCGGAGGGTATCATTAGGCTGTGCTTGGTGAACTGGCAGTTTATGTGAAATTATTTGCTCTGACTGACTGATATCTTTGAGCATTAAACTGTCCTGTCATTTTGGCTGTGTGCCATCAGCCACATGCTGTCTGCAGCGTAAAATAAATAAATAAAACACAACACACGCACACACACACACAAGAAACACGGTGACATGATTATGTTTGTTTAATTAAGAGAGCTGAATTCTCCTTTCAGAATAGAAGAGGCTTTGAGTGCTTTTAATATTGTCTGCTGTTCCTCCAATAATACTGAACCTACAATATTGATGAAGGTTATAAGCTCCACAGTTATCAACTGTAGTTTTATTATATAACTCCGGTCCAAGCTAAATTTAACATAAAGGTTATGATATTAATACATTATAGTATTTTTCTGGTTGTAGAGGCTATCAAGTATCTATATCTTTAGTCGTTAGGCGCCAGTTAATGTTGAAATTTTAATTAGAATTTAATTGGAATGACACATATATTTCGGGGTTTTTTTGCACCAGGGGTTTCCTACCACACCAGGTGGTGATCAGTTGACAGCTCTGCTCCCTTCCTCACTCGAGTGTCCAAAACGTGGCCATAGATCAGATGACACAAATATGAAGTCCGTCATCATCAGTGCAGTGATGGCTCCAGGGCAGGGTACACTGGTGCTCGCGTATCTTTATCATGGAGGTCCTTCTTTATCAGGCTGTTCACCTATAGGACCAATTTGCCTTTGGAGACCCAACCAGAGGCTAATTGCGCCCAGACAACAGCTTCTAAGATCTTTCGGGCACTCCAACTCCTCCACCACAGTAAGGTGTATCCTATATCATACTTGTGTTTATGCATAATTTACAAAGATGAAGAGATCAACAATTTCCTCTGGGGGCAACAATATACCCAGTGAAAACTACTTGAATAAGTTCACAGATTGTACTCACTAAAAAATTTTTTTAGAGAGTCTTCTTCAAGTAAGTCATCTTCCATCTTACCCCACATTACCAGTGGTGTGTGAATGGGTATGAAAGCTGTGCGATAGAAAATGTGCTGCACATAGATGAAAATGGGAATGAATGGCTAAAGAGCAAAACTGTAGTGTAAAGCAACTTTGAATGAATAATATTAGGAATAATATTTGGCAAGTACTTGCAATTTACATTGTCACGGGTTTTGGCCAAACTGTGTGAAAACCAGCTCAGTAGAAAGATGAGCAATGTATTAACTTATTAACCAGCTCTGTGGACTTTATATTTATTTAACCAGCAGGATCACCCACGTTACATGTCAGCTTCTGGAAGAGTATGTGATAACGCATTCTCACGACTTTGCCATGTGCTGTTATCTACTATTCAACCGATTAACAATAAAAGAACCATTGTGACAAATAAATGGGGCAAAATTAAACTTGTACCTGGACCTTCCAGTATTGTAGATTTCAAATGTTTCACCCTTATATTCAAAGTGGAGAAGTGTGACTGAATTTATTACTGTTTAATATTAATGTCACTATCAGCCCTCCAAATCTGTACCAGTCTGGCTCAAATACTAACAAGATTTAAATTTTAAGGGTTAGGGGACATGGATTATGGTGAGATGAGAAAACAAAACATGAACCGTGCACAGCAAAGAAAAGATGTTGTGTTTCAAAAAGGCTTTAGTTCTTTTATTTCAGTGTTCACAGGCCCTTCAGACTTGGATATTCATTAAAGTGATTTAAATGAGATGGGCACGCACTTGCCGCCTAATTAAAACATCTTCCCTCGTTTACAGAGTGGCTTTAAGCTGAGCTCTTTTGGGGGGGGGGGGGGGGGGGACTTGCTCTTCTGCTCTTCCGTCATTCCACCCCTCCACTGTTTCTCTCCTGCAGCAGATGGTTTTGTTGGGCTCCAATAGCCAGCCAGTGGCCAAATAGGCTGATCTATTCTTCCTCTATATGCCCATCAGATCTGGGCATTTGTTCCAATACCCACTTTCTTCTCTCTCTCCACACACACGCACACATGCACACACACACACACGCACACACACACACACACACACACATGCACACACGCACACGCACACATGCACACATGCACACACACACACCAGAGATCTGAAGACAAGTGTTGATAGAGTGTGCCCCTGAAATGTAAAAGCAAACACTTCCAATTCGGTGCATGAAAAATTGGTGTCGCCACTTCTCAAATGATATCATTACTATAGCTTGAAAATGTTCATTTGCATAGTGGATTTCCCAGCGGGGTGGTGGGGGGGGGTTAATTATGTCTGTTTCTGTGCAGCTTGTGCCAAGACAACCAAGAAAGAGAAAGAGGTTGAGCAGGAAAAGATAAAGAACCTGAGAGAGGGTGGGAAGGGGAAGTGGGGAGACCCAACTTACTGATGAACTTAAAAATGCCATTTTGGGCTCTTTTAAGCACAGAAAGGCTCATTTTAGTTAAAAGGTGATAAGTTAGTTCTAATTGAAATAGAGTTATTGCTCCAGAGGATATATATAAACTGTATGTTTTCTAATTGATGGTGTCCTGTTTGTGTGTCTTTGTTGGTTTAAATTGGACTGCTTTAATTGTACTTTTCTTTTAAAAGGAATGATTAATCTATCAAACAACAAAAAAAAAACAAAAAAAAAAAAACAAACAAAACAAAAAAAACACTCACTTCTATTGTTATTTGAATTTCCTCCAAATATTCTGTCTGAGGCACAATTACTCTCATCATTAAGTGAAGTAAAGAACAGTTTTTAATTAGGGAAAGAGCTAAATTGCACTCTTCTGGAAAGGCTTTTTTCTCCTCTAAATTATCAAGGCTTCCATTATGTGTCAGGAAAATGATTTGTGGAAAACTAAAACATCAATACATTAAAGCCTTTCACATTTTAATTGGAATAGCATCTAGTTTTCTGCTGTTAAGGCATCACAAAGTGCACTGCTGGATTGAAAACCAGCTGCCCAACAATTAATTTAGATTAGACACTTAATTATCAACCAAACGACTAAATAATGACTGACTTCATTTCAGATGGTTGAAAATTAACTTGGGCTCAGTAATTGAGTAATTAACTCTACAATGCTTCACCTTAGTTTGCTAATTAAAAAATAAATATAACTTGATTCCATCTCTCAGGAGGCGTATTGAGAGTTTTGCAGCTCAAAGGAGACTCTTATTCTGAGCAGTAACTTGCAAGGCCACAGTTTTATTTGTGTGAAATGGAATGACTGATTTTTTCTTTTTTTTATCCTTCTGAATGTTCTCATGTGTTGTTTCCAAGTCCATATGCTGAATGCAAATTGAGTGTCTTAAGATTGATGAGGTGGCAGGTGTCTCTACAGGATAGTGACCTCAGATAAAGTGCAGTGTATTAACTGATCCCTTCATCTATGTAACCAGGCTGGACTTACAACTAATATTTATTTCAGTCTTTGATTTGCCACCTGGTCATATTTATCTTTGTGTCACTTTCACTTTGGGGCCTAAGGCCTGGGATTAAACTACCAAGGGATTTCCAACCACAGTCTCAGTGAAGTCTGTATATATATAATTTCTTATCCTAAACACCACTCTTTTTTTTGACAATTTTTAGACCTTTAAAGCAGAACTTTCTAATTCTGGTCGCTTTTTGGATTTTAACTCTAAAGAGCTCCCCCTACAGTTTCAGAGTAAATATTTTTACACCACTGTAAACATCAATCCAATGTCTACTGCTTTATCTTATGCTTTATCTCGGTCAGACAATCATTTCCTCTTCCTCGGAAATGATTGCCTCCTTTAACCATCACAATGACTCAAGCTGTTAAATTAAGGTAAAAATCCTGCATAGTTCTGCTTTAGTGCAAGTTATACAATTTTCGATAAATGCCATGTAAAAATAGTCAGTGTTTTTCCTGCACAAAAAAACATTTAAATGAAGCCAGCAGTGTTTTCAAACTTAATTTTCAACGCTCTAATGTACAGGAATCGTGCAGACAGCAGGCGCATCTATATATAGAGTAGTGTTGGTGTAGCCTAAAGTAACCAGCCATTGTCAGGGGCCCCTCTTGGCCCTGATTCCCAGAATATTGCCTGCTGGTTGATAAATGAAAAGAGGGGTTGTGGTTGAGATGTGTGTGGACTGGCAGGAAGTGCCAGTGCTCACAGTAGAAAAGCCTTTGAGGAAAGATTCTGGAAATATCCAGAATATGCAGAAAACTCTAGCGGCTTGTACTGTGAGGATAATACTTGACTGAAGAGTCTGTGCAGGTAGAGCGGTTGGTGGTTGCTGGTTCAATGTGGTGGCTGTCAGCACGTCATAAACCCTGCCCCTTCCATATTAGCAGATGAGAAATATGGTGCATTCCATGTGCATTGGTCAGAACTGGGAGTGACCTCACCCCAAGGTTGGCTATGTTGCAGTTGAAAAGTCAGAAAAAAACACAAATGCATCTCGGGCTAACACTGTTAGCCACAGCTACAGTCGAGAGCAGTGCTCTACACCAGGGGTCAGGGGTCAGGATCTTCTTCAAGCAAAACCTTTTTTTTTTTTTTTTTTTTGTTCTACTAATCTTTCTTGTACTAATCCAAACTATTCAATTTTGTACAAAAATGGCAAATTTAAGAGATGTAATGGTTTAAAAAAAGTTTTTTTTTTCTGAGTAAAGGCTCTGAATTTGGCATGACTTTGTCATTTTTGTGAGAAAAAAAAAATTTGAAAAACTTTTTTTAAAATCTTCATCTTGTATGCACACAAAAACAGTGCAGAAACATGTGTCTGGATATAAATTGAATATGCAAAACTGACCTAATGTGTAATAATTAAGACAGAGGTGCAATTAATAATAGCAGAATGTTTGAAGTATTGACAGAAAGTATTTGACTTCATTCAGCCATTAGCTCAGATTAGTGATCTGTCTCCTTTATTTGAGGATTCCCCTAATGTCATAGTGTTTTGACCAAAGTAAAAGTTAAGTTCGCTGTTAATCCCTACGATATTCTTCTTAGATTTCAGCTCAGAAGCTGTCACTTCAGCAGAGACCAATATTCTCTTTTGATTAGCTTTTTTCCTCCTTGGGTTTTGTCGTGTTGCCTGCTCAGAGATTGGGGGGGGGGGGGGGGGGGGGGGGGGGGGGGGGGAAGGAGAGGAAAGGCAAGCCGAACCCTGGCCTGCATGAGTGTTGCCCATATTATTATCAAGTTAATTAAAGCGAGCATCTGACAATGTCACTCGTGCCCAGCAAAAAAAAGGGGGAGGAAGGAAGAAAAGCGAATTTAAATGCTGCGGTCTCTTAGGACCTCATGTCAAGGGCTGCTTTTCATTGAGCATTTCGCACAGCCACTGGGAAAATAAAGAGGGAGGCTTTCAAAAAAAGAAGAAGCTTTTATAAGCAAATGACATGAAGGTGTTGGATGTTGGTGTTCAAAAATAGAAGTAGGAAAATAAATACACATCAGAAAAACCAGCAGAGAAATGAAAAGAAAATAGAGAAAGCAGAAAAGAAAGATGGAGCTGGGGAGGGAGCATCAAAAGCGCCACTTAAGCTGGTCAAAGTTGCACTAAGATTGAGAAAAGGGGGGGGGTTATAACAGCCCGACGACCAGCTGACATTAAAGAGTCCATTTAAAAACGAGACATTGAAATGCAGAAAGCCTGCTTGTGTGTATAGACTTGGGGTCAAGTAACGGAGGGATTATATGCTTCTTCATAATAATATTAATTAAACAATTTACATGCTAATAAGGTAACAATTATCGGAGCTTCTGGTGAAAGACTCAGGTTATTACAACACGCCAATCCCAGGGCTACGGGTCACAGGCAGAACAGCAGAGAGAAATCTCAACTCAAATTAACATTCTGTCAGCTCCAGAAATTGGATAAATAAAGTCGAATTAATTCACAGTAATGGGGGTGGGGGTGGGGGGTGGGTGGCACTTATTCAAGCAGCTCTGATTACCATTCAGTATTCACCAGCACGCGGGTGGCTTTCTGTCAAGAAATTTAACACAAAATGAAGCAGTCACCGCCTCGGGCAAGATCTGGCCCCTGCGACACCATTTACAATTTATATGTATAATCTCTCTCTCTCTCTCTCTCTGTTCCAAAGATGTCCACCTGGACAATACCACTCCTGTGCTGCCATGATTGCGAATTTCAAAACCTTTCCTTTACTAAAGCACACTTCAGTTGGAGCACACTTCCCCCTGCATGAGCTAATCAGGTTGACTTGAAACCATAACTGTAGTTATATTAACCTCCACTAGAGTTACACTGTGTGATACTCAATTTTTCCTGCATATATTTACTTATGTCCATTGTTTTCTGTAGCTTAACAACATAACAACAGACGCAACGTAACAACAGATGCTTATTTTAATCTTGTTTTTAAAAATGAGGACACATTGATTTCTAATTTAAATGTAATTCTACTGCCCACGCATTTCTTTTTTTACAATGTCAGTAGCTAGGCAGTCCAAAACTTGGTCCACACTGAAATCTAGACAACGTATACAATATCTTTACAGCAGAAAATATCATCCATTATATCCAGAAGATCATTTCTACTGACTTTGCTGATCCCTTAACTTACATTTCCTCCAGCACCACTGTGAGGCTATTAATAATAATAATACATTTTATTTAACAGTGCCTTTCTAGACACTCAAGGACACTTTACAAGAATAAACAGTTAAAATCAATTATTGCCATGAAGTGTGTCTCCATCCATCCATTGTCTACCATTGTATCCTCCACATGAGGGTTGTGGGGCTGCTGGTTCTAATCCCAGCTGACATAGGGCAGAAGGTCGCCAGTTCATCGCAGGGCCAACATATAGAAACGAACAATTCACCATTCACTTGCACACTCACACCTTAGTCCAGTTAATGTCTGCATGTTTTTGGACATGTGGGAGGAAAGTGGGGAACACCCATGCGCACACAGCGAGGGAGAACATGCAAATATGCACTGGGAAGTGAACCAGCAACCTTCTTAATCTTAAAATAGTTAGCATCATCATTCTGAACCTACAGACTCACAGAGCAAGTTCTCTGAAGAAACATCTACACAGAGACTTGAGCACGTGTTTGTCAAGAGAAATGATTGGTTGGTTCAACCCCTAATTTCCTAGGGTGATGGTTGTACCATGTACAAATCTGTGTACTATAAGGTTCATAGGGCGACGGCTAAGGCAGGGGCAAGGGGTCGGTCCATTTATCGGGTGATTTTTGGCCATTTTTAAATCATCGATATTGGCACATTATTTTTGTGGCATCAGCCCATTTTGTTCTCAGGTGTTTTTGATCCATATTTTCCTGCTTTACAAAGTAATTTTTTTTGTAGTATAGGTTTCTTGTTCATTATTCAATTTGTATTCAAAATGGTGCAGACACAAAATGCAGGTTGGTGAGACAAGTCCATAACTGTTCAATAAAGACTAATTTAAAGAAAGGAAGATAGAAAGAAAGAAAGAAATTCACATCTGCATCGCATATCAACTACTCTAATTTATAAAAATCAGCATTAGCCTAGAAAAACTTTATACTAAGCAACTTATATATTTGGAGTATATTCGTAATTTTGATGTGTAATTTCGATTGTATGATGACAATAAATATCCTTTCCATTCCTTCCTATATTAACAGGAACTGAATAGAATATTTAAAATCTATTTTACCGCCATGATTGTACAAAAGCCCAGAACGGACAAATCAAACACTTGTCTCTATAGGGAGAGCTTGTGTTTTCACCTGAAGGCCACCATAGTTACACATATACACTCTTCTTGGATGGGAAGCATGAGACAAATGTTATTCAGGTGATTGCAACTTCATGCCTCTGTGTTACTGAATCCAACACAGCACTTTTATTTTTTTCTTCAAAAACAATGCTTAGAATGTTTATATGAAAGTTTGTGAACATCAACTTCCTGGACTTTTACAAAAAAAAAAAAAAAAAAAAAAAAAAAAATATATATATATTTTATATATATATATACATTGTATCTAATGGAATTGCTGTGTGCTTTTAGGTTATTGCTTATTTTACATGAAAAACTGTGCAGGTTTGAAATGACCCCCTTACAGATAACAGACTCCAGTGTGAAGCCTCACGGTTAAATTCATACACAAACAACCTAATGTTGTCATGTTGTAACATCTGCACACACTGGAGTCTCAATGTGTGTGAGGAGTGAACTGTGTCCATTACAACCTGCCCTATAAGTAAATATTGATGTAAACTGTTCAGATGAAAAATCAAAATAATGATGCAGAGTTTGGCAGGATGACTAAAACACTGGGTGTTGTGTGTGTGCGTCCCTTGTTTTTGTTAGGACCTTGCATAAACACAGCTTGTCATGGCGGGACCTTATTTCTGAGGAACTGGTTAAGAGATAAGTTTTGGGTTGTGCTTATAAGTTTAGGGTTAGTTATTAACTGGTTCCTTTCATGGTTAAGGTAAGGTACAATGCTTGGTTTGGTGTATCCAAATGTATGGAAGTCCATGTAGAGCCCATAAAAGAAAAGAATACCTGTGTGTGTGCGTGTGTGCGTGCGTGTGTGTGTGTGTGTGCGCAGTGTTCCCTGGGAGATGGAGAGGGGCTTGTAGTTTGAAATGCAATGTGACAGCTCAGGAAAAAGGGGGAAGATAAAGACTCTGTTATTGGATCAATGTGGCCTTGACTGCTTCCTGTAAAACACAACACACACACGAGAGAAGAGAGGACAGTGATAAAGTACTGCTTCTTGTTTATATGACCTTCTGTGGATCATTTATAAAGAGTTTAGTGTAAGGGTATTTTAGCTGCTAATAGTATTTATTATCTGTTACATCATTTACTGGTCAGTTATAATGTCTAAATACTTATCCTCCATGACGTCGCATCACAGCTCTTTCATTCATTAGGAGTACGACTCCTAAGTGCTTTTTGACCCCCATATCCTCAAATCAGATCAAAATCAGTTTATGATAATATAATAGGATCCACTGAAGACATATTAAGGTACCTCAATAGGTTTCAACCAAAACTGTTAATGGTAAAAGTCTAGAGTGAAAAATGCGGAAAATGTGTGTATACTTTGTTTAAATCTTTTTTTTTTCTTTTAGAAATGGCGTGTCTATGGTTCCATTCAGTAATAATGAAGTTAGAAATATTATACTTAGTATTTAATAAATCTTTACAGCTGCTAATGGCTAATTTAATTATAAAGGTTAATAAATCGTTAATAAAAGAAAAGGATTCTAGTGGTAAATGTTATGAAGTTAGTTGTGAATTGATTTTTCAGGAGTGGACAAACTTTTTTCTTCCCTATAATGAAGTAAAACGCCTGAACATTTATGTAAAACATTTTAACCTCCTTTTGCTGACAGTTTTGCATCTCTTGTAGTTTTGGTCACAATTTGTGTCTAAAATATTTTGCAGGAAAAGAGTGTGGCAACAGTCTGGCAACCCAAACTTTGTTTTAAGGGAAAAATGATGAATTGCATTAATTATATTTTTGATCCCTTTATATGAGTGATTCTTAAATTACAAAGTGGAGCAGAAAAGGTTTTGGCATTTTTTTTTTTTTTAACTTTATTGGGATTCTCGTGGAGTCGATGTATCAATAAATCTTCTTCATCCACGCTGTTTTGACAGAGCTGAATTAAAGCACCGCGTCAGGTGTAATTAACGATCGATCGGACAGAAACACAACACTCTCACTCTCCCTCTCCGTTTTTACCTCGTGCTCTGTCTTCCTACCCCATTAACCGCGCCTATGACGTCACAGGGCGATTAACGTTTCTTATTGGCCCCGCGTGCAGATGGAGGAGTCCTAATGGGGAGGGGGGGGATCTCGCGGAGAGAAAGAGCAGGGTTGACACCTCGGCTGGACCGTGAACGCATCACACCTCGCACAGCCCCGATCTACGCCGCTTCTCGAGGCTGTTGTTGAAGCGTGTGGTGGCCGCGGGAGACGGCTGCCTGCCCGGGCTGCCTCTCCTCCTTCTCCTGCTCCTGCTCCTCCTCCTCTTCCTCCTCTCTCTGACTCCTGCGTGTCGGACTGCATGTTCAGCCACACTGACTCCCTCTGCGTCGTCACTTCGGCCCCGCCGCTGCAGCCCGGGCGAGCATGGACAGTCGGGTACTCGAGCATCCTCACGCCCAGTTCGGAGGCTCCTTGGGCGGGCTGGTGGGCTTCCCGTATCCTCTCGGGCCCCATCACCACCACCATCCCCACCACCACCACCCTCACCAGCACGCCTACGAGCTCGCCAGCGGGCACCAGCTGCAGTCCGCGGCCGCCGTGCCCTTCACCATAGACGGATTACTTAACGGCTCGTGCTCGGCCTCTGTGGTCAGCTCCAACCCGCTGCTGTCCGCTGACAGCCCGCAGTTCAAACTCTCAGGTAAGCCTTCAGAGCTCTTTAAAAC